>JAGFNQ010002710.1:0-125281 GCA_024364735.1 Boesenbergia rotunda
TTCTTGAAAACCCACTTGCACCCTATGGGCTTAATCCCTTCAGGTGGGTTAACCAAGTCCCATACTTGATTTTCGTACATGGAATCCATTTCCGACTTAATGGCTTCAAGCCATTTGTCCCTTTCTGAACATTTCAGAACATCTTCATAACTGATAGGTTCGTCATCGTCGTTCGATTCACTAATGAGAAATCCGTATCTCTCTGGAATATTGCGTGTCCTATCAGACCTACGAAGAGGTGGTGTTGTTTTAGGTTCAACTAATAGCTCATCATTATGAGTTATTGGTTGTGGGTCTAGACTAGGTGTCTCTGTAATGTCTATTGGAGTTTCTTGAACTTCATCAAGTTCAATGCCACTCGCACTATTTTCTTGTAAAAGAAATTCTTTTTCCAGAAATACAGCATGCCTTGAAACAAACACCTTTTGTTCCAAGGGATGATAGAATTGATAACCCTTCGTTTCCTTAGGGTATCCAATAAATAGACATTTATCAGACTTAGCATCCAATTTGTCTGATACAGTCCGCTTCACATAAGAAGGACAACACCATATCTTAAGGTGAGTTAAGTGAGGTTTCTTACTATTCCATATCTCATATGGAGTAGTAGAGACTACCTTGGTCGGGACTCTATTTAGCAAGTAAACAGCTGTCTTAAGTGCATAGCCCCAAAAGGATTTTGGAAGAGTTGCATGATTCATCATGGATCTAACCATGTCCATCAAGGTTCGTTACGCCTCTCAGATACACCATTATGCTGTGGTGTATACGGCGGAGTCCATTGAGACAATATCCCATTGTCCCTAAGATAATCTTGAAACTCTTGACTCAAGTATTCACCACCCCGATCAGATCGAAGTATCTTAATACTTTTGCCAAGCTGTTTCTCTACTTCATTTCTGAACTCTTTGAATTTCTCAAAAGCTTCAGATTTGTGTTTCATCAAGAACACATACCCGAATCGTGAGTGATCATCGATAAAGGTAATGAAGTAGCTATAGCCTCCTTGTGCAAGAGTTGACATTGGTCCACATACATCAGTATGTATTAGACCAAGCAATTCTCCCACTGGATTACCTTTTCCGGAAAAGGGTAATTTGGTCATCTTGCCTTTTAAGCATGATTCACATGTATCAAATGAACCGGGTTCAAATCATTCCAGAATTTCACATCGGTGTAATTCGGTCATGCGTTTCTTACTTACATGGCCAAGACGACAATGCCATGTGTAGGAGTCTATTCGATTATCTATTCGAGCACGTTTGTTGCTGACTTCGATATTGAAAACGTCACCGGATAAATATAACGTGTAGATACCATTGCACAAAGTTCCGGTCCCATAAAGAACGACATTTAAAGTTATGTTACAACAGTTGTTACTAAAAGTTAAATTATAACCTTTTTCATTCAAACATGAAATAGATACAATGTTCTTTATTAACGAAGGAATAACAATTATCCAATTCTAAGACACGTCTAGTAGGGAGCTTTAGCAAATATGTTCCGATGGCAACAGCAGCAATCTTTGCTCCATTTCCAACTCACAAATTCGCTTCTCCCTTGACGAGTCTTCTTCTATTCCTTAGCCCCTGTATGTCATTACATATATGTGAGCTACACCCAGTATTAAGTACCCAGGTATCTGAGGAAATAGAGTGACATTCAATAACGAAGATACCTGAAGAGGATGGGGCATCGGATGCCTTCTTCTTCAAGGACTCAAGATAAACCTTGCAGTTTCTTCGCCAGTGACCCTCCTTGCCGCAGTGATGGCAAGTGTCTTTTGGTGTCTTTTCAGTCTTTTTGGCCTTTTTCTTCTTTCCCTTATTCTGTTCTTTGGCCTTCCTCTTAGAACCTTTCTTCGAGGAACCAACTAACAGTACCGTCTTCTGATCCTGCTTACAGAAGGCTCTATAGTCTTCAGCAGGTTGAGCAACTCAGGAATGGTAGTCTCCAGCCTGTTCATCCGATAGTTCATCACGAATTGTGAATAACTTTTGGGCAAACAATCCAGAATTAAGTCAATACTTAGTTCATGATCCATTGCAAAACTGAGTGTGCTCAGTCGCTCAATGTACCCCAACATCTTTAACACAAATTGTGAGGCAGAAGTGCCTTCCTGCATCTTTGAGGTGAAGAGGAGTCTGGAGACCTCGAACCTTTCGGATCTCGCCTGCTCGTCAAATAACTCGTGAAGATGGAAGATGATGGTATAAGCATCCATATGCTCATGCTGCTTTTGCAGCTTAGGTACCATAGCGGCTAGCATGATGCAACTCGCAAGTTCAGAATCGGTCACATGTTTCTGATAGGCCAACAATTGGTCTGGAGTTGCATTTTCTGGAGGACGGTCGGGAAGTTGATCTACAAGGACATAAGCAAGCTTCTCTGCCTTGAGGATTATCCTTAGGTTTCGAAGCCAGTCCATGAAGTTTGGCCCAGTCAGTTTGTTGGTGTCTAAAATGGAATGCAAATTCAGGGAAGACATGATCGAGTGATTATACTAGAAATACAAATTGAGCTTATGTGAGAAGAATGATAAAGAATGCATCAACATACATTAATTAAATCCTATTTATTTTTCGAATTGAATAACCCTTTTCATCAATTCGGGAGATCGTAGGAACATCTCCAAATAGGTTGATATCCAACCATAGATAAGAACAACCATGGCTGTGGCCATCAAGTTATTCTTAGCTATGAAGGTAGGTAATTATACCGATTACATATCATATAAATGTAACTATCACTTTATGCTATCAACTAATTGAATGTTTGCATAAATCATTGGGTTGTTAACTCATTAACAAGTATGCAACAATATACATAGCACCCAACTGCACCTCTCTTTACATCGACCTTGGCTGTGGCACAACAAATCGATGCTCCAAGCTTAAGGCTGACCCATTAATTAAGAAATAGTTTTAATATGGTTGGAGCTCATTCAACCGTTTAGTCAGGCTTGGATGTGTCCAACAACCAAAACTAAGGATTGACCTCTGACTCCAACTATATTATTCATAAACTAATTCCATGGTTTGAACATGTTGAGGTTCAAGCTGGGCATGGATGTGTCCATCAACCCAAACGAGAAACAAAACTCCGGTTCTAACCATATTAATGGAAGGTGTTAGCCTTAATATTTTGTAAGGGGTTTTGGGTCTCATCCTTTCTTTTCAAAGCACATTCATGACATATAATTATATCATGACTAACGATTTCCTTAATAAAGTATGTATATGACTTAATTTATCAAGTCTCATTAATTGGATTAGGAACCGGATTTCCTAATCCCGATTTCATACTTTATTTAAGGAATTGTTTTGGGAAATAATTTCCTAAATTGTCATAATCAATTTCGGAAATAATATGTTTAAGACTTTGATTTCTCTAAATCAAATCTTATTAAATTAAGAGACAGATTCCCTTAATTCAACAACATATTATTTTTATGAAAATCTTATTTAAGAAAACTCTATAGGAAACCATTTTCCTAATTAATTATGGAGACAACAATATGTAAGAGCATCACCTCTTAAATCAAATAAGGAAATTATCCTAAATTTCCAAGATTTGATCACATATTTTATTTATGGATTAATTAATTACAACAAATTATTTTCTAAGGGTGGCTCCCCGAGGCTCAGATACCCAAAGAAAAGAAATTTGTCGTAAATTCAATTTGGTCCGCTCCCCGAGGTGTAACCAAATTAAACATGACAATTTTATTCAAATTGGGAAATTAAATTACAACAACTAACTTTAAATTGGACGGCTCCCTGAGGCTCAATCCAAAATAAAGAATTTAGTTAATAATTTAAAACCAATTCGAATTTTAATTGTCAATTAATGATCCATAAATTTGTCTAGACTTTCTTGAAAGAAAGTGCCCAAAATTGCGAGATTTCATAATAGGTTTTCAGAATATTTGTAAGTTTCTGGTACAAAGAAAACTTACATATTTCCAAAATTGGAAAATTTCAAAAATAGGAAATTTCCAAAATTGGAAAGTTTCCAAAGATGGGAAGTTTTCACAATTATCATAAAATTTCAGAAACTAGGATATTTCAAAAGTTTGCGAAATTTCATGAGGATTTCCAAACTTTGAAATTCCTAAATCTAAAATTTATCATAATTAGAAAGTTTCCATAATTGGAAAATTTTATAAAATTGAGATCATGACAAAGTTTTTCGCATAACAATTATATGATTATGTCGAACACTAACCGGCTCTGATACCACTGTTGGGACCGGGTGCATGTTGACATGGATACGGGTTCGTAATTTTAAATAATAATTACGTGCAACGGAAGAATTAGCATAAATAATTTCTTAAATTATTTTAACCACGTATCTAGCATGCAACCTTATGATGTGTGGACATGATCATAAATTAAAATTTTGCAGAAAGTAAACTAATTTACTCAATACCTCGCGTAACTTGAAGTAAGGGACGAGATCCAACCGTAGCGTCCCTTGGAAGCTCCGCCTCTATTCGCGTCCACGCCGAGTTCTCTTCGGGATGACTTCACAAAGCCACGAGTTTCGTGCCGACAAGAACTACTAGATTCTCCAAAGACACGACAAGAATATCAAGAGAGAGATGGAAAACTAACCACCAAAAGAAAAACGGAATCAAGATTCCGGGAGGAAGGAAGGAGTCGCGTCCCGCTTCTTCTTCTTCTTCGGCCTCTTCTTGGTGGTGGCTCACGGCAAGGGAAGGGAGGGCAGCCGACCCTAGGAGAGGGAGAGGGTAGCCGGCCCTAGAGGGAGAGGGAGAAAAGGAGAGGAACAGAGGGTAGGTAAGAATTCTTGATCTCTTGAATTAATTTCCAAGCCTTGCCTTGGTGCCTTTATATAGTAGCCTCTTTATCGCCAAGTCTCCTTTTAACGGAATTAGTTTTCATATGAAATTTATCTTATAAATTTTTCTATGAATTATTCCGTTATGCCAAGTTTTTATTATAACTTAATTTATAATAAAAACAACCATATCTCCCCTTTTATTATGAAATAAATTTACTCAAGAAATTTATTATATAAATTTTTCTTATCATGGAAAAATCAATTCATAATTAATTTTATAAAATAAAATAAACCAATCCAAGGTTTATTTTAATTTCCATGAAAATAAATCTCTTTATATGAATTTCTTTATATAAATTTCTTTATATAAATTTCTTTATCCATAATTTTATAAAACAAATCACGCTTGATTTATTTTATAATTTAAACCAAACAATTTGGTTTCCCTTTTTATTTTGGCCAGCCAAACCAAAGAGGGTGGGGACCCTCTTAGGCCGGCCAAATCCATGCCGTTACCTTACGAATTAAACTCATTTAATTCGTCCAATAAGCCTTCAAAAGACTTAGCCATTTTACGCTTCCGTTGCGTCTCTGAAAAATTCAGATTCGACTTATTTCTCCTGATCGGAAAATCTAATTTTCAACTCGTTTTAAATCCCTCGGATTACTCGTAGTGCGTGTTACTAAATAGGCTTTCGATTTATGTTGGCCGTCTATAATTAACCAATTATAAAACGATCATGAGTGGCACCTAGTAGTACATCATGATCCCCAATTAATCGAAAGATCAACGGTTGACCTCAGAAATAATTCTGAAACCCTTCAGTAGCTATAATGAGTTGTGCCCCATTCCTTCACCATCTTATACCCACTTGGTTCAGGACACGGTCTATGTGTGTTAGTCCCCACTAGGCTGACTACGTCACACCTAGCCCAAGTAATGTCTTTCTCGTCCAACGGATTCTAATTACTCTCATGTTTCCTAGAGATTCATACTCGGAACATGTTATGCTCTGGTCAGAGGCTTCGAGTAACAATCCGACGATAGGCCTTGGGTATACATCTCCTCGCAAGGAGTGGTGAATCCTTTGTAGGCTGTTCAAACATCTTCGGGCACTTCGGCTTATACCCAACCATCCTGGGTCCACACCTCCTTAGAGATGCTTGCTTAAGATGTCAAAGTATAAGTTTCCGTGACCAAGATGACTTGAACACCGCAAGTCAAAGGAACATCGCACTTAAGCTGCAGTAAGAACTTTCATTGACATATCTATATGTAGATTACCATATGAAGTTTTACAGCTAGTCACTCCAATGAACTAGTTCCCTTAACTAGCATCCATGTTTATCTCCGGACATCCCAATGTCACCAGCCAGTGAGAATCAGCTGATTAGAGAATAACCCATGCTAGTCTCAACAGAATTGACAGTGTCCATATTTATCAATTCATCAACTAGGGACAATTTCAATACTTCACAATTGCACATGTAGAGATAATCACTAGTTGTGAATTCATCACAAATTCTCTCATGCTGTGAATTGTATTGCGGACATTCAGTAAATGAGTTTAAGATCTCAATCAAATACATGAACATGTATACTCAAATAGTGAATATTCATTTATTAAAGTAAATGATTACAATCATAAGGCGATTGCCTTAGGACACTTCTCTTATAATACTAACACTGGTAAATTCTCCCAAGAGGAGTAGGTGAGGACGCGTTCCCCGTTGAGGGAACAATAGGCGTCGGTTCGACCTAGGCCTCCATTTTGGAGACCCAAAGTCAGAACCAAGACAGCTAAGGCTGTATAAATCTAACATATTATTGCTCAATGTTATTTTGGACTAACCCTCGATGCAGGACCAAAGGAACGAGTGTCTGCAGCTCAGAGAGCCTCAAAGGAGTGAGGCAGAAGCTGAGTAGGGCGCCCAGAGTGTCCCGGGCGCCCCCAAGGTGAATACAAAAAGAAGAAGAGCAAATGTACGCTTCGACAGCTTATGGGCGGGGCGCCCCCATGCTCCCGGGCGCCCCGGATGGTCTGGGCGCCCAGCTCAAGCTAACGAAGCGGAAGCCAGCGAGAAGCCAACGGATAAGAGTCAACCCGGGCGCCCCCAGCGTCCCAGGCGCCCCCGTCAAAGTCTGATCCCGAGTTTGAAGGGATCAGAGCTGACCGAGAGGAACTCGGATCAGTTGACACGTGGGGGGCGCCCCCGACGTTCCGGGCGCCCCCAGGGGCTATAAAATGGCCCTCGACCCCAAGGCTTTGGACAATCAAGGTTTCCAACGCATTCACGCTCTTCTACTCCCGCGCTCTGCTCCGGAAACCTCCCGACTCGAGATACAAGCACCGACGACGTCCCTCTGCTCTGAAAATACAATCTACATCAGACGTCGGTAACGAAGAGCTACTTTTAAGTTTACTGCACTATTCTTGTAATACATTTTGTAAACTGGTTTTGCGCACCTATAGAATTGCCCGCAGTAAACGGTCAACGACCGTGGGCCTTGGAGTAGGAGCCGATCGCGACTCCGAACCAAGTAAAAGATCTTGTGTTCGCGTTTTGTGTTTATTACTTCCGCTGCGTAATTTCTCTAACTCTAATCCGAATGACTTACGATATTCACCCCCCTCTATCGTTTCTCTCGATCCAACAAGTGGTATCAGAGCGGGGAAGCTCAAATTTGGTGCAACCACCAATTTGAGAATTTTTTAGATTTTTACGAAATCTTTTTAATATTTTTTTTCGTTCGAAAATTTTTCTCCTTAATTGAGGTTGGTGCAACACCCCTCGACAAATATTTTTCTCTTTATCCCGCACTACTAATCTAAGACCAAGTCTTGGGATATTTCTTTCCTCTTAGTTTACTTTTCAGATAAAATGGCCATGCAAGAAGGCTTCAGCACTGCAAGACCACCTCTCTTTAGTGGGGAGGACTTCTCCTACTAGAAGAGCAGAATGGAGATCCACCTGAAAACTCAGGTGGACATGTGGATAATCATCCAGTCCGGACTGGAGATTCCAAAGCATGCTGAAGAAGTACCTCAAACCTACACAGAGTGGGACACCGCTCTAAAACGGAAGATTGAAGCTGATGCAAAGGCGACCCAAACCCTCCAATGTGGCTTAACAAAAGAGGAGCTGAACCGGGTGGGTCCATTCAATAGTGCCAAGGAGCTGTGGGGGAAATTGATCGAGCTGCACGAAGGAACTTCAGACACTCGAATCAGCAAGAGAGATCTCCTCCTGAACAAGCTGTACACGATCAAGATGAACGACAATGAAACAGCAGCTCAGCTTCACGCCTGAATTTAGGAACTAATGAACGGACTACACACAATCGGTCACAGGTAGAAAACCGTGACTTGATAAGGTACGCTCTGAATGCTTTCCCGAGAAACACCTTGTGGGCATCTATGGTAGATGAATACAAGGTTTCAAGGGGCCTTTCAAAAATTAAATTGGATGAACTATTTTCAGAACTTGAATTGCATGAGCAGACTAACTGCACCCTGGACGAGAAAGGCATTGCCTTTATTGCAAGTAAAACTGGAAAAGTATCCAAGAAAAAACCTCAACCTGCACCTGAGTCTGATTCAGACTCAGACTCAGAAGATGAAGGAGATCAACCAAAGCTGGTCCGACTAGCCCGGAACTACTTCAAGGAATTGAAGAACTAAACCAAGAGAAGGAAAGCCAGCCGAAGAAAGGATGAACCAGCTGAACCCTCAAATGAGAAAAACAAGCCCAACGTGACCTGTTACGAGTGCAAGAAGAAGGGCCACTACAAGACCGAATGCCCCAACCTGAAGGAAACAAAGAATACGAGGAAGAAGAAGGCACTTCAAGCAACGTGGGACGAGTCCTCCTCCTCCGAAGAAGAAGAGGTCCCACAGTCGAACCTACTCGCACTAACCGCCTCAGAAGAAATCGAGACCGTGTCAGAATCGGAACAGGACGACGACAGACTGACATTTTCAGAAGACGGCGAAATCAAGGTAAGTGGTTTTACTAGAAGTCAGTTAAATGAGTTAATTTCTTATCTTTCTCGAGATTTGGCGAATGCTAAGCTCTGAGTCGAATCCCTCCGACAGGAAGTAAAACTCCTGAATGAGGGAGCTGACTCTAGACCCTTAACTGAGAAGGTTCAAGAAGGAACCTCTACTCAAGTTGAAAAACTTGAGAAAGAGAACTCCTCTCTGAAAACTCAAGTCAAGGATCTTAGAGCTGCCTTAGAACGATTCACTTCTGGTTCCAAGGGTCTTGACATGATTCTTGGAAAACAGAAATCGGTTCTAAATTGATCCGAACTAGGCTATAGAACCAAATCTAGGCAAAGATCCTACTTTGCTGTACTGAACTAGTCCAGACCTAAAGTTCAGGCATGGGTACCCAAACTATGCCTGAATAAACAAACTGGATCAAATCAATATTGGATCCCCAAGGACAAAATTCACATCTTGTCAAACCATTATCATGGCTTTAGTCCAGGGGGAGCCAAATTGAAAACAATATTTATTGTTAGATAAAATTGTTGCTTTCAATTTGCTTGTTTGATTGTTTACTTAATTCCGCAATTTACCATGCTTAGATTTAGGAATGGTTAGTTTAAGGACTGAACTAACTTAACTGAAATTTGACAACATAGTATTGGGTGGAGGTGAGATGATAGTATGTTAGGGAAACCAATTCTAATAAGGTCAAGTATTCTCTACTTGGTCTCTTTAGACTGGTGAAACTAGCCAAAGCTACCGATCCAAGACCCAAACTAGTTAGACCAGAATTTTTCAAAGATTAATTTTGAAAATGAAATTTCACTGAAAGGCTTTGTCAAGGAAAGGGTTGATGATCCAATAAGGCTACGGCCAAAGAAGGCCTAGTGCCTCGCCAAGACCTGGAAGCCAATTTTTGAAATTCAAATTCAAATTATTCTTTGTCAAATTCGAATCTAACATAAATTTTCAGTTAATTATAGATTCAAACATTCTTTTCAAAATAAATTTAATTGTTTTCAAATTTAATTCAAGTTTTTCAAAATAAATCATAAATTTTCAAAATAACTTTACCCACCAAAACCTGTCTCACAAAACCTGTAAGGCTAAAGTGATTGCTAACCCTAGATTGGGTGAGACAGTAAAATTAAACTCAATTGAAATTCCTTTAATACCAATATTGTGGGTTAATCCTGTAGTTCAGAACGTAGTCAAACCATGGTCAAAACAGTCAAACCATGGTCAAAGCAGTCAAACCATGGTCAACATAGTCAAACCATGGTCAAAGCAGTCAAACCATAGTCAAAACAGTCAAATCACTTCAAACCATGGTCAAACCAATTAAACCATGGTCAAATGATCACAAGACATCAAAAGTTGTCACTTCCTACATAATCCGGGCGCCCGTGACTCCTCGGGTGCCCCCATGACTTTCTCTTCTCTCAAGGCAAAAAGCTGCCTTTACCCCTTGACCAGGGCGCCCCGAACCTTGCGGGCGCCCCCAGTGTCAGTCAAAGCAGCAAAGCTGCAATGTTCAGCCTGACCGGGGCGCCCGGGCCATTGCGGGCGCCCCTAAGCAACATTAAGTCTACTGCCAAAGGCAGTAGACTACTGTCTCGGGCGCCCGGGGGCTCCCGGGCGCCCCAAATGAACTGCCTATAAAAAGGCACCCGAACCCCCTCTTCTTGCCACACCAAAAACCATCTCCTTTCCAACTTCTTCCTTTCTAAGGCGACCAAGTGACCTTGTTGCTTCCTCAATCTCAACCATGCCTCCCCAGTATGATAGGAAGTCTACTGTACCTTACAACCAGCAGACCTGATATTCTTTTTGCTGTAGGGATGTGCGCTAGATACCAAACCTGTGCTAAGGAAACACACTTAGTAGCCCTAAAAAGAATACTAAGATATGTTAAGGGCACCCTAAATGTAGGGATTTGGTATCCTAGGAGATCAACCTTTGATTTGTCAGGATACTCGGATTCTGACTATGCTGGTTGTAAATTAGATAGAAAGAGCACAAGTAGAAGCTGCCAACTGTTAGGAAATAGTCTAGTAAGTTGGTGCAGCAGAAAACAACACTGTGTAGCCATATCCATAACTGAAGCTGAATATGTTGCCTTAGGAGAATGTGTAGCACAACTTTTATGGATGATGCACACTCTTAAGGACTTCCAGCTCAACTACACCCAAACTCAGGTATTCATTGACAATATAAGCTCAATTAATCTAACTAAGAACCCAATCCAACATTCCAGAACTAAACACATAGAAGTTAAATACCACTTTGTAAGAGATCATGTAGCCAGGGGTAAGATAGTCCTTAAGCATGTAGACTCTAAATCTAACTTAGCTGACATATTCACCAAACCCCTACCTGAGTCTGAGTTCAGCTCACTAAGAAGGCAGTTAGGATTATGCTTGGTAGAATAGGTTAAGTCTATTCTTGGTTTTCTTACTACTTTACTCATTTCAAAATCAATTTTTAAAGTAGTTTTTAAAATGCTTTCAAAATCAGCTTTTACTTAATTTTGAAAAGTTTTAAAAAGAAATAAATTTTTTGACTTAGTTTTATTTTAAAAACTACCCCCTTCAAAACTAGGGCTTTTTCGCAAATGGACTTAGCCTAGGCCCTAACCCTAGAACTGCATGCACCTATAGATTTTGAAGCCAGTATCTCACAAGAAACTTAGGGTACTTTTGATTGATAACCTAGAATGAGTTGAGATGCTTAGGTCTTTGCCTTAATTCAAGATGCTTTAAGTTAGTGCATCTGCAGTAATTGGGGCACTAAATACAACTTACACAGTAATCAAGTTAAGTGACAAGTTTAGAAAATCTAACTTGAACAGAACACTTAACTTGACTAACCCCAGCGAAAACTACTGTTTAATAGCAGTTAGTAAGTAGCTAATTGGGTTAGACAGGATCCTAAAAGAGAAAATTGAAACTGATTTAGTTAAGTTCAAATCCTGAATTAGTTCAGTACAGCAAATTATGCAATTTATTATTTGCTTTTATACAAGTTAATTATCCTTTTTCTGCTATACTGCCTTGTTTTTGATATATGGCAAAGGGGGAGAGATAAGAAAGGAGAGATTTTAAAATTATTTTTTTTCTAAATCCAAAATTTCAAACTCTATCCTTTATTCAAAAAGAACTTAATTTATTTTCAAAAGTACTAAGTTTTTCTAAGTACTTTAAACTTAAATTTTCAAAATTCTTCTAAGTACTCAAACTTAAATTTTCAAAATTTTTCTAAATACTTTAAACTTAAATTTTCAAAATTCTTCTAAGTACTCAAACTTAAATTTTCAAAATTCTTCTAAGTACTCAAACTTAAGTTTTCAAAATCTTTCTTAGTACTTAAACTTAAGTTTTCAAATTTGTCTAAGTATTTAAACTTAAATTTTCCTACAAGTATAAATTTTCCAAAGTGCACAACGAAAATTATTTTGGAAAATATGTTTTTAAAGTTTCTATTGAAAATTGTTCTAAGTAAAATTAAATTCATCTTTAGACTTAGAATTTATTTTCAAAAACCCCACGAACTTTTGAAAAATCTAGGGGGAGATTCCTTCCAGGGGGAGGAAACCAAAATCTTATTTTGTTCTGATTAACTTAACTTTTCGAACCAGGGTTGCCATAAATCAAAAAGGGGGAGATTGTTGGTACAGAAAGCACCCAAGTCGAACCTGTGTTTCGATGATGGCAAAAGGGTTCAAAAGTTAAGGTATAATGTTTATCTAATATGTTACTCAAGTGTGCAGGAACAGCCCTAGCGAAGGACTGCTAGGCACCTGGTGAAGGAATGCCAGGATACAAAGCCCTAGTGAAGGACTGCTAGGCACCTAGCGAAGGAATGCAAGGATACAAAGCCATAGCGAAGGACTACTAGGCACCTGGCGAAGGAATGCCAGGATACAAAGACCTAGCGAAGGACTGCTAGGCACCAGGCAAAGGAGAACTTGGTACTGAAGACCTGGCGAAGGACAGCTAGGCACCTGACGAAGGACTGCTGGGCAAAAGTCCAACCGGAGGAGCCGGTTGGCACCAGGTAAATTCTCCCGAGAGTAGTAGGTGAGGACGCGTTCCCCGTTGAGGGAATAGTAGGCGTCGGTTCGACCTAGGCCTCCATTTTGGAGACCCAAAGTCAGAACCAAGACAGCTAAGGCTGTATAAATCTAACATATTATTGTTCAATGTTATTTTGGACTAACCCTGGATGCAGGACCGAAGGAACGAGTGTCTGCAGCTCAGAGAGCCTCAAAGGAGTGAGGCAGAAGCTGAGTAGGGCGCCCGGAGTGTCCCGGACGCCCCCAAGGTGAATACAAAAAGAAGAAGAGCAAATGTACGCTTCGACAGCTTATGGGCGGGGCGCCCCCGTGCTTCGGGGTGCCCCCATGCTCCCGGGCGCCCCGGATGGTCCGGGCGCCCCCAGCTCAAGCTAACGAAGCAGAAGCCAGCGAGAAGCCAACGAATAAGAGTCATCCCGGTCAACCCGGGCGTCCCTAGCATCCCGGGCGCCCCCGTCAAAGTCTGATCCCGAGTTTGAAGGGATCAGAGCTGACCGAGAGGAACTTGGATCAGTTGACACGTGGGGGGGGGGGCGCCCCCGACGTTCCGAGCGCCCCTAGGGGCTATAAAAAGGCCCTCGACCCCAAGGCTTTGGACAATCAAGTTTTCCAACGCATTCACACTCTTCTACTCCCGCGCTATGCTCCGAAAACCTCCCGACTCGAGATACAAGCGCCGACGACGTCCCTCTGCTCCGAAAATACAATCTACACCGGACGTCGGTAACGAAGAGCTACTTTTAAGTTTACTGCATTATTCTTATAATACATTTTGTAAACTGGTTTTGCGCACATATAGAATTGCCCGCAGTAAACGGTCAACGACCGTGGGCCTTGGAGTAGGAGCCGACCGCGACTCCGAACCAAGTAAAAGATCTTGTGTTCGCGTTTTGTGTTTATTACTTCCGCTGCGTAATTTCTCTAACTCTAATCCGAACGACTTACGATATTCACCCCCCCTCTATCGTTTCTCTCGGTCCAACAGATTTTTCTAACATAGCCATATTGTTGACAAGGCTAACTAAAAAGGTCATGAAGTTTGCTTGGTTAGAGGCTTGTGAGATCAACTTTCAGGAGCTAAAGTAGCGACTAGTACCTGCACCTGTTCTAGTATTGTCTTCTAATGAGGATGACTTCCTACTCTTCACCGATATATTATATCAGGGTTTGAGTGCAGTCTTGATGTAGCATGGACGTGTTAGGATGTATACTAAAAGCCTAACTTTTGTATGAACATCTATATTTTGGAATAAGAATCACATGGTCATTGTTTGTATTTTATATTTATTATATGTGTGCATATTGTCTGTTACATTACATTGTAGATAACATGGTGTGTGGTGCCATACAGAGGATCATGTTATCAGTTCCTTGTAAAGTATAAATAGTGGCTCAGAATCGAGATGGATTTGGATAAACTATTGGAATGGTTGTAGTGTAATTTGGTATTAGTCTATCTTGACTATAGAATTACACTAGTACACTTTGTGTGTATTGAGTAGGACCGATTAGAGGTGATTTGATTTATACTGACTATATAATCGAATCAGACCTCAGTTATTATGATGTACATGCTCTTAATCCCGATATAATAACTGACACATGTACTTAATATTTATTTCTTTAATTTACCAATGGGTGAGATTTATTTATTAAATCAATAGGCCCGGTAAATTAGGAAATAATATTATATACATGATGTGCCATTGATTATAGAAAGAAATCGTGTCCTATATATTAGGATGATGATGTGCCCTTGAGGAGCTCATAAAGTTCATCATGTAAATCCTGCAGGAGGACTTGGTCCGATATGATGATAAGGTTGAGTGGTACTACTCATGGAGTTAGATATTAATTAATTAAATTATCAATAATTTAATTAATTAATGAACATGCGATATCTTAAACACGGGGAGATTATGTATACATAATATGGTGGAGCCCATATTCAATTATGGGGTTGGTGCAGTAGTTCAATGATAACCCATTAGTGGAGCGGGTTATCATTAATGGGTCGGGTTTAGGATCCATTAGGAGACCAAAACTAACTTCTCTTCTAGGGTTATCATTGAACTACTGCACCAACCTCATAAAGCCATAAAACTAAGACCTAATCAAGAGAACCAAGCCTTATTTTTTTTCTCCTCTCTCTCTCTCTCTCTCTCTCTCCTAGGGTTGGGCGGCGCCAGCTACAAGGGTGCAAGGTGGGCGGCTAGGGATTAAGGGAGAAGGAAGAGAATTCTCTCTACTTCTCTTCTTCTCTTCCCTTCTTCTCTTCTCATCTCTCCCTTGGGGCGTGCGGCTTCAACAAGCTAGGAGGTGAATTGGCCGGCAGCAACAAAAGGAAGGAGAGTCTTCTTCATTGGTCGGCGCAAGCAAGAGAGGAGGAAGGAAGGTGGTCGGCTAGGTTTTGGTGAGGGAGAAAGTTCTTTCTTCCTCTTTTCTCTCCTTAGAGCCGATAGCTATCAAAGAAGAGGTGCCTTCTTCTCTTGGCCGACGAAAGCAAGGAGGAAGAAAAGAGTCTTGGTGGCTTCATTTCTTGGAAGACCGTCGCCCACACGACGTCCAAGAAGAGGATAGGAATACGATAGAAGATCAAGAAGTAAGACAAGAGGTATAACTTGCTTTCTTGTTCTAGTTTTATTTGTAGTCATGTTTATATCATGGACCTCGAAACAAACACAAAAACCGACGATCCATATTCGTCATCTATTCCGTGGCTAATCGATGAAGGAGTTAGAATTGCTTGAACAACAAGTTTGTTCAAACAATCACTCAATTGAATAGTACGATAATGAAAACGGTCACTTGGGAAGTTTCTTTCCATCTGGATTTATTTTAATTAATAAAATTTTAATCCGGGGACATGGAGAGGAATCCCAATACAACCGAAACCCAACAGGACGGGTAGTCTCTTATGCTCTCGACAGCTGAAGGAGCATGAGAAGAATTATTCTGTACATGATCTAGTCCTGGCCGCTATCATTTTTGCTCTGAAGATATAGAGACACCATTTGTACGACATCACTTTTGAAATATTCATGGATCACAAAAGTCTCAAGTATTTATTCACCCAAAAGGAGCTGAATCTTTATCAGAGGAGATAGATAGAGTTCCTGAAGGATTTGACTACACCATTAGCTATCACCCAGGTAAAGCTAATGTTGTGGTAGCTGCATTGAGTAGGAAATCCTGAGGAGTTTTGGCATGTCATCGAGTTATGGTCACCGATTTGGTGCAGAGCTTTGTAGATTTGGGATTAAAGGAGCAGGTGTTAGTGATATGAGAGAAGTGTCCTAAGGCAATCGCCTTATGATGTAAACATTTATATTAATAAATGATAATTCACTATTTGAGTATACATGTTTTGTGTATTTGATTGGGATCTTAAACTCATCTACTGAATGTCCGCAATACAACTCACAGCATAAGAGAATTTGTGATGGGATCACAACTAGTGATTATCTCTAAATGTGCAAATGTGAAGTATTGAAAATATCCCTAGTCGATGAATTGATAAAAACAGACACTATCAATTCTGTTGAGACTAGCATGGGTTATTCTCTAATCAGCTGATTCTCACTGGCTGGTGACATTGGGATGTCCGGAGATAAACATGGATGCTAGTTAAGGGAACTAGTTCATTAGAGTGACTAGCTGTAAGACTTCATATGGGAATCTACATGTAGATATGTCAATGAAGTTCTTACTGTAGCTTAAGTGCGATGTTCCTTTGACTTGTGGTGTTCAAGTCATCTTGGTCATGGAGACTTATACTTTAACATCTTAAGCAAGCATCTCCAAGGAGGTGTGGACCCAGGATGATTGGGTATAAGCCGAAGTGCCCGAAGATGTTTGAACAGCCTACAAAGGATTCACCACTCCTTGCAAGGAGATGTATACCCAGGCCTATCGTCGGATTATTACTCAGAAATCTCTGGCCAGAGTATATCATGTTTAGAGTGCGAGTCTCTAAAATACATGAGAGTAATTAGAAATCCAATGGACGAGAAAGACACTACTTGGGCTAGGTGTGACGTAGTCAGCCTAGTGGGGACTGACACCATAGACCGTGTCCTGAACCAAGTGGGTATAAGGTGGTGAAGGGAATGGGGCACGATTCATTAGAGCTGCTGAAGGGTTTCAGAATAATTTCTTCTGAGGTCAAATCGTTGATCTTTCGATTAATTGGGGATCATGATGTACTACTAGGTGCCACTCATGATCGTTCTATAATTGATTGATTATAGACGGCCAACATAAATCGAAAGCCTATTTAGTCACACGCACTACGAGTAATCCGAGGGATTTAAAATGAGTTAAAAATTAGATTTTCCGATCAAGAGATATAAGTCGAATCTGAGTTAATCAAAGGCGCAATGGAAGCTAAAAATGGCTAAGTCTTTTGAAGGCTTATTGGGCGAATTAAATGAGTTTAATTCGCGACCGGTTCGGGTTGGTTTGGCCGGCCAAAGAGGGTGCTAACCCTCCTTGGATGGCCGGCCACATTAATGGGAGAAACCATTTAATTTTGGTTTAATTAATAAAATAGATCTAGCGCGATTTATTTTATAAATTATGGATAAATAAATTTGTATAAAGAAATTTATATAAATAAATTTATAGAAATTTATTCTTTTTATGGAAGTTAAAATAATCCATGAATTGGTTTATTTTAATTTTATAAAATCAATTATGAATTGATTTTTCCATAATAAGAAAGTTTATAAATTTCTTATAAAATTTATTCCATAATAAAAGGAGAGATTAATTAGTTTTATTATAAAGTTAGTTATAATAAAATTCATAAGAGAATTTATAGGATAAATTTCTTATGATAACTAATTAGTTTTATTATAAAGTTAGTTATAATAAAATTTGGTTTAAACGGAATAATTCATAAGACAATTTATAGGATAAATTTCTTATGATAACTAATTAGTTTTATTATAAAGTTAGTTATAATAAAACTTGGTTTAAACGGAATAATTCATAAGAGAATTTATAGGATAAATTTCTTATGATAACTAATTCCGTTAATTCCATTAATTCCGTTAAGAGGGAGACTTGGCAAGGGAGATGCTACTATATAAAGGAACCAAAGGCAAGCCCTTAATTCCAATTGAGTTGTCAAGAGAAGTAGCTCCCTCTCTCCCTCTTATTCTCTTCTCCTTCTCCTCTCCCTCCCTTAGGGCTGGCGCCCACCCTAGCTCTATTAGGGCCGGCGCCCAACCTACACCCAAGCAAGGTTGTTGCTGTGAGCTTCAAGAAGAAGAAGAAACGAAGCAACAAGAAGAAGAAGTGGATAGCGACTCCTCTCTTCCCGGAATTCGATTCCGTTTTCTTGGTGGTTAGTTTCCTTTTCTTCTCTTGATCTTCTTTGTTGTGCCTATATAGAATCTAGTAGTTCTCGTCGGCACAAAACTCGTGACTTTGCGAAGTCATCCCGAAGAGAACTCGGCGTGGACGCGAATAGAGGCGGAGCTTCCAAGGGACGCTACGGTTGGATCTCGTCCCTTACTTCGAGTTACGCGAGGTACTTGGTAAATTAGTTTACTTTTCCGCAAAGTTTTATTTTATGATTATGTCAACACACTATAAGGTTGCATGCTAGATACGAAGTTAAAATAATTTAGGAAATTATTTTATGCAAATTCTTCCGCTGCACGTAAAAATTTAAAATTTTATGAACTCGTATCCTTGTCGACATGCACCCGGTCCCAACAGCAGGGACTGATAGAGTGGGGGGGGGGTATTCTAGTGACTATGGTTCCCCAATCGTCGATTGTGACATGAATCAAGCAGGCTCAGGCCAGTAATCAGCATTTATAGTTCCTCGACAGCCGAGCTGCCAAAGGGTAGCAGACTGAGTTTACTCGTGATGATGAGGGCATCCTGTATTTTTTAGGGAGGCTGTGTGTACTAGAGACACATCCTGTTATGAAGGAGTTGCTACAGGAGGCATATCACTCTCTATTTGCTATTCATCCAGGTGGGACCTATATGTACCGTGATTTGAGGCATTCCTACTGGTAAAATGGTATGAAGAAGAACATCGTGGACATCCTAGAAGATCCCAATTCCTGAGTGAAAATAGGAGTATATTACCATAAACTTCGTTGTGGGTTTGCCTAGGACTCGGAGAGGTTATGATGCAATTTAGGTGATCGTTGATTGATTAACCAAATTTATACATTTCTTATCGATTTGGAAGATAAATTCATTGGACAGACTAGCATAGTTGTTCTGTTGGGAGATCATCCAGCTGCACGATATTCCTTTAAGATAGAGACCGATTCGCTTCATGGTTTTGGTAGAGTCTACAGCAGGTCATGGATAGAGCTCCGATTCAGTACCGCTATCCATCCGTAGACAGATGGGCAGTTAGAGCATACTATTAAGACTCTGGAGGATTTACTGATGTCTTGTGTTATGGATTTCAGAGGCAGCTGGGAGGATCATTTGCATTTAGTTGAGTTCACCTATAATAACAACCTTCATTCAACCATTCAGATGACACCGTTTGAGGCGTTATCTGTTAGAGCTTGTAGGACACTCATACTCTGAGAGGAGGTTGGGGAACCTCAGTTATTGGGACCTTAGAGTGCTCAACATGATACAAAGTTAGTCCACACTATCAGACGGATGATGTCTGAGGCACAGAATCACCAGATGAGTTACGTAGATCAGAGATGGAGACCTCTGGAGTTCTCCATAAGTGACCATATTTTTCTGAAAGTTTCACCTACGAAAGGGGTAAATAGATTAGGTTTGAGAGGTAAGCTAGTTCCGTAATACATTGGTCATTTCCAGATTCTGGAGAGGATTGAAGCAATAGCTTATCCACTGGCATTACCATCCTTTCTGGCCGGTGTACATGACATGTTCCATGTTTCCATGCTAAGGAAATATGTGTCAGATCCTACTCATGTCTTGTCAGAGGTATCAATCACACTCCAGCCTGACGTGGCCTATGAGGAGATATCGGTGCGGATTCTAGGGCATAGGGAGAGTCAGTTGCGGAATAAGACAATCTGATTGGTCAAGTTCGGATGACAGTACCACTCTGATAAGGAGGCAACCTAGGAGCTTGAGGATACAATCAGAGCTCGTTATCCTTATTTGTTTACCTTACATGCGTATTGTTGGCTTTCGTTCAGTAATAGTATTATATATAAGTTGATAGTACTTGCTATTTGTAAATAATGAAATTTGGGGACCAAATTTTTATTAGTGGGAGAGAATGTTAAATATGACAAACTAGGATTGGTATTTTTCAAAACCTTGGAGGGGTAGATTGATTAAAACCCAAGAATAACGGTGGTATTGAGACCACTCAAACATTGGAGGGTCAATACACGAAATGTAGATCATCATCGTCAAGCTAGAGGCGGCCCGGGGGGGGGGGGGTGAATAACTTCTTTCGATTTTCTTCCTACAATCATTAGTGCGCAAGCGAAAACTACTAAATAAAAACAAAAACTAACGAATAGGAATGGCACACCGATGTACGTGGTTCGAAGATGATGCTCCTACTCCACGGCTGTCCGTACGGTGGACGATTGATAAGTGTTATATTATTGATTATTTCAGATGCTAAAAGCCATGTTTGGCCCATATTTTACATGCTTAACCTTGAATTTACCCTCGGTTCTATAGATTAGTTTTATTTTGGGCTTTATTGCAAATCGTTACACATTTGGAAGATTTTGGAACTTAATTGTGAATCTATGTTTGCAGGCTTTGAAAGGATCATGGACCGAGGTCAAGAATGGTCAGGATCAGGCTCAGATCAAGGCGATCAAGCTCTGGAGAACTGCGAGCCGTCCATTTAGAAGTTAAGCAGATCTCGATCATCCAGGGCAAATCAGATGGATCCCAGCTGAGGAAAGATAGATCTAACCTTCATAATGAGATATGGAAGTTTAGGGATAAATCGGGGAAGATCCAGCCGTTGGATCAAGCCAAGAGGATCTAGACCATCAATTCATTAGAAAGGGAAGATCTGGACCATCCTCCACTGATCTGGTGAATCCGAGCTGGGGTTAAGGTTAATCAAGCATTTGGATCAAGATCTGAAGGTTTCATCAAAATCAGAGATCATTTGACCGTTGAATCAAGCTTGGGAGGATCTAGACTGTCCATTCAAAGATCAGGTTGATCTGAGCCATCCGTAGCAAATCTGGAGGATCCGAGCTACCCCGAGGTAGATCCTCACCCTTGATCGACATCATCAAAGTTTGGTTCAGATCGGATAAAGATCAGCCGTTGGATCTTCTCTAAACATTCTGGGCCGTTCATTCTTATGTATTTAATCAAAATTTTCCCTCAGCTGCAGCTCGTCGCGTCTTCACCACTGTCTTCACGTTTTCTTCGAGTGTTCTTCAAATTTTCTTCTAGTTTGCTTAATCCGAGGGCGTGACCGCATCAACTTCTTCATTAGATCGAGTTTTAGATCATTAGGAAGATCTCTCTGTGAGAAATTCAGCTCAAATTGGCCCAAGAACAGAGCTGAGCGAGGGTTTCGTCAGTTCTGCCACTTGATTTACTTGATCTCGGTTGTGCACCATATTCATCCATCTGAGCTATCTGGAGGGGTTCCCTGGAGTGCTCGGATCATCCCAAGCCATCGTCGCAATCATCCATAGCGAGATTGAAGAGATCGAAGGGGTTTTTCAGATTGAGTAGAGTTGGATTGATTTGCAGAGTTTTTCCCAGTGATTTGCTGAGCTTACGGGTTTGAGGCTCACCCTTGTGTGACGGCGAGGAGAACTTGAGCTAAGGGAAGGGATTGGTGCTAGTTTTCTTAAGGAATTTTTGTATTTAGATGTAATTTCGATTTCTGCAATGCAATTCTATTTCTGATTTCATATCAGCTGCTGTAGTTTCCTTTTCTGAGTAGTTTTTGTTAATTAGTGTTTCGATTATGCAAGTTGATTTGTTAGGTTACTTGTGTAGTGAATATTTGCACTTAGATCTGTTTCCTTTGCATTTGAATCGATTCTGAAGTAGTTTCATTTCTGCAGTTTGAGTAGCTGCTGCGTATCAGTGTTTCCTTTCTGTGTATCAGTTTTCTTTCCCTTGAATGCACTTCTGAATTTTGTATCAAGTTATTTTAGTTGTCTTATCTGAGTTTACATTGTAGCTTGTTGCATCTCTAAAGGTCTTGGTATTAGTTTTTCGCATTTGGTTTCAGTTTAGCTAGTGCATTTTAGTTTCTTTTTTTGCAAATATACAGTGCCAATTTCTGTAAGTTTTCAGTTGTAGTATCTCAAATTAGTGACAAGGAAGCATTAGCTCATCTCCACCTTTTTTGAACATCAGTTCTGTGCATGCGAATTAAACTTGATTGCTTGTTTCTGCAGTGCTGCATTTAATTTCTGCCTGAGGGTGTATCTGAAATGATTTTTTTTGAACAATCTTAATTCATTCTTGTTTATTACTCCATTGATAGCCTTATTCTCCAAACTAATTGATCAGCCCATCTCTGAATTATCAGTTCATTGTTGCTGCAAGTTTTAATTCTCATTCGGCACAGCAGTTTCCATATCTTGTGAGTTTGTATCAAGTAAGACATTTTAAGATAGTTTGGTGTACAGCTTGTTTGCAATTCAGTTTGTTTCGAATTCAATTCAGCTGAAGTTGAACACACTTTTGGAATATCTTTGCATTTGAAATTAGTTAGATTGCATTAAGTTGTTCCAGAATTTTAGATCCCATTTCTGCTTTAAGTTTATATTTCCTGCAGTTAGTATCAAGTTTTTGGCACATCAATCTTTTCTAGTAAGGCAGTTTTCTTTTGCATATCAAGTTGTATCAAGTTTGGATGCCATTTTGGCAGTTATGCCTTGTTGCTATCAATCGAAAACCCAAGTTTTATTTGAAACCCTAAAATATTTGACGACACATAAACTCGAGCTCGAATCGAACAACCTCCACTAGCCCTAGGAAAAATACGACCTGTGGCCCCTTTACTACATTTTTATTCTTTGTTAGCAAAAAGGGTTTCCAGCTTTACAAATATAAAAATTTGAGTCCCACATTCGTGACACCTAGTTCGGGTTCATCAAAATTTTTGGCGCCGTTGCCGGGGAACTACTAGTCGAGTTTGTTTGATTTTTGCTTGTGTGCTTATGGACATATCATTTGATTATATTTTCTTCTGCTTTATCTTTTGTATACGGTTGCTGCCATTTTTCATGTTTGTTTTGTGACAGGGTTGCAAGATCAAAATGTTTTCAACAGAACAATCAGAGTTCAAAAGTGCACTGTCAGAGTTAAAGTTTTGGGTGAAGCATGTGATCCAACAAAGATCCAACAGTCATTCATCTACTTACCAATAGCCATGTCAATAGTTTCAGCAGCAAAACCAATATTTTCAGCAATCCCATTCAAATTTTCAGCAACCAAACTATCAATTTCAGCAAGGGCAGCCACAATGCCAATCTTTCCAACAATTTCAGCAGCCCGATTCAAACTTTCAGCAGAACCAACCTTTCAATCAGCCACCAAATCAAGTTTCCAACAACCCTATGCGAATTTTCAACAAACAAATCAGTTTTTGCAGCCACAATTCCAGAGTTTTGAGCAACCAATTCAGCAATTCCAGCCCCAATTTCAGCAACCCTATCAACAAAATCAATCACCTTTTCAAGGAATTCAACAAGGGTACCAAGATAATTTGAATTTCCAGCAACCATATCAATTCCAGCCTTGCAACCAGAATTTCCAGCCACAAAATTAGAGTTTCCAGCCCACTCAAATTCAGTCTTCACCACCACAATTTCAACCTCAGCTCCAGGATTTCCAGGGCTACAATTCTCAGCAAGTTCAACCATCATTTCAGCCCAATTTTCAGCCCTTTCAGCAACAATTTCAGCCCTCCTATCAGCCCCAACATCCCCAACAGCCCCAATTCCAACCACAGCAGGGTACTATTTTTCAGCTGACTACTTCATCATTTCAAGGTCAATCAAATCCCTATGCTAACCAAGGGGGCTATGGATGTTCGAATGGGGGAAATGTGCCACAACAAGGGTAGAAGAGATGTGTCAACAAATTTTACAACAACAAGAGCTTCACGACATCGAGGGACGCCTTGGAAAATTGGTTAATCAAATGAATCAAATACTAGCCCAAAGATCAGGACAATTATCTTCTCAAGCTACTCTTAATTCTGAGGGGCATGATTGTGATCTATCTTTGGGGAATGAAGAGGTTGTTTCAAGTTTAAACACTCCAAATGCCGAACTTCCTGAAGAATTTTCAGCATCACATTTTCCCATTCAAGACAGTCCCGGAGTTGATTTTATATCAGTTTAAGGTGACCCTAGTGCATGGCCAAGTCCTTCTTCAAGTGATCTTGAAAATTTGGTGGATGAAGAAGAAGAAAATATCAAAATTAGGGCACCTACAGCATGTATTCCTCCTGAAGTTCTTGTTCAAAATTCATTTCCAAATTTTTCAGCTCAAGAAGAAGATTCTGAAGCACTACAGGACCCTTCTCATCTTTTATTTTGTGATGATAGTGTTATTGATGGTCCTAATTTTTCTAATATGGTTGTTGCAGATATTACTAAGGAAGCAATTATGACAGATGATTCTATAGGTGTAGGGGATTGCACTAAGCCCCAGGGACCACCACAATTTACTGGTACATTAGAAGATTCAGAGGATGAGCTAGAAAGTGTAGGGACTTGCATGGTGGAAGCAAGAACCCAAGAATCACATGTTTTAGTTGAGTGTCCACCAGAACCTGAACCTGAAGTGGAGCATGTACTTGACCAGGAGGAGGCCACAGTTACAGCTACTCTTGTAGGACCTCCAGGTATTTTTCAGCACGATCAGTTAAGACTTCCTCCTATTTCTTTAGAAAAATCAACAGAGGTACCTCACTCTGATTTTATTGTCTGTGATGAATTTCTTGATATATCCTTTGTAGAATTTGATTGTGAAAATCCATAGAGGTACCTAGTGTTGAATTTACAGAATATGAAGCATGTGGTGATACATATCTTGAAAATGCTGAATGTGAAAAATTCTTAGAGGTACCTCACTCTGATTTTATTGTTTGTGATGAATCTCTTGATATATTTTATGCTGAAATTGAGTGTGAAAAACTTATTGAGGTACCGAAAATTGATTTCATTGGTTGTAATACATTGCTTGATACACCCTTGGTGGAAAATAATTGTGAAAATTCTATTGAAGTACCAAAAATTGATGTCTTTGGTTATGATAAGTTTCTTGATACATCTTTTGTGGATATTAATTGGGAAAAATTTGTTGAGGTGCCAAAAATTGATTTTAATGGATGTGATACATTTTTGGATACATTTTATATAGAGATTGATATTATTTCATTTCCTTCTTACCTTGCACGCTTGAGAGAGGTATTACATGTTTTTACAGGGTCCAGAAGACTTCTGGAGTGGGTGCTCCATCTGAACAGACTCCAACCTCCTGGAAGGAATTTCAAAAGGCATCAAGAGGGAGGAGTAGATCTTACTTTAATTCATAGCACTCATTCCTTACATGGATCTTGAACCTAAATCGCCTTCGGCCACCTGAGCATTTTTCTGTAAAGTTCAAGTGTGGGGGAGCCCTGTACTATGAAATTGATCAAATGAAGGTAGCTCTCTCAACTACTCATACTCCTCCACTGCCACAATGGAGGTTGTTTCTTGATAGACTCCGACCGCCAGAAATAAAGGGGAGTTTGTTCTTTCTTGCATTTTCTTTCATTGTATATTTCATTTTTATGTTTTCTAGAAGTAGAATTTTCTTTTAAAATGAGTTCTTGCTAATAAATTCTTAGGTAAAATAGAATGAATAAAAAGACATTGTAAATACCATGTTATTTTTTTTAGCACTTTTTCTTAATGAGTAGGAATAAATGTATCCCTCTAGGTTGTCTTCATGTCATTTTAGAGTCTCTTGAAAATAAATTAAATTTGATTGTTAAAACTTAGGGTTTGAGCTAATGGATGAATTCTTGGATGCTTGAGTACTATTTGGCTTTAGATTCTTAATTGATGACTTGAGATGAATCATTTGCACCTAGTGAGAATTAGCCTTATTTTTGTGACACACATATGTGATTGTACTCTAGAACTTGCTTAGGTTCTTTCGAAATCATATTTCAATGATTGGATCATATCTATAGAGGCTAATCAAATTGTTTACCTTTCCATATCAATTTTTGGCAATTATCATGTTTATTCTATTTTTCTTTACTTATTTCCTACTCTTACCCTTACTTTTCTATGGACTTGTTTGCTTGGGATGTTTCTTGATGCTACTTTGCCCGAGATGGACAAAAGATCAAGTGTGGGGGAGTTGGCTAGAGTTTTGGAAGTATTTTGTATCAAAGATTCATTTAATTTCAAGTTGAGGCCAAAAGGTACCAAGTTGAGTTGAGTTTGGTGCCAAGAATGTGCAAGAGAGATGGAAGCAATTGGAGATCTAGATTTCGTATTATACTTTGAAGATTCAAGTGGCAAGCCAATGGAAAAATCTGAAGAAAAAAATGGCACACAAACAAAGAGAAATCTGTGCCATTTTAAAAGAAAAATTTGTGCCAAAAAGAAAAGAAAGAAATGCTATGGAGCATGTTTCGGCCCCTCTGCTAAAGGAATGAAGTGCAGCTGTGTTAACTTGAAACCAATGCAGAAATTCTGTGCCAAGTGAATTCAGTTGAAGAAGAAAGAGAAATCTGAGCCAAAGTGGAAAAGAAGTGGTCAAGTAGAGTGTCAAAAGATGGAATCTAAAAGCAAAGAATTCAAAGAAGAACAAATTATTTCGGTATCATTGGATTGCAATGGGCATAGTTTAGTATCCATCTCACACTGAAATTTGGGTTTTGGAAATCAGTGATGCAGTGCCGAAATCAAGTGAAGCATTTATGAAGAAAATTCTGCAATGAAAAGGAAAAAATGGCACGCAGTGAGAAATTTTGTGCCAAAGGAAATCTGTGAAGCATGTCTTGGTTAGAATTGTTTGGATTGCAGCTGTTCTTTGCTATAGAAATCAGAACACAATATGCTAGAAGCTGAACTGTAGCTATACAAAATCAGCTACTTTGAATTGCAGCTGAACAAATCAAGTTGTCAATGTGAATTCGACTGAACAAAAAAGCTGGAAAATCTGCACTGCATTGCAAGGGAGAGATTGTAATCTGAGAAGGCTTGACTTGGAGCTGCTGAAATGAAACAAGATGAATGCAGAGTAAGCCGCAAGATGCTGAAATCTATTGAAGAAGTGTTGTTGAACATATCAGAGCCCAGGTTGCCGGATACCTTAGGGACTTGTGGATTTGGGTTTACGTTGTGTATTTGATTTACGGATTGGTCGGAGTTAAATCTGATACCTACTCGGTAGGTGTTGGAGCTCGGGTTAAGATGATTTACCCGAGTACATTTCGGATTTTCGGAGTCGCTTTCACGACGTGTTTTGTACTCTGGGACTTGGCGGCAACGAGACATCTCCAGGCGGCAAGAGGTATATCTTCTGAACCTATCCTACTTTTAGTATTCACTATTAGAGTTTGGATTGGTTAGATTACCCTACCATGGTGGAATCATATATTCATACTGGATTGATAGATATATGTAGACTTGGTTTAGTTGGATTGACATGTTGTCAATCTATCTTATTCGTGATCGTTCATGTGAGCGATTAGTGACATGTTGCGGATGAGATCTTGGAGTGGAGAATGTAAATTCTCTAGTGGCACCAATTGTTGAGTCGCAGGGCCAAGGTCGAATATGTGGACAACTTATTGGAGATTAAGGATTTTGGTTTTTCTAGAACTTACTATTTATAGTACGTGTTCTAGCTATTATTAGCTGAGCGAGAACTAGAGTTGCCTATCGTAGTTGGCTCGATCAATGTAGGATCGACTTATCCTGGTTCAAGGAGATTTAGACATTTGGGTTGTTCGTGCCTGGTTAGGTGACCTGGAAGGCACGTTTAGAGTACATAACCTACATTGGTGCAGAAGGATAGCATGAGCTATATACTATCATGGATAGCAGAGGAGTGATACATCCTATTCCATGGTGACTTTGAACATGTATCACCTGTACCTGGTTGATGACTTAGAAGGTACAGTTTGTTGGGTGATTTGAGCCGATATAGAAAAGTGTAGAGCTAGTTGCTTGACACTTATGGGTTACCCCTTGTATTTGGTTTGGAGAACCAAGAAGATACCTTCGTACTTATGATTTGCGCTGAGGCGAATAACTTACGAGGCTAGACCACCTTTGGGTGGAAGATGTCGAAGACGACCTTCATGAAATAAAGAATCACTTCGTGATTATGTTAAGATACTCTTGAGAGGTAGAGTATCTCCATTTCCTTGCGATGGAGTTAACCTCAAAGGTTTTTGAACCTTGAGTGGAGGAATTGAAGAGTTTGTGGTTTCGAGGCGATCGTCGATCGACTCGCTCGTCGCTACGTTATTTTGTGAGGGACTTGACTCATAGAGTGGACGTATGTGGTTGATCATCTTGATGGGACATTGGGATATACGACCGGCAAGAGTGCAGAGGATGTAAAGTTAGCTGTGTCCTTACCTTCCGGAAAAGTATTGGACATTAACTAGAAGGTTAAAGGATGACCACTGGTATTTCAGTGGTTATACCCCCACTGTGGATTCACTAATTCTCGAAAGAGTAGAGTTGATATCACCTCTTCTTTATGTGTGTTGAGAGGTGGATTGAGATTTATGAATCTCCATGAATTGTTGGTACTCAAGATAGTGGAATTCGACGTCATTCTCAGCAGAGTTTGGCTTACAGTGTACCATGCCACCGTGGATTGCCGAACGAGGGTGGTTACCTTTTGGCCTCCGGACCAACCCTCGTGGGATTTCACCGGCATCCGAGACGACGACATATCTGTTATTTCTGCGCTCCAGGCACAGAGATTGTTATCAGTGGGCTGTCAGGGTTACCTGTTATCGATGATTAGCGTGGATGACAGCAGTAGTGCCTCACTTCCGGATATTCCAGTTGTTCGGGAGTTCCCAGATGTCTTTCCAGAGGAGCTACCGGGTCTTCCTCCCAGGAGACAGATAGAGTTCACTATAGAGCTGATTCCGGGGATTGCGCCGGCATCTAAGGCTCCTTATCGCATGGCACCGAAAGAGTTGGACGAGCTGAAGGCCCAACTCCAGGAGTTATTAGACCGAGGGTTCATCAGACCGAGCGTATCTCCTTGGGGTTCACCGGTTCTGTTTGTCAAGAAGAAGGACGGTTCTTTGAGGTTATGCATTGACTATAGACAGTTGAATGCAGTAACCAACAAGAACAAGTACCCGTTGCCACGGATAGAGGATTTGTTTGATCTGCTCAGAGACACCTCAGTGTATTCTAAGATTGATCTACGGTTCGGATATCATCAGCTGAGAGTTAGAGACTCCGATGTTCAGAAGACAGCGTTCCGCACTAGATATGGGCACTATGAGTTCTTGGTAATGCCATTTAGGCTTACCAACGCTCCAGCGGTATTCATGGATTTGATGAACCGCATATTCCTGGAGTATCTAGATCAGTTTGTGATTGTCTTCATTGATGACATCTTAGTCTATTCGCGTTCTGAGGAGGAGCATGCGCAGCATCTTCATATAGTTTTGGAGACTCTCCGACGGGAGCGCTTATTTGCGAAGTTCAGCAAATGCGCATTCTGGCTATCCTCAGTCGATTTTTTGGGGCACGTGGTTTCCAGCCGTGGTATTTCAGTATACCCCCAGAAGATCGAGGTTGTCATCAGTTGGGAGCAGCCGAAGTCAGTTTAGGAGATTCGTAGTTTCTTGGGATTAGCCGGCTACTACCGACGATTTGTCGAGGGATTTCGAGCATAGCTATGCCGCTGACATGCCTTACCAGAAAAGGCATGAAGTTCACATGGTCAGAGGCTTGTGAGGCTAGTTTCCAGGAGCTGAAGCAGAGATTAGTGTCGGCACCCGTCCTCGTTCTTCCATCAGGAGAGGACGGATTTGTGCTTTATACGGATGCATCCTATCAGGGATTGGGCGGGTAGTGTCTTAT
This sequence comes from Boesenbergia rotunda, assembly GCA_024364735.1. Lineage (NCBI taxonomy): Eukaryota > Viridiplantae > Streptophyta > Magnoliopsida > Zingiberales > Zingiberaceae > Boesenbergia > Boesenbergia rotunda. Next base: position 29,928 of record JAGFNQ010002710.1, read on the forward strand.
GCTTCTCGACAGTTGAAGGAGCATGAGAAGAACTACCCAGTTCACGATTTAGAGTTGGCAGCGATTATTTTTGCTCTGAAGATTTGGAGGCACCATTTGTATGGGATCACTTTTGAGATATTCATTGATCATAAGAGCCTCAAGTATCTATTCACGCAGAAGGAGCTCAATCTCCGACAGAGGAGGTGGATGGAGTTCCTGAAGGACTACAATTGTACCATTAGCTACCACCCTGGGAAAGCTAATATTGTTGCTGACGCCCTGAGTAGGAAATCCAGAGGGGTACTAGCTTATCACCGAGTCCTGGTTATGGAGATAGTTTAGAGCTTCTCAGAGTTGGGTCTAGAGGAACAGGGTCAGACTGAGAGGGGTATTCTGGCGACCATTGTTGCTCAGTCTTCCATTCGGACAAGGATCAGAGAGGCTCAGGCGAGCGATCAGCATCTGCAGTTCCTCGGCAGTCGAGCAGCCATAGAGCAGCAGTCTGATTTCACACGAGACGACGTGGGTGTCTTATATTTTCGTGGGAGACTTTGCGTACCCGAGGGCCACCCTATTTTGGAGGAGCTATTACAGGAGGCACTTCGCTCCTGATTTGCTATCCATCCGGGTGCCACTCGCATGTATCGGGATCTGAGACGTTCCTACTAGTGGAACGGAATGAAGCAAGATATTGCTGACTTCGTAGCCCGATGCCTGGTATGCTAGCAGGTTAAGGCAGAGCACCAGAGACCTGCTGGGCTACTTCAGAGTATTCCCATTCCCGAGTGGAAGTGGGAACACATTACTATGGATTTCGTGGTAGGGTTGCCTAGTACCAGAAGAGGCCTTGACGCGATTTGGGTGATCGTTGATCGATTGACCAAATCCACGCACTTTCTAGCTACTCGGAGGACCAATTCAATGGATAGATTAGCAAAGCTGTATTGCAGAGAGAACATCAGATTGCACGGCATACCGTTGAGTATTATCTCCGATCGAGATCCGTGTTTTACCTCATGTTTTTGGCAGAGTCTGCAGAAGGCCATGGGTACCGAGCTCAGATTTAGTACCGCCTTCCATCCGCAGACCGATGGTCAGTCAGAGCGTACTATCCAGACCTTGGAGGACTTACTGCGAGCCTGTGTTATGGATTTCGGAGGCAGTTGGGAGGATCATCTGCATCTTGTCGAGTTCGCCTACAACAATAGCTATCATGCGGCTATCCAGATGGCACCGTATGAGGCGTTGTATGGTAGGCCTTGTCGGACACCCATCCTCTAGGAGGAGGTTGGGGAATCCTAGTTGTTAGGACCTCAGAGAGCTCAGCACGAGGCCGAGTTAGTCTGTACTATCAGACGCAGGATATCTGAGGCGCAGGATCGTCAGAAGAGCTACGCCGACCAGAGATGGAGACCTCTGGAGTTCTCCGTAGGTGATCATGTGTTTCTGCGAGTTTCACTCACGAAAGGAGTGAAGCGGTTCAGTCTTCGAGGTAAGCTTGCTTCGCGTTACATCGATCCGTTTCAGATTCTGGAGAGGATTGGAGCAGTTGCTTATTGTTTGGCTCTTCCACCATCCATTACCGGTGTACACGATGTATTTCACGTATCTATGCTGAGGAGATACGTACCAGACCCTTCACATGTGCTGTCGGATGTTTCAGTTTCACTTCAGCCTGACGCGACTTACGAGGAGATCCCTGTACGGATTTTGGGTCACCGGCAGCGTCAGTTGCGGAACAAGACAATCCGGTTGGTTAAAGTCGGATGACAGCATCACTCAGATGAGGAGCTACCTGGGAGCTTGAGGATGTCATCCGAGCTCGCTACCCCTACTTGTTCACTTGAGGTATGTATGATTAGTTACTGTTCAGTATTTATATCAGCATACTTCTTGATAGTGTTTACTATAGTGAATATCAGAATTTGGGGACCAAATTTTTATTAGTGGGGGAGGATGTTAAATCCGACACTTTTGACTAGGTTCCGAAAATTTTCGGAGGGTTACCAAGTAGGTTCTAGGGTTTCCATGTCCTTGGACACAATTTTGGGACTAAAATGTATTAGAATGTTTAGTTACAAGGACTAAGATATAATGAAGTTTAAAAGCAGGGGCAGCCTTGCGATTTGACAAAAAATTATTGGACTAAAATGCAAAATGAACCAACTTTCATATGCTTGACCTAACCCCATTCGGCCGCCCCACTCACGCCCGATCACCTCACCCTTTTTCTTCTCTCCGCCTCCGCCCGAACTCTCTAAGACGCACGCGAGCCAAGTTCCCCAGCCGATCTCTTCTCTGTCGGCAACTTCACTCGAGGACGCCTCCACGCGCAGGGGAGAGGAGGGCTTGATCCAGCTCCTTCGATTGAGGGATTCATGCGCTCTTCTTCTCGATCCGATGCCCCGAGCGGATGGAGTGAAGAGAACGATCGGTGAAGCAGGAGACCTAAAACTCTTCATCGCAGGTCATTGGAGGCGGGCATCCGCGATGTAACGCCCGTTTTTTTTTTATAAAGCGGCATTACGCTAACATACTTAGGGCATGTGAGTATCGTAAGGCAGCGGAATAACTTAAACTTACACATACATGCACCTAACAATCCTTGCTAACTTGGTGACATGGGAACTGATCATTTTAACATCATACTTAACATCATATCATAAAGTCACATAGTCATCCATCAAGCACACAAGTAGCAAGTGTAAGTTGTTTAGCCACACCATCATAAAATTAGCATAAAACTTGTAATTATGTATTTCCTTGGCCAAGTCACTACCACACACACACATTCGTGCCCCTCCTGCTAGCTGCTTCCTTATTGTCCTCTCGCTTGATCTGCGGTATGAGGAAATAAAACTATAAGCACATAGGCTTAGTAAAACTCTTTCCTACTCACTAAACCATTCGTCATCTTAACATAAGCACATGAAACATTAACATGACTTGGTGCCTAACATAGAACCTAAACATGTAACATCATTCAGCATGACATAGTTCTTAGCATAAAACATGAGCATAAATTATACTTAACTTGGCATGTCACATGGCATAAATGTAAACATAAAGTACACTTACTAGGCATAATACATGGCATGAATTTTTAACATAAAACATGGGCATGTTCTTAACCTAACATAAGCATAACCTTTGCTATCATGGCATAATTCTTAACATAAAACATAAGTATAATTCCTAACTTAAACATGGGCACACACTTAACATAAACATGAGCATACATTTGCTATCATGGCATAATTCTTAACATAACACATGGGCATATTCTTAACATAAACATAAGCATAATATTCGCTATCATGGCATAATGCATAGCATGAATGAATGCATGAGTTGAATGCATATACATAAGGATGCTTATTTCAAAATCATACTTTCTTTTAAATACTTAAACATAATCATAACATCATTGGAGTCCCCGGCTTGTACCACATACATACATCATATGCGCGCATCCCTAAGTAAATACGAGGTAGCTAGTCTCGACCTACTAGGGTAAGGACAGCTATGGTAGTCCTAGAACCGGGGCGTTCTTAAGGTGCCCATCCCTGTTGGACAGCTTCGGTAGTCCCAGAACCGTGGACAGCTTAGTCGGTAGTCCAGAACCGGGGAATTCTTAAGGTGTCCATCCCTTGGACCCATACTTCGGTCCGGTACAAGCCCATTCATAAAGTAAAATACTTCACATGCTTCATCATTCATAGGACATTCATAGCATATTCAAACATAACATAACCTTGTTACATGATGCATAACATAAAGCATACTTGATCTTTCATCGTTCATACTTAATGCATAGCATCATTATGTCGTAAAGGCATAAGCATTATCTTCATTCATAACATAGCATGCTTTCATAACATCATTCTTGTTTATAGTGCTTGCATGATCATGGTACATAAGGTAAGCATTGCATTGCATTCATAGAACATGACATGTTTACATAGACCATCATCCTAATTCATAGAGCTTTCATAATCATAATGCATAAGATAAGCATTTCATGATATTCATAGAACATGACGTGTTACATAAACTATCATCCTAATTCATAGAGCTTTCATGATCATAATGCATAAGATAAGCATTGCTTTGCATACGTAAGCATAGTATCTATCGCAAGCATGCATGGGTAGGATTCCTATAAACATGCTACATACTATCTAAGTGCATGACATAGAACATAAGACACTCATAAATGAACCCTACTAAGCATGACATCTAACATAAACATATCAAACATGAAACATAACACTTAAGGTTAGGGTTATAGGTAACATACTTTCTACCACATGCTTGAACCTATATATATACATCATAATAAGCCATAAACAATCATTCTTGAAACCCTAGCTCCACCTAAACCCCAATCAAGTGGCTTGGCCGAAACTTGTAAGGAAGGGGCTCCATCATTCAAGTGACATGTAAGGTAACATAGGAAAAGGAAAATACCATACATTACTCATAAGGCCATAGGAAGCTATTAGGGCTCATGTTTAGGGTTAACCCTAACTCCTAGCCCTACTCCTTGGGGTTGGCCGAAACTTGCAAGGCCATGGGTACATGGAATAAATTCCAAAAAAATCCCAATTAAACATTAAACACCAACCATACCATACCATAGGGGTCTTTGAAACCCACACTTGAAGTAAACCCTAACTTTTAGCCCCACTTCCCATCTTGGCCGAAACATGTAAGGTTGCAAGGCCTTGTGAAAATTCACATAAATCACCTTCAACCTCCCCTTGTATCATGAGTATGCACAAGGTACATACTTGAAGTGTTAGGTCCAATCCTAACCATGGACTCATGGTGAAGGTCCCAAACCCTAAAGGGTCTTAGGGTACCCTACAAATTTCCTAAAATTATATTCTATTCTATATTCATCATGAGAATACATTAGAAAACATGAGAGATATTTTTAACATCATTTTTGAACCCAAAAACATGGTGGCCGAAAGTTCAAGGGCCAAGATCATGGTTTTTTTTCAACATAAAACCTAAACGAAACTTCATAATATGATAAACATCAAGGGGAACTATCATACCACAGGTGAGGGAGTCTTACCTTGGGTTTTCTTGATTTTTCACCTTGAATATAGAGAACCAAAAGAACTTCTTAGACCTTAGGTCACCCCTAGCCCTTGTAGCCTTGTGAAACCTTCAGATCTTGAAGATGAGGCCTTCTTGTGGAGCTTTTCCAAGGGAAAACCCCACTTGTTGGTTTTGGCTAGAGGGAGGAAGGAGGAGGAAGAAGAGTGGCTTGTGGATGAAGGAAGAAAAGTAACTCCCATGCCACCTCCCTCATTCCTTTATACTACATTAAGGAGGGTAAGTGAAGAGTCATGGTGTCTCTTCTCTTGATGACTCTTCATTTTCCTAAGCCTTAACCAAAATCCACTTCATTCCCTCATAGCACTCCCTTGCTAGGTGAATTGGTTAGTATATGCATGATGGTAGGCTAGGTCCAAGGTTCAATCCTTGGTACATGCACTTTATTTTTATTTTCTTTTTATTTTCTTTTTTCCTTATTTTTAAAAATTCCCTAAAATTCACCCATAATCATGCTAATATTCCTAATTAAAATCCTTTTAGATTTATATTAAATTCTAGCTAATTAAAACCCTTTTTTGGAGCCCATATAAGGCTCATTAGTACTTAACTTCTCAAATTAAATAGGAAAACCATGGATAACTAGGCTAAACTTCATACTAGTATCTCTAGGTTCCTCGAACACTATCTAGACATGATCAATATTTTAAAGGAAATATTGAGAAAATTTTCTGGGTCGTTACAATCCCCCATACCTCGTGAAAGTTCGTCCTCGAACTTAGAATAGCTCCGGGTACTTGCGTCTCATTTCGTCCTCGCATTCCCAGGTAGCTTCCTCGAACCGTTGACTTTGCCATAGGACCTTGACCAAAGGCACTTCCTTGTTCCTTAGCTTCTTGACTTCCCGATCCAGGATCTGGATAGGTCGACTTTCAAAACTTAGATCCTCCTGAACTTGTACTGCCTGTGGCTCAATCACCTGATCTGTGTTTAGGATACACTTCTTGAGCAACGATACATGAAACACGTTATGGATAGCCGACATCTCTTGAGGCAGCTTTAGTTCATATGCCACCTTGCCAACTCTTTTCAGAATCGGGTACGGCCCCACATAACGCGGACTTAGTTTTCCTTTGTTACTAAATCTCGTTACCCCTTTCATAGGAGCCACCTTGAGGAATACTAAATCTCCAACCTCAAATTCCAGCGCCGGACATTTGCATGACTCTTCTGCCGGCTCTGAGTAGTTTCTATCCGTTGTCGAATGCTCTGTATAGCTCGGGTGGTGCTGTCTATGACGTCCGTTGTGAGCCCCATCTCCTTCTTTTCACCACCTTCGTACCAACAGATCGGAGACCTGCATCTCCTCCCGTACAAAGCTTCATAAGGCGCCATTCCGATAGTAGCTTGGTAGCTATTATTGTATGCGAATTCCGCTAAACATAGATATCGGCACCAACTTCCCTTGAAATCTAGAGCACAAGCTCTCAACATATCTTCCAATACTTGATTCACCCGCTCAGTTTGCCCGTCAGTCTGAGGGTGAAAAGCGATACTGAATCGCAGTTTAGTGCCAAGAGACTTCTGGACAGACTCCCAAAAATGTGAGGTAAAACGACCATCCCTATCTGAGATGATAGTTATGGGAACTCCATGAAGTCTGATTATCTCCTTAGCATATAATTGAGCTAGTTGCTCAATCGAATAAGTCATCTTGATTGCTAAGAAGTGAGCAGACTTCGTCAACCTGTCCACTATTACCCATATTGCGTCATATCCGTTCGTAGTCTTGGGAAGTCCTGAAATGAAATCCATAGAGATATCTTCCCATTTCCATTCCGGAATTGGAAGTGGTTGCAAAACTCCTCCGGGCCGCTGGTGTTCTGCTTTCACTCGTTGACAAGTCAGGCAAGTACTCACATGCTGAGCCACATCCTTCTTCATCCCGGACCACTAGAATTTCTCCTTCAGGTCTTGATACATTTTGGTGGATCCTGGATGCATCGAATAAGGGGTTCCGTGAGCTTCCGCTAATACTTCTCTCCGCAGCTCCAGATCATTAGGGATACATAGACGATCCCTAAGGTACAATACTCCTCCGTCGGCGATACGAAAACCATCGCCCTTCCCTACTAGAATTTCTTGCTTGATTCTCTGAAGACTCGGATCACCCTTTTGTTTTTCCAATATGTCCTCGAACAGCTTCGGTGTCAGTGTTATAGTGGAAAGCCATCCGGAGATGATCTCGACTCCAAAACCAATAATTTCTCTTTCGAGTGGCCGGGATAATGTAGATATGGACATCAAAGTGGCACTTGACTTCCGGCTGAGTGCATCGGCCACTTTGTTTGCCTTCCCTGGATGGTAAAAGATCTCGCAGTCGTAGTCCTTCACCAGCTCAAGCCATCGGCGTTGTCGCATATTCAAGTCTTTCTGAGTGAAGAAGTATCGTAGACTCTGGTGGTCTGTATAAATCCTACACTGTGCTCCATACAGATAGTGTCTCCATATCTTAAGAGCAAAGACCACCGCGACCAATTCTAGATCGTGAGCGGGGTAGTTTTGTTCATGTTCCTTGAGTTGCCTAGAAGCATAAGCAGTAACCTTACCACTCTGCATAAGTACAGCTCCAAGTCCTAATTTGGAGGCATCACTGTACATATCAAAGTTCTGATTACTTTCCGGAAGGGTAAGAATTGGGGCACTGGTAAGTCTCCTTTTTAGCTCCAAGAAACTCCTTTCGCAGTTCTCTGTCCACTCATACTTTTTATCTTTCCGGGTGAGAGCCGTTAGAGGAGCTACAATTCTCGCGAAGTCCTCCACAAAATTTTTTTTAACATAACTTTATTTATTAGATCTTATAAGTTCATATACCAAAACTATCCGAACTCAATGAACTAGGTGGGCTACCATCACGCCCATAATGAAAAATATCATGACCGTAGCTATCACTCCCTCATTCATCTCCCCTTGGCCTGCCTCAGGATCGTCTACCGTTTCCATCGGATCCTCTTCTTCTATCTCGGGAACCTCCTCGGCCAATTCGGGGTCTTCCTCGAACATCCCGGGGTCTTCCTCAAACATCTCGAGCATCTCGGGATCTTCCTCAAGCATCTCGGGATCTTCCTCGATCATCGGGTCCTCCTCAAACATCTCGAGCATCTCGGGATCTTCCTCAATTATCTCGGGATCCTCCCCATACATCTCGGGACCCTCCTCGTACATCTCGGGGTCCTCCTCATACATCTCGGGGTCCTCCTCGTACATCTCGGGATCTTCCTCAGAGTCCCCCAGATCCTCCGGAAACTCATGATGAAGAAGTTGCCTACATAATTCCGTATATGAGATACGACATCCATGCTGCCCCCAGATCTGATAAGCAACCTCCCTCGCACGATTGGGCAATGAATGAAGCAGAGCTCCAATCCTATGATCATCCATGATTGGAAACCCTTCCTGCTCGAGTTTCCAGAATAGCTGATCCAACTTCCCCATATTGCCTTGGATCCCAAGGACCGGACTATACTCCACCTCTTCTATCTGCTCCAGCAGCTCACGACTCCGCCCATGGTAACGACTCGTGGTGCCAATCTCATGCAACATCTAGAATTGAAAAAACAACACAGTCAGTACAACACTGACAAAAACCAGTATAGAACAGTTTTTTTTTTCAATTCACAAATATATAAAGAGAAAAGCACACCAGATAAACTCAGTTTCCTTTACGTTAATAATTACAATAATACATTTTCTTTTTTTTTCTATCCCTACCCGCATATCCAATCCTAACGTATTTGATTTCCTAAGAAAAATATATATCGTTCATAGTCACATAACCTAAAATACTTTTCATCGTAACACATCATTCATACTTGCATATTCTAGAGTCAAAAAGTATCCTAAAAGTGCTTACTATCATAAGATATGCAAAGAGGTACTTACTTGGAAGCAGCAGGAAGAAGACTTGATGTGTGTGTAGTGAGATGACAACTGCTCTGATACCAACCTGTAACGCCCGCTTTTTTTTTTTTCATAAAGCGGCGTTACGCTAACATACTTAGGGCATGTGAGCATCGTAAGGCAGCGGAATAACTTAAACTTACACATACATGCACCTAACTATCCTTGCTAACTTGGTGACATGGGAACTTATCATTTTAACATCATACTTAACATCATATCATAAAGTCACATAGTCATCCATCAAGCACACAAGTAGCAAGTGTAAGTTGTTTAGCCACACCATCATAAAATTAGCATAAAACTTGTAATTATGTATTTCCTTGGCCAAGTCACTACCACACACACACATTCGTGCACCTCCTGCTACTTCCTTATTGTCCTCTCGCTTGATCTGCGGTATGAGAAAATAAAACTATAAGCACATAGGCTTAGTAAGGCTCTTTCCTACTCACTAAACCATTCGTCATCTTAACATAAGCACATGAAACATTAACATGACTTGGTGCCTAACATAGAACCTAAACATGTAACATCATTCAGCATGACATAGTTCTTAGCATTAAATATGAGCATAAATTATACTTAACTTGGCATGTCACATGGCATAAATGTAAACATAAAGTACACTTACTAGGCATAATACATGGCATGAATTTTTAACATAAAACATGGGCATGTTCTTAACCTAACATAAGCATAACCTTTGCTATCATGGCATAATTCTTAACATAAAATATAAGTATAATTCCTAACTTAAACATGGGCACACACTTAACATAAACATGAGCATACATTTGCTATCATGGCATAATTCTTAACATAACACATGGGCATATTCTTAACATAAACATAAGCATAATATTCGCTATCATGGCATAATGCATAGCATGAATGAATGAATGAGTTGAATGCATATACATAAGGATGCTTATTTCAAAATCATACTTTATTTTCAATACTTAAACATAATCATAACATCATTGGGGTCCCCGACTTGTACCACATACATACATCATATGCGCACATCCCTAAGTAAATACGAGGTAGCTAGTCTCGACCTACTAGGGTAAGGACAGCTACGGTAGTCATAGAACCGGGGCGTTCTTAAGGTGCCCATCCCTGTTGGACAGCTTCGGTAGTCCCAGAACCGTGGACAGCATAGTCGGTAGTCCAGAACCAGGGCGTTCTTAAGGTGCCCATCCCTTGGACCCATACTTCGGTCCGGTACAAGCCCATTCATAAAGTAAAATACTTCACATGCTTCATCATTCATAGGACATTCATAGCATATTCAAACATAACATAACCTTGTTACATAAAGCATGACATAAAGCATACTTGATCTTTCATCGTTCATACTTAATGCATAGCATCATTATGTCGTAAAGGCATAAGCATTATCTTCATTCATAACATAGCATGCTTTCATAACATCATTCTTATTTATAGTGCTTGCATGATCATGGTACATAAGGTAAGCATTGCATTGCATTCATAGAACATGACATGTTTACATAGACCATCATCCTAATTCATAGAGCTTTCATGATCATAATGCATAAGATAAGCATTTCATGATATTCATAGAACATGACGTGTTACATAAACCATCATCCTAATTCATAGAGCTTTCATGATCATAATGCATAAGATAAGCATTGCTTTGCATACGTAAGCATAGTATCTATCGCAAGCATGCATGGGTAGGATTCCTATAAACATGCTACATACTATCTAAGTGCATGGCATAGAACATAAGACACTCATAAATGAACCCTACTAAGCATGGCATCTAACATAAACATATCAAACATGAAACATAACACTTAAGGTTAGGGTTATAGGTAACATACTTTCTACCACATGCTTGAACCTATATATATACATCATAATAAGCCATAAACAATCATTCTTGAAACCCTAGCTCCACCTAAACCCCAATCAAGTGGCTTGGCCGAAACTTGTAAGGAAGGGGCTCCATCATTCAAGTGACATGTAAGGTAACATAGGAAAAGGAAAAGACCATACATTACTCATAAGGCCATAGGAAGCTATTAGGGCTCATGTTTAGGGTTAACCCTAACTCCTAGCCCTACTCCTTGGGGTTGACCGAAACTTGCAAGGCCATGGGTACATGGAATAAATTCGTAAAATTCCAAATTAAACATTAAACACCAACCATATCATACCATAGGGGCCTTTGGAACCCACACTTGAAGTAAACCCTAACTTTTAGCCCCACTTCCCATCTTGGCCGAAACATGTAAGGTTGCAAGGCCTTGTGAAAATTCACATAAATCACCTTCAACCTCCCCTTGTATCATGAGTATGCACAAGGTACATACTTGAAGTGTTAGGTCCAATCCTAACCATGGACTTATGGTGAAGGTCCCAAACCCTAAAGGGTCTTAGGGTACCCTACAAATTTCCTAAAATTATATTCTATTCTATATTCATCATGAGAATACATTAGAAAACATGAGAGATATTTTTAACATCATTTTTGAACCCAAAAACATGGTGGCAGAAAGTTCAAGGGCCAAGATTATGGTTTTTTTTCAACATAAAACCTAAACGAAACTTCATAATATGATAAACATCAAGGGGAACTATCATACCACAGGTGAGGGAGTCATACCTTGGGTTTTCTTGATTTTTCACCTTGAATATAGAGAACCAAAAGAACTTCTTAGACCTTAGGTCACCCCTAGCCCTTGTAGCCTTGTGAAACCTTTAGATCTTGAAGATGAGGCCTTCTTGTGGAGCTTTTCCAAGGGAAAACCCCACTTGTTGGTTTTGGCTAGAGGGAGGAAGGAGGAGGAAGAAGAGTGGCTTGTGGATGAAGGAAGAAAAGTAACTCCCATGCCACCTCCCTCATTCCTTTATACTACATTAAGGAGGGTAAGTGAAGAGTCATGGTGTCTCTTCTCTTGATGACTCTTTATTTTCCTAAGCCTTAACCAAAATCCACTTCATTCCCTCATAGCACTCCCTTGCTAGGTGAATTGGTTAGTATATGCATGATGGTAGGCTAGGTCCAAGGTTCAATCCTTGGTGCATGCACTTTATTTTTATTTTCTTTTTATTTTCTTTTTTTCTTATTTTTAAAAATTCCCTAAAATTCACCCATAATCATGTTAATATTCCTAATTAAAATCCTTTTAGATTTATATTAAATTCTACCTAATTAAAACCCATTTTTGGAGCCCATATAAGGCTCATTAGTACTTAACTGCTCAAATTAAATAGGAAAACCATGGATAACTAGGCTAAACTTCATACTAGTATCTCTAGGTTCCTCAAACACTATCTAGACATGATCAATATTTTAAAAGAAATATTGAGAAAATTTTCCGGGTCGTTACACGCGATTCGTAGTCACCGGCATCACGGGGGTAAGAAAGTATATTATGGATTGGTTTCTTCCTCCCACAACAACCTCCAAATTCCCTTCCTCAGATTTCCCTTATCACGAGCTCAGGGAGGTTGAATTAGGGTAGAGCAAGGTTGTATGTAGCTGTTGATATCGATGGATTTCACTTTGTGAGGGGATTCTAGTGTCTGAGCTTGGGTCGTGTCTGATGTATGCAGGGGAAACTACTCCAACACATCCTCAGGCGAGTTGTGTTGTGGTTTGGTTTTGTAGTAGCAGCAATCACTTCAGATTGGTATGATTTGTTCCAGTTGATTTCTGGAATTGAGTTTTTGGTTTCTGCCCTTGAGCAGTTTGGATGTTGGGAAATTGATTTCCAATTTGTGTTGTAGGAGGTGCTCTTGTAAGATCCGGCTCTGCTAGTTCAATTGGGTTCTGGTCCAAGCTCCGGATCTGAGGTAAGTTGTTGTTTGTATTAGACTCATAGTTGAAGGGTTGGAGCTAAGGAGTGGAACTCAAACTGACCCTTTTGTGTGATAGCAGGTTTGATTCCAAAAAATTAAAACTCGAACTGGGCTCTGTTTCCCTCATGTATTGTTGCTGTGAAGGTCTGCAATTGGAGCTGGGACATGTGGTAAGTTGATTGGGTTAGTTTGTTGTGTTAGTTGCTGATATTGTTTGGGATTAGCTAGTTGTGGCTATTTAGTTCAATTGGAATATTAGGTTAATGGCTGGATTGATATAAGGATTTGGATTGAATACCAATTATGTGATACTGGGTGGAGAAGTTGATTGGGTAGTGATCTTGGTTGGTTTGGCTTACATTAGATTCTATTATGTTGTGTAGTTGATCTAGACCAATTGGAAAGGGTTTAGTCTTCGTTAGAGACCAGCTAGTCTAAAAAAAACGAAGAAATGATACGCAACTAACCATTTAATTATGTGGTTAATTAAATGATTATGAGATTGTGAATAAACCTAGAATTTAACCTAATCTTAATTAAGTGGAGTAATTAAAAACCTTTCATTTAATTAGAGGTAATTAAATGGAAAGGAAATGATTAGGTTAACCCGAGCATGGCTTAGAGATTTATTAGCTAGCTATCATTTGTGTAATAGCTAATTAAATACATCCTTGATACAGGAGCTTGATTGGATTTGTTGTTGCTTATTATTGGCGGGTGGTTCTATCTCATTTGATACGGACTTCCACTCTTGGAGGCGGGTACTTCTTGCTTGTATTCTGTAGTCCACATTATCTTTATGCATGGCTAGTTATTTATGCAGTAGGCTGATATTGACCTTTATCTGCTACCGTTTTGTTATCCTGCTTGATACTTATGTTTGACCTTGGATATGATCTACATTTACTTCTATACAGTCTCGTTTATTTGTTATCTGACTCTGTATAACATTGGTATGAGCATGAGTATGTGGATAGGTATTAGCATACCATTGTATGGTTGCACTGGTTGATTCTAGTCATACTTACACGTGTGTCTAGATGTGGACTGATTGGGTTATTGTGGTATGTCACCTGATATCTGCATTGGTTGATTTTATTCATACTTGCACGTGTATCTGGATATAGGATTGATTGGGTTATGATGCATACATATGACCTGTGCATGATAGGTTGAGTTATGTGTCGATGACCTGGTAGGGGTTGCATGTGTTAATCATGCACCATACCTGCACTGTTGCATGCCGGCGATCAGCAACTCCCTTGTGGTTGAGCCTAATCGTCTTTCGGCACATGATATGCACACACGACCACTCATGGGTTAGTGGATACCACTGGGTGTGTGCATTTGCTCTGTAGTGCTCCGCTCGTCCGCTCTGGGGTAGTGGTTTCGGAGCGTGGTAGCACACAGAGATCCCTTCTCTTCCTATAGACCAGAGAAGATGAGAGAGATATCTCCCCCATTTATATATGGGGCGGAGCGATAGCTCCACCAGCATCCTGTCCTCTCGGTCACTCAGGAGCAGTGATGGCATATGTGCGGACAGTGTCACCGCTTTACCCACTCGGCCGACACAGTATCGCCTGTCTCGGTGGCTTGACTGGAATTAGGGGGTGACCATGACATTGCATCATGTGCATATGATGCATTTGTGCATTGATTGTGTTTGTTGCATTTACTTGCTGCACTTGTTTGACATGCACATACAGGATGTACTGTTGGTATGGTTTGTTGACCCTGCACTTGCTCGTATGGTATGAGTCCTATTATGATCATGATAGACTGATTTCTGGTATGTACAGTCCTTTATTATTTCAGTTATGCATGCTTCTGATATTATTATGGAGACTGTATCCTGTTGTTTCTATATAGCTGCTTTAGCTACTTTTCAGCTATGCATATCTTTCTATATACCCGCGAGTCCACTTGGACTCACCACCCGTCGCAATATTTTTGTTTCAGGTTGATAGCTCACCGGAGGAGCCCAGTTGCCGGTCCTGGTCCCTACGACTCCGTTGATGGATGCTTCCGCGTGATTTTCCTTGTTATAGCATTTCTTATGCGTTGTATTCATTTTCTTATATGTCGTGGGCTTGTATTGGATTTATTCGTACGGTATTGTATTTTTGAGTCCTTTGTTGGACTTTGTGATGTGGTTTTGCTACGCGCCTGCCCTGGGGGCAGCTCAGGTGAGTTTTTACGGAGTTTGACATTGCAATATGTTCATTTACATATATTATATACCTGTTTTGAGGCCTGAGGCCTAATTATAAATTGCGTGTGTTGTATGTTTGTGTAAATTGTCCGCCGGACAGGGGAGATGCTATCCGATTTTATATTGGATCAGCGGCTCTAATGGTCTCGGGGTGTGACAGAACATATATTGGAAAAATTCAGAATTGAAATACATGAAGGACTTAAATTGTGATACCACAAAAACAGTTTTGTATCAACTTGCAACTGAAATTGGTTTGTTTAGGCTATGCATTCGGGAATTGAGTACATGAACATGCCAGAAATTCTTGAGAAATCAGAGACTTGCAATGAAGATGTCGTGGAGCTGATGACTTGAAACAGGAAGGAAAAAAAAATTTAAAGAAGTGTGCCAACTTATAAAGGATAGGTATCAAAAGGAAGTTGCAAGAGTGGTTAGTGAAGAATATATTTGGAGCATCTAACTTCCTAAGTGTCATTTAATGTTTCAAGTTCCCATGATACAAATTCAAGGCCGAAGAGTTCCAATTGAACAATTAGAAGATTAGAGAGCAGAAAAAAAATCAGAAAAAAAAGAAACAAAGTGGCACACCATTGAAGTTTTGGCACCATAAAGCAAGTGAAGTTTCTCTTATCCGAATCAAATTCTTTGCCCCACTATAAGTCTGACTTTGCTAGAGGATTATGAAAAAAAAGAAAAAAAAATCAGAAAAAAATAAAGGAAGGAAGCAAGGTTGACACGCAAGAGAAAAATTGGCACAAAGGAACTAATGAGATATTTTCATCAAATTTTTGAAGGGCAATGCCAAAGTCTTACTCCACCACACTTTTTACTTCACTAGCGGACTTTAAAGAGGGAAAAGCACATTGGAAAATATTCTTGAGCAACCAAGTCTCCCACTTCATCAATTTTTCTATTTTCTTGGCTTTCACTTCATTCTTACCATTTTTCATGTTTTTCACTTGTTTTTGTAGATGTGGATCCTAATCATGAATAATGGTGGAGAGTAGATAACAAGCAAGCCTATGGTAGTGCAAAAAGCATGTGTGTTTGAGTGAGCTCCACTTTCATCATGAATTTAGAACTCAAGAAGAGAGCCACCAAAAATCTCCCTTGAAAGGCTAGTGAGTTAAATTCATCTCAATGAATCATGAAGGATGAAAATGTTAAGTTGTTGATTTAAGGACGAGATACTAATCCATAGAGCTTAGATTTTTGAGAATTGACAACCTTAGGTAATTTCTTTTCACTTGCTTCTAATTATGCTTGAGAAAATCTAGGGGATACATATTTCTTAGTTTTCATGAGACGCTCAAGCTTAAGTGTGGGGGAGTTGATAAGTGTTATATTATTGATTATTTCAGATGCTAAAAGTCATGTTTGACCTATATTTTACATGCTTAACCTTGAATTTACCCTCGGTTCTATAGATTAGTTTTATTTTGGGCTTTATTGCAAATCGTTACACATTTTGAAGATTTTGGAACTTAATTGTGAATCTATGTTTGCAGGCTTTGAAAGGATCATGGACCGAGGTCAAGAATGGTCAGGATCAGGCTCAGATCAAGGCGATCAAGCTCTGGAGAACTGTGAGCCGTCCATTCAGAAGTTAAGCAGATCTCGATCATCCAGGGAAAATCAGATGGATCCCAGCTGAGGAAAGGTAGATCTGACCTTCATAATGAGATCTGGAAGTTTAGGGATAAATCGGGGAAGATCCAGCCGTTGGATCAAGCCAAGAGGATCTAGACCATCCATTCATTAGAAAGGGAAGATCTGGACCATCCGCCACTGATCTAGTGAATCCGAGCTGGGGTTAAGGTTAATCAAGCATTTGGATCAAGATATGAAGGTTTCATCAAAATTAGAGATCATTTGACCGTTGAATCAAGCTCGGGAGGATCTAGACTATCCATTCAAAGATCAGGTTGATCTGAGCCATCCGTTGCAAATTTGGAGGATCCGAGCTACCCTGAGGTAGATCCACACCCTTGATCAACATCATCAAAGTTTGGTTCAGATCGGATAAAGATCAGCCGTTGGATCTTCTTTAAACAATCTGGGCCGTTCATTCTTAAGTATTTAATCAAAATTTTCCTTCAGCTGCAGCTCGTCGCGTCTTCACCTCTGTCTTCGCATTTTCTTCGAGTGTTCTTCAATTTTTCTTCTAGTTTGCTTAATCCGAGGGCGTGACCGCATCAACTTCATTGGATCGAGTTTTAGATCATTAGGAAGATCTCTCTGTGAGAAATTCAGCTCAAATTGGCCTAAGAACAGAGCTGAGCGAGGGTTTCGTCAGTTATGCCACTTGATTTCCTTGATCTCGGTTGTGCACCATATTCATCCATCTGAGCTATCTAGAGGGGCTCCCTGGAGTGCTCGGATCATCCCAAGCCATCGTCGCAATCATCCACAGCGAGATTGAGGAGATCAAAGGGGTTTTTCAGATTGAGCAGAGTTGGATTGATTTACAAAGTTTTTCCCAGTGATTTGCTGAGCTTACGGGTTCGAGGCTCACCCTTGTGTGATGGCGAGGAGAACTTGAGCTAAGGGAAGGGATTGGTACTAGTTTTCTTAAGGAATTTCTGTATTTAGATGTAATTTCGATTTCTGCAATGCAATTCTGTTTCTGATTTCATATCAGCTGCTGTAGTTTCCTTTTCTGAGTAGTTTCTGTTAATTAGTGTTTCGATTATGCAAGTTGATTTGTTAGGTTACTTGTGTAGTGAATATTTGCACTTAGATCTGTTTCCTTTGCATTTGAATCGATTCTGAAGTAGTTTCATTTCTGGAGTTTGAGTAGCTGTTGCGTATCAGTGTTTCCTTTCTGCGTATCAGTTTTCTTTCCCTTGAATGCACTTCAGAATTTTGTATCAAGTTAGTTTAGTTTTCTTATCTGAGTTTACATTGTAGCTTGTTGCATCTCCAAAGGTCTTGGTATCAGTTTTTCGCATTTGGTTTCAGTTTAGCTAGTGCATTTCAGTTTCTTTTTTTGCAAATATACAGTGCCAATTTCTGCAAGTTTTCAGTTGTAGTATCTCAAATTAGTGACAAGGAAGCATTAGCTCATCTCCACCTTTTTTCAACATTAGTTCTGTGCATGCGAATTAAACTTGATTGCTTGTTTCTGCATTTTAATTGTTTCTGCAGTGCTGCATTTAATTTCTGCCTGAGGGTGTATCTGAAATGATTCATCTTCGGTTTTTTTTGAACAATCTTAATTCATTCTTGTTTATCACTCCATTGATAGCCTTATTCTCCAAACTAATTGATCAGCCCATCTCTGAATTATCAGTTCATTGTTGCTGCAAGTTTTAATTCTCTTTCGGCACAGCAGTTTCCATATCTTGTGAGTTTGTATCAAGTAAGACATTTTATGATAGTTTGGTGTACAGCTTGTTTGCAATTCAGTTTGCTTCGAATTCAATTCAGCTGAAGTTGAACACACTTTTGGAATATCTTTGCATTTGAAATCAGTTAGATTGCATTAAGTTGTTCCAGAATTTTAGATCCCATTACTTCTTTAAGTTTATATTTCCTGCAGTTAGTATCAAGTTTTTGGCACATCAATCTTTTCTAGTAAGGCAGTTTTCTTTTGCATATCAAGTTGTATCAAGTTTGGATGCCATTTCGGCAGTTATGCCTTGTTGCTATCAATCGAAAACCCAAGTTTTATTTGAAACCCTAAAATATTTGATGACACATAAACTCGAGCTCGAATCGAACAACCTCGACTAGCCCTAGGAAAAATACGATCTATGGCCCCTTTACTACATTTTTATTCTTTGTTAGCAAAAAGGGTTTCCAACTTTACAAATATAAAAATTTGAGACCCACATTCGTGACACCTAGTTCGGGTTCATCAACGATCCCTTGATCCTTTGGTGGATCACTCCCCGGATGCCCTCCGGCTAGCTCGTGTAGCTCCTTGTAGGTGGAGAAACCTTGCCACAATCCCGGACACACTTCTGAGCTCTTAGATTACTATTTGGCCTTTAACCAAAGCCAAATTCGTCAAAAGTCTTAGCCAAAACGAAGCCCTTTTAAATAAAACTTACTTCTGTTTTAGCCGCTACCAGTCGACTGCCCCAAGGGCAGTCCGCTGCCCCCACTCAAATCCGAGCGTTGCAAGCCCAACGTTCGAATTCTCAGCCACTACTAGTCGACTACCCCCATAGCAGTCGACTGATGTTTCTGTGGGGTTTACCAGTCAACTTCCTGAGCACCAGTCAACTGCTACTTAGGTTTTTCCCTTCCCGAGTCCATTTCTCTCCGCACTCAACCCTTAGGATTTCCCGAGTACATTTGCTCAACACTCGACCCCTCACAACTCAGCTGACTCTTCACCAGCAGCCTCGATCTGTTGCCTTCGTGCCCTCTTCATTTTCGGCTCCTGTCCCTCGGATGTGCACACAAGCCCTCGGCTTGCCTCTATGCCACCCTTCATGCATGCCTTGAAGTCCGCGTCTCTCGGCTCATCGTCCCTGCTATACTCATGGTCTCTCGGGTGCACACAAGCCCACGACTTGCCTCCATGCCACCTTCACCGTACTTGAAGTCGTCCAGCCAAGTCGATATGTATCCTGCAAGACATGCACACTCCAATACACATATCAAAACACAAGGGTAAACCTAACTTAAACCCTTTGCTCGAACATCAAAACACATGGTCACTCTGGACCATAGATTGCCCCAACAATCTCCCCCTTTTTGATGTTTGGCAATACGTTTAAGTTAGGGAAAACAAATATAAATGCAAACATGCATGGATCCTATCACAAGGCATCCCCACACCTAACCTCCCCAAGATTTAGGACTTTTTACCAAACCCGACTTTTGAAAACCTTTCCAAGGCTCCCTCTACATTGGACTTATAAAGATTTTTCAAGAACCTCTCCAAGGTTCCCCTTACGCCAAGAATGGAGCAACAACGCTCCCCCTTTACCTAAGCTCCCCCTAGATCTAGGATTTCTTGCAATGATGTGTTTGGTTTCCTAAATTAAACCCAACACTTCTTCCCCTTTGCCACACATCAAAAGACTGCAACAATTTTCCCCTTATTGGATCTTTTAACCTCTAATGATCATAAACATAGTGTACTAGCCCCCTATACACTTGTTTTACATCATTTGGACATTTTTCAATGGTTGAAAACCCAAATCAGCCTTTACTAGTCGACTGCCCCTGGCTAGTCGACTGGAACTCTGAAAAACCAAATTTCATCTTTCTGAACTCAATTTCAGAAATGCACCAGAAATTTCATAAATCTCCAAAAATTTCCAAATTTTGTGGAGAGGTTTGTGGTACCCTTACCTACTTAGAAAAAATACACCCAAAAATGTATCCATCAACATTCCCAAGATCGACAAAAAATCCAAAACTACCTAAATAGTTCAATTAAACTTTGACCTAAAGTCCTAGTTTTGGTTTCCTCTTGATGTCTTTACCCATACCAACCTACAATGCATCCCTAGCATTGATTTATATGATATTTACACATCAGAAACTAACTTTCATGCTATATGATCCCAATGTCATATTTTCATGCATGATACACAAATCCAATGTGCCAAAACCCAAGAATTGAGACTCAAGTCCATCTCCAACTCTTTTGGCACACACCATGGTCCATCTAGACCTCCGAGAGAACCCTCCCGAGATCCATTTACCATGGATCCCAAAGACTCCTAGAGCTCACCCTTGAGCTCTTAACCTTAGTCACCTCTCTAGGTGACTCAACAATTACTAGGCCACACCGGTGTACCTTCGATGACTCTTGGCCTACAAACTTGATCTCCTTAACCATAGACACCTTGTCCTTGATTAAGTCCTTCTTTTTCCCTTTAAATGTCACTCCCTTGCCATTCTTGGACTTCCCCTCCTTGCCATAATTATATGCTACCCTAGCATATTTCTTTTCATTGACATTGGAGACCTTAAATCGATATCCTAGACCCGATCTATGATTGTTGGGTTTTAAACTACCCAACACCATACCTAAACCCTTAGATCCAATAGTGAATCTATCTAGGGTTTTCTCTAACCTATCAAGTTTTTCCCTTAATGCTTGATTTTCCCTCGCTAGGCTTCTAAACCTAGAATCAACATGTCCTCCTTGGACATTCCTAGACCGACCCACCTTTCTAGGTATATGTCTCCCCTTCTTGGGTTTTTTGCCTTAATCCTTAGGTCCAAAGGTCTTAGATTTATCATGATGCATGACCTTTCTAGGGTTTTGATCTACCTTGTTAACCTTATTCCTATCATTATACCTAAATCCATGAGTATGCACAAACAAGCATTTTTCATTATTTCTAGCATACATAGATAAATTTGAAACATGCTTAGAATTAGGGATTACCTCCCTTACCCTTAGAGCTCCCCCTTGATGTGAACTTCTCTTCTTTTCTTCCTTTTTCCATCTTCTCAAATGCTCCATCTTCTTTAGCTCTCATTTTCTTGGACATTTGGTGTGATAATGACCTAGCTCCCCACAAGTATAACACCTAATGTGCTTCTTTTCTTTCTTTTCCCTACAACCCATATTAGATTTTAAATGAATTGACCCGGGTTTTGGGTTTACCTCCTTCTTACCTAATGGACACTTGTCCTTGTAGTGCCCCTTCTTGTTGCATCCAAAGCATATGATATGTTCCTTTGATTTTGCCTTGGTGGAGGTTG
The DNA here is from genome assembly GCA_024364735.1 of Boesenbergia rotunda. Taxonomy (NCBI): domain Eukaryota; kingdom Viridiplantae; phylum Streptophyta; class Magnoliopsida; order Zingiberales; family Zingiberaceae; genus Boesenbergia; species Boesenbergia rotunda. Next base: position 51,676 of record JAGFNQ010002710.1, read on the forward strand.
GAGCTTCTTCGTGCTCCGGTATTGATGAGGGTCTCTCTCCTCCCCCTCAATTCTTGACGTGGAGACTTCTTCTTCTTCTCTTGATGAAGTGGATGATCTTTCACTTAATTGTGTCACTTCACTTGAGGTTGACAATTATTTTTCCTCTTGGTCTTCTTGGACCATTAAACTTATTTCTTTGGGCTCTTTAACTATTTGAGCTTGTATAGGATTCTCATGGAATTCTCCCATCTTTTTTCATAACTCATATGCATTCTTATATTCACCAACACCACTCAAAATATTATTAGGCAAAACATTAATTAATATACCAATTACCTTTTCATTTGCCTTAGATTGGGCTTGTTGTTCCTTGGTCCAATATTGAGGTCGAAGCTTTTTCCCATGCTTATCCCTAGGAATTTCGAATGGTTCTTCTAGCATCACCATGCACTCCCAATCCATTCCAAACCAAGTCTTCATTCTTGTCCTCCAATTGTCAAAATCTTCATGATCATAAGGAGGTGGAATGTTGATGTCATTACCCAACTTGTCTTCCATCATCATCTCCTCTTGCTTATGCTCTTTTGGCGATTATTCCAACAAGAGCGGACCTTCGCACTGATGCCACTTATAGATCGTGATCGTCAAGCTAGAGGGGGGGGGGTGAATAGCTTCTTTCAATTTTCTTCCTACAATCGTTAGTGCGCAAGCGGAAACTACTAAATAAAAACAAAAACTAACAAATAGGAATGACACACCGATGTACGTGGTTCAGAGATGACGTTCCTACTCCACAACTGTCCGTAAGGTGGACGATTCCTTGATCCTTCAGTGGATCACTCCCCGGATGCCCTCCGGCTAGCTCGTGTAGCTCCTTGTGGGTGGTCGCTACAATCCCGGACACACTTTTGAGTTCTTAGACTGCTATTTGTCCTTTTACCAAAGTCAAATTCGTCAAAAGTCTCAACCAAAATGAAGCCCTTTTAAATAGAGCTTACTTTTGTTTTGGCCGCTCCCAGTCGACTGCCCCAAGGGCAGTCGACTGCCCCCACTCAAATTCGACCATTGCAAGCCCAACTTTCGAATTCTCAGCCACTACCAGTCGACTGCCCCCATAGCAGTCGACTGATGTTTCTGTGGGGTTTACCAGTCAACTGCCTGAGCACCAGTCGACTGCTACTTAGGTTTTTTCCTTCCCGAGTACATTTCTCTCCACACTCAACCCCTAGGATTTCCCGAGTACATTTGCTCAGCACTCGACCCCTCACAACTCAGCTGACTCTTCATCAGTAGCCACGATCTGTTGCCTTCGCACCCTCTTCGTCTTCAGCTCCCGTCCCTCGGATGCGCACACAAGCCCTCGGCTTGCCTCCATGCCACCCTTCATGCATGCCTCGAAGTCCACATCCCTCGGCTCATCGTCCCTGCTATACTCATGGTCCCTCGGGTGCACACAAGCCCACGACTTGCCTCCATGCCACCCTTCAACGTACCCGAAGCCATCCAGTCAAGTCCATGTGTATCCTGCAAGACCTACACACTCCAATACACATTTCAAAACAGAAGGGTAAACCAAACTTAAACCCTTTGCCCAAACATCAAAATACATGGTTACTCCAGACCATAGATTGCCCTAACACTAAAGACAAGGTGCAGGAGGGGCTAAGGGCCTAAGAAATTGAAATTAAGGGGTGAGTTGTAAAAATTACAAATAGGAGGGTTTAGTTGCAAAAAGACTATCTCTTATATTTGAGCCTTCTCCTTCTTCTTCGCATCCTCCACCCCAGGCACCCCCTTCTCTATCTCTACTATTACGATCCCCCTAACCTCCTTCAACCTTTTGATCTCACAGAAGCTCATCCTTTGTGGCTGGGTGTATGAACGTCGACCTTCATCGCTTCTCAAATCATGATCTCGACTCGGTTGGTAGAAGCAACCTGTGTCTAGTTGTTCTTTTGTTTGGGAGGATTATCGCGAAAGGGAGAGTTTAACCTAGGGTCGGATCTGTAGTGGACGGATCTCTGGTGAAGGGTGGATTGCGTGTGTGCTGAGGTGTTGCCCTGTTCAATTTCTAGGCTGTCGGATATGAGTTGAGGAGGTTGGGCGCGTGTGTGGGAGCTTGTTCAGGTAAAGTTAGCTTGTTTGAATGGTTTTTGGATTGGTTTTGACGCCGTTGAAATCTTTTGAATTGGTGTGGAATTTGTTTTGGGGTTTGGATAGGATCTTTGTTTTGGATTGTTTTAGTTTCTAAATGGTGGTTGTGTTGGAATCAATTCTGATTTGGGATCTAGAGTTTTCATTTTAATCATTATTGGTTCTACCTCCTCTTCTTAAAAAAGAGGAGGTAGAACCAATAAAGATTTCTTCTTCAATTCATCTCTAGAGTTGAATACCTGATTCAAGATTTTTTTTGATCCAACCCGTAGGAATCAATAGAAAAGACAAATCTCCTATAATATTCCAGATCCGACTTGGTTATTGATAGAGTGAATAGATTTGCTATTTCTTAAAATCTCTCTTTTGATTCAAAATCGTGGTGTAACGTGTATCCCCTTTTGTTCCGATCATGGAATAAATGAAATAAATCAAAAAATGGATTTTTGTTCAAGAATAAAATAAGATGAATTGAGATGATATTATGTAAATACGTAATAATCTTGAATATATCAACCATTTCCTTATTTTCGGCTTGCCTGGAAGGGACAAAAGAAACATTTTTTTTTCAAAACTTTCTAATCTCTGGTGGGTCTCTCAATAGGATTCGAACCTTGATGAAGTTTTGACCATCTGTCAGAGAAAAAAGAATGAATTGATTTTGTAGGATTCCTAAGAAATTCTTCGATTTCTTTTGGAAGCAGACATGTTCCGTGAATAGCTGGGACATTGAAGAAGATCCAAAACTGCATTTCGGGAATTGATCTAATTCTATCTCTGTTCGTTCCGTTTGAAGAAAGGAAGGATCCCAAAGAATCGATTTTTCTTTTAGTTACTGAATCTCTGTTTGATCGTGTAACGCCCGAAAATTTTCTAGAATTTTCTAAAATAAAAAGAAATTAAAAATTTCTTTTGTAGAGTAAAAAGGGTCAGAGCCGAGGTTTGAACCAAGGACCCTTAGTTTAGTATTAGTTTAAGTTTCCATTAGTTGGTGGTAAAGCATGACATTGAGATATGGAAACAATTTAAGATATGTGCAAGTAAGCACCTAAGCACCTCTTCATGAAAGTTGCTTCAACTTCCACTTAGTATATAAATGAATGGAAAGAAGAGGAAACAAAAGGTTTCCTCACTTCTTCTTTCTCTTGAGAAAGAAACTAGGGTTTCTCCTTATACACTTGTGCCTAAGATTCGGCGACCGTGCGAAAGACGTGGACGAAGGGATTCCACACTAGGCTTCATATTCGGTATAGCGAGTAGAAAGAATCAAGTAAGTAGATCACTCACCTGCAGTAAAAGTTGTTCTCGTACGATTTTAGTTGTTGTAGAACTTGATTCTAAGCCTTTTGTGTGTGTTATCTGAGTATAGCAAGACCAAGGTCTTGATTTGCCCCCAAAACAAGTTTTGGGATTAGGGCACGCAAAGTGCTCGATGGAAGTACAGAGTAAGACCGAGGTCTTACTAAGCCCTAGAACGAGTTCTGGGACTAAGGCACGCAAGGGGCATTGATGAGTACAAGACCATGGTCTTGATGTGTCCCAAAACAAGTTTTGGGAACAATACTTTTTAAGTGCAAAGAATATGCAAAGTGTAAGCATTATAAGTACAAGCATTACATGTTTTAAGTATATTACTTTTATTAAGTGACATGTACCGGGCCGAGGCCCACAGAGATCTAGGTGAGCCTAGTAGAGATGCTCTAGTAGGGTTCGGTGGCTAGCTACCCCGAAACCTATTAGGGATGCATGCATTGGTACTATGTCGGGCCCAACAGCAGGATGTTTATCTATTTTAAAGTATAAGAGTATACAAGTTTTCATGTTTTCAAATGGAAGCATTTGTTTCAAGCATGTTAAACATTTTTCATTTGAAGCAAGGTTTTCAAATGCAAGCATTTGATACAAGTGTATTCATGTTAAGCATGACATTTTTAGTTCCATATGTTTTTAAAGCAAGCATTCTTTTAATCATGAATATGTTTAATATCGATTGCATGTTTTGTGAGAGTAGGATCTACTTACTAAGCAATTTGCTTATAGTTTGCATCCTTTTACTGCAGATAAAGGTAAAGAAAGGATGTAAGTCAAGGAGGCTAACGAAAGGTTGATTGGTATCAGTGGCGGTAGAACCGTGGAGTGAGAACTTGGGATGAGCTTTGCTTAGTGTTCTAAGCTTTAAACAGTAGCAACTTGATAGTTGTTGAAGTTGCATGATGAATTGTTTATTTCCGCAAAGGTCTTAAGTTGAACTACTTTAGTTGGGTTATGAACTAGTATATGTAAGATGTGTATACTGAAAGACATGAATTTCTTTATATGAACATCTTTATTATGAAAAGAGAATCACAACTACACTAGGTATCTATTTACATTAGTACATACATAAAGTCCAATACTACGCATTGTAGATAACATGGTGTGTGGTGACATACGGAAGATCGTGTTATCAGTTCCCTGCCTAGTATAAGTAGAGGCTCACAACCGAGATGGAATTGGACATCCCATCGGAATGGTTATAGTGTAATTAAGTGTGGTTGATCTTGACCATATAATTACACTAGTATGCTTTAAGTACATTGAGCAGGACCAAAACCCGAGGTTATCCAATTTGTACATACTCGATAATTGGATAGGACCTCAGTTTACATTATGGAGTACGATCCCTTAATCCCGAAATAATAACGGGCATATATTATTAATTATTATTTCTTTAATTTACCAATGGGCGAGATCTATTCTGTTAGATCGATAGGCCCGGTAAGTTGGGAGATAATATTAATAATATGATGTGCTGTTGATTATTGACGGAAGCCGTGTCCTGGTTAGTCGGGATGATGATGCCCCCTTGATAAGCTCAAAAGGTTCATCGTGCTAACCCTTCAGGTGGATTTGATTCGGCATGATGATAAGGTTGAGTGGTACTAGTCAAGGATCCAGAAGTTAATTAATTTAAATTGTCAGTAATTTAATTAATTAACGTGCATTCGAGATCTTAAACACGGGGGGATGGACGACTCGTAATATGTGGAGCCCATATGAAAATATGAGGGTTGGTGAGGAAGTTCAATTAAGATCCTTTAGTGGAATGGATCTTAATTAATGGATCGGGTTTAGATCCATTAGTGGGCCAAGATCCAACTCCTCCTCTTAGTCCCTACCTTAGCCCTATAAATACCCTATAAGATCAAGAAACCAAGGCTTAATCCAAGAATCACAACCCAAGGTTTTTCTCTCATCCTATTCCCTCTCTCCTAGGGTTCGGTCGGCGCAAACTAGAAGAAGAGGAGATAAGCTCCTCGGTTCTTCTTCCCTCCTCCATCATACATCGGCCGGGAATCACAGAGACAAGGTAGAGTAGTCCTCTACCTTTTGTGGTGCTCACCGTACGTGGAGAGGCTGCCGGCGGCAAGGAGGTGGCGGCGCAACCATCCCTTGCGGTGGCGCCGCAAGGCTGAGGGAGAAGGTGAGTTGCGGGCTTTTACGGTGAGGAAGAAGGAGAATTGTCTTCTTCTTCATCTTCTTCTCCTTCCTCTCAAGGAGCGTAGCTGGTCCGGAGGCCTCACGGTGACTCCGGCGGTCGGCGGCGCAAAGGAAAGAGGAGTGAAGGGCCGGTGGCTAGGGAAACCCTAGGTTAGGGTTTCCTTTTTCGGCCAAGGTGAGAAGAAGAGCTCTTTTGAAGGCTTTGGTGATCTCAGTTCATGGTAGATCATCGCCACATGACGTCCATGAAGGGAGGGACATAAGGTAGAAGATTACGAGGTGATCGGAAAGGTATAATTCTTTCCAAGCTCCATTAATTACCCTTATGTCAATATTGTGCCATGATTGTTCGTCTCATCATTTTATGTTTGTTAATTTATTATTTTGATTCCGAATCATGATGAATAATCTATTAACTGGACCCCGACCATAAACACAAAAGCCGACGATCAACTCGTCACCTTTTTCGCGGTCGAACAGTCAAGCAAATCACAAGGTTGATTTTGGTAATTGGCCGAGTTGTGATTTGGATCGTTCGATATGGCACGAGACGGTCGATGGGAGATGGGTCTCCATTCAGATTAATTTTTAATCCGTAGACATGGAGAGGTCTCTCGGATCGATCAGGTATTCGCTAAGGAAACCCGCCAAGCCATACCCAACAGTATAAGTGTCTATGATTGAGAGTCTGACTATATCTATGAAGTAAAAGTATATTTTATAAGTCCTTGAAGTGTTTCTCAGTTCTCGAAACAAGTTTCCAGAATTCTCTGTCAACTGCTCAAGGTAGCAGTCAACTGCCCTCAATGAGTTCAAGGGAATAGAAACATTGGGGGAGTGAAATCCCGGAAGAGTCAACTGCACCAGTCGACTGGTAGTTCCACTAGTCGATTGGTCCAGGGCCAATTTTCAAACAGAAAGATTGGGGGAGTGATTTGGCCTAGGAGTCAACTGACACCAGTCGACTGCACCTATCATCAGTCGACTGGGAGAAATGAAAAAAAAAAGAAAAGAGAAGAAGAAATTGTTACTTCCCTCTAAGGTTAAGTTAAGAAGAGAGGGGCGTTACAGATCGATCAATGTGGGATATTCAGAATCCTCATTTCTAATGGAATCGAAAGGAGCAATGGATTGATCCAAAGATCCTTTCAATTGGCTAAATCCCTTACTTGAATGAACATAGATCTTGATCTCGTGGAATCATATTGAATATTCGATAATACATTTTGTTCCTAGCTAAAAAATCAATCCTTGTTTACCAACCATACATTGTCTAACCCAATCAAATTCTCTCTCGATATGTTCCTCAAAAAATCCGATTCATGCTCATTCTTCCCCCAACTAACGAAGAGATCTTGACGGAATTACCACATATTTAATTGATCACAATTTTTCAAAGAAATACCCTACTTGTTTCTCGAGAAGAGATGGGAAACTTGCTTACTATCATTTGATTGAATAGTTGTCTCAGCTCCTTGTTGTTTAAAGAAACCCTACCCTACAAATGGTTTTTTTTTCATGAACAGTAGACATGAGATAAGAAATCAAGTCTTTCCCTAAGATTTCAAATAGTTGTTCCGAATTCAAGTTGATTATGTTTCGCTTCTTCGTCGAAGAAAGACAATCAAACAATTCCTAATCATAGTCCTTGCAGATCGGATCATCCATATAGGATAAAAAAGGAAACTCCAGATATTTGCTATCTTTCTCTTTAAATGAGATCTCAATTCCTACTATAGTTTATTAGATATCTTATAATTAGAATCCCTTTTTTCGATCCGCTTCCCCCACCTCCACCATCGTGATCTCCGGTTAAATTCAGGCATGATACACTTTTGATTTATTTGGAGAATCCAAGTATTTTCTTGCGGATCCATGAAACAACTCTCAGAAAACTTTTCCCTTTTGGAAGATACAGAAGCAAAACAATCAACCTATTGATGTTGGAAGACCCAAAAGATTCTTCCAATGTCTCATTTCCAAGTCCAATGGAATTCATAGGTATAGGAAGAAGCCCCATCAAATAGAGATTTTTTCTTTTAGCCATCTTTTGATTGTTAATACGAGATATAAGGACCGCTACTACAAGTAGTACTACACCTTTGATCAGGAAATATCAATTGCTTGCTGAACCCTACGAATCACATGAAAGTAGATACTCCAAATTCAGGGGTCAAAAAGTTTAATAAAGCATTCTTGTTGGAAAAAAATGTGAGTGAAAGATTCCACAGTTAAATTTGATCCATGAATCTAAGAAATAGTGAGAATTCTTAATCGCTGTCAATATCTCTCTTAATTCGACGATCCAAGATTTGAATTGATTTCTCTTCATTGATATTTATACCTTCTCCAGTGAAGATTGTATTTGAACTGTAGTTTGTTTATTTACGTTATATGATGTGTTATGTTAAGCATCCCAATTGGAATTTGTTTATTTACAATATATGATGTGTTAAGTTAAGCATTCATGGCCGAATGGTTAAAGCACCCAACTCATTATTGGTAAATTCGTAGGTTCAATTCTTGCTATATGCAAGCCAATGGGAACATTTAATAAGTCTATTGGAATTGGCTTTATATCAACGGAATCTCATCATTCATCCATAATGAATTGGTATGGTATATTCATACCATAACATATGACGAGTAAGAACTAATATTCTCATCCATACTGTAACTCATAGGGAATAAAATGGATTCATGGATGGAATCAAATATGCAGTATTTACATGAAAAAATATTCAGTTATTAGGGAACAATCAATATACTTCTAATGTCAAATCAGGATCAACTAGGACAAAAATAAAATATTGGGTCTAACTCTTCTTTGGTGTCGAGGTAATAGCTATGAATAGTCATCGACTCTCGGGAAAGGGAGAAGAAGGGAACCTATTATGGGACATACAATGCATTACAGATGTATGATCATGATGCTTAAATCAAGTTATTTTATTCCACCTCTTATAGAGAAAAAAAACTTAAAGAAAACTACTTAATAACACGGCAATACATTAATACAAAACTTCTACCCCGAGCACACACAATGGAGTTGTAAATAGTCAAGTGAAATCCAATCCACGAAATAATTTGATCTATGGACAACATCATTATAGTAAAGGCCATAATACCAGAGGAATCATTATCGCATGAAATAGAGGGGGAGGTCATAAAACGTCTATACCGTAAAATCGATTTTCGACGGAATGAAAAAGACATATTTGGTAGAATCTTAACGATAGAATATGACCATAATCGAAATGCATACATTTGTCTCATACACTATGGGGATGGTGAGAAGAGATATATTTTACATCCCAAAGGGGCTATAATTGGAGATACTATGTTTCTAGTACAGAAGTCCTATATCAATGGGAAATGCCCTACCTTTGAGTGCGGTTTGAACTATTGAGTTATGTAATTGGAAGTAACCAATTAGGATTATGATGAAACCTAGATATCGATCACTGATCCAATTTGAGCACCTCTGCAGGATAGATCTCAATAGAAAACTGTTGAGTAATGGCAACAAGTGATTGAGTTTAGTAGTTCAACATAGAAAATTATTGACTCTAGATATATGGTAATATGGAGAAGACAAAATTATTTAAAGCACACACAGAACCAGAAGCGCCCCTTGTTTTAAAGAGAGGAGGATGGGCTATTCACATTTAATTTGATGGTCAGAGGTGAATTGAAAGCTAAGCAGTGGTAATTAAGATACCCTTAGGAAAAAGAGAGATGCCTCCTACGTTACCCATAATACGTGCAAGTATCTGTTGGTGCAGAAAGCACCCAAGTCGAACCTGTGTTTTGATAATGGCAAAAGGGTTCAAAAGTTAAGGTAAAATGTTTATCTAATATGTTACTCAAGTGTGCAGGAACAGCCCTAGCGAAGGACTGCTAGGCACCTGGCGAAGGAATGCCAGGATACAAAGCCCTAGCGAAGGACTGCTAGGCACCTGGCGAAGGAATGCCAGGATACAAAGCCCTAGCGAAGGACTGCTAGGCACCTGGCGAAGGAGTGCTAGGATACAAAGCCCTAGCGAAGGACTGCTAGGCACCTGACATACAAAGCCCTAGCGAAGGACTGCTAGGCACCTGGCGAAGGAATGCCAGGATACAAAGACCTAGCGAAGGACTGGTAGGCACCAGACGAAGGACAACTTGGTACTGAAGACCTAGCGAAGGACAGCTAGGCACCTGGTGAAAGACTGCTGGGCAAAAGTCCCACCGGAGGAGCCGGTTGACATCAGGTAAATTCTCCTGAGAGGAGTAAGTGAGGACGCGTTCCCCGACGAGGGAACAGTAGGCGTCGGTTCGACCTAGGGCTCCTTTTTGGAGACCCAAAGTCAGAACCAAGACAGCTAAGGCTGTATAAATCTAACATATTATTGCTCTATGTTATTTTGGACTAACCCTGGATGCAGGACTGAAGGAACGAGTGTCTGAAGCTCAGAGAGCCTCAAAGGAGTGAGGCAGAAGCTGAGTAGGGCACCCGGAGTGTAACGACCCGGAAAATTCTCTTAATATTTTCTTTAAAATATTAAGCATGTCTAGATAATTTTCCAAAGGATCTAGAAATATTAATACGAACCTTAGCCGAGAAACCCATGGTTCTCTCATTTAAATTGAGAAACTAAGTACTAAGGGGCCTTATATGGGCTTTCTAGTGCCATTATCATGGGTGGATTTTAGGTAGAATTTAATATAAAAATAGATGGATTTTAATGGGAAATATTAACATAATTATGGGGGAATTTTTAAGGAATTTTTGAAATAATAGGAAATAAATTAAAAATAAAATAGAAAAAAATTAGTGCATGCACCAAGGATTGAACCTTGGACCTCTTGTACAACCAAGCATGCACTAACCAATTCACCTAGCAAGGGAGTGCTATGAGGGAATGAAGTGGATATTAGTTAAGGTGTAGGAAATGAAGAGTCATCAAGGGAAGAGACACCATGACTCTTCATTTACCCCTTTTAAAGTGATATAAATATGGAAAGGAAGTTACAACTTCCCTTCTCCTCTTCATTTCTTCTTCCTCCTTGCTTTGGCCGAAAACTCAAGGTGTTCTCCCCCTTAAGAAAAGTTCCACCAAGGACTCTATTTGGAAGATCTAGGTTCTCTTCCAAGGTTATAAGGGCAAGAAGGGTTCAAGTGGCAAAGGGATTTCCATTCTCCTTCTTTTTAAGGTCTAAAAATCAAAGACAACCCAAGGTAAAACCCCCTCACCTGTGGTATGATGGTTTTCAAGATATTTATCATGATCTAAGTTTTGTTGGCATGATATGTTGGAAAAATTCATGGTTAGGGCTTATGGAAGTTTCGGCCAAGGCTATTGCTTGGGCTTAGGGATAATGTAAATTTTCCTTTGTGCTCTTAAATGTTTCATGATGTTATGTAAGGCATAGATTATGATCTAGGGAAATTTTTGATACCCTATTAACCCTCTAGGGTTTCAGCCACATCAAAGTCAAGGGGCTAGGGGAAAACTCCAACCTCTCCAAGCATGATTAATATGTTTCTTATGATACCTTATGGGTAAAAATGGTGTTAAATGAACTTTTCCATGGGCTTGTTACCCTTCTAGGGTTTCGGCCAACCCTTGCCTTAGGCCTAGGGCTTGGGGTTAAGTCCAATCAAGGGTTTAAATGATTTTTCTATGGCATGATATGTAAGTAAGGGATGTTAATCATGATCTAGGCAAATTTTCCATGGACCCATGGTCCTTTAGGACTTTCGGCCAAGACCCAAACCTAGGGTTTGGTTTGGGTTAGGGTCTCAAGAATGCATGTTATAAGTTACCATGATGCTAGTACATTTTGAAGCATGATGTAAGGGCCTCCATGTGACTAAAATCCTAGTTTAGGTGTCATATAACATGACTTTGTATGGTTGATGTTATGTTATGTTTAATCATGAATATTTTGATCATATGCCATGAATACATGTAATTGATGTAGGAGTAGGTTATGATAAATATAATGATGCATGAATATTGGTAAATGCTTATAATGGATTTATGAATTATGAAGATATATACATGTTTCATGATGAATGCTATGAACCCTAGTAGTATGTGTTAAGTTTATATGTAGCTTATCATCCATGTCTTATGATGAATACTAGGATTTTGTATGCTAGATGAAATGTATCATGTATGAGGTGTATGTTTATTATGTATCATGATCATGCAAGCTTGATGAACCCGGATAAGGTTATGACTAGAACCATGATTATGCATGTATGCCCTATGTTATGAATAAAGAATGATAAGTAGGAATGAAGATGATGGTTATGCCTTAAGTATGAATTGTTAGTAATGTGAGAGAAGTGTCCTAAGGCAATCGCCTTATGATTGTAATCATTTACTTTAATAAATGATAATTCACTATTTGAGTATACATGTTTGTGTATTTGATTGGGATCTTAAACTCATCTACTGAATGTCCGCAATACAATTCACAGCATAAGAGAATTTGTGATGGGATCACAACTAGTGATTATCTCTAAATGTGCAATTGTGAAGTGTTGAAAATATCCCTAGTCGATGAATTGATAAAAACGGACACTATCAATTCTGTTGAGACTAGCATGGGTTATTCTCTAATCAGCTGATTCTCACTGGCTGGTGACATTGGGATGTCCAGAGATAAACATGGATGCTAGTTAAGGGAACTAGTTCATTGGAGTGACTAGCTGTAAGACTTCATATGGGAATCTACATGTAGATATGTCAATGAAGTTCTTACTGCAGCTTAAGTGCGATGTTCCTTTGACTTGCGGTGTTCAAGTCATCTTGGTCATGGAGACTTATACTTTAACATCTTAAGCAAGCATCTCCAAGGAGGTGTGGACCCAGGATGATTGGGTATAAGCCGAAGTGCCCGAAGATGTTTGAACAGCCTACAAAGGATTCAACACTCCTTGCGAGGAGATGTATACCTAGGCCTATCGTCGGATTGTTACTCAAAAACCTCTGGCCAGAGTATATCATGTTCAGAGTGCGAGTCTCTTAAATACATGAGAGTAATTAGAAATCCAAAGGACGAGAAAGACACTACTTGGGCTAGGTGTGACGTAGTCAGTCTAGTGGGACTGACACAAACAGACCATGTCCTGAACCAAGTGGGTATAAGGTGGTGAAGGGAATGGGGCACGATTCATTAGATCTGCTGAAGGGTTTCAGAATTACTTCTGAGGTCAACCGTTGATCTTTCGATTAATTGGGGGTCATGATGTACTACTAGATGCCACTCATGATCGTTCTATAATTGGTTGATTATAGACGGCCAACATAAATCGAAAGCCTATTTAGTCACACGCACTACGAGTAATCCGAGGGATTTAAAACGAGTTGAAAATTAGATTTTCCGATCAAGAGTAATAAGTTGAATCTGAGTTAGTCAGAGGCGCAACGGAAACTTAAAATGGCTAAGTCTTTTGAAGGCTTAATGGGCGAATTAAATGAGTTTAATTCGCGATGGAATCGGCTTGTTTTGGCCGGCCAAAGAGGGTGTCCACCCTCTTGGTTTGTCCGGCCATTAAAAAGGGGAATAAACCAATTTAATTGGGTTTAATTAATAAAATAAATCTAGCGCGATTTGTTTTATAAATTATGGATAAATAAATTTGTATAAAGAAATTTATATGAATAAATTTATAGAAATTTATTTCTTTTTGGGAAATTAAAATAATCCGTGGAGTAGTTTATTTTAATTTTATAAAATCAATTATGAATTGATTTTTCCATTAAAAGAAAATTTATAAGTTTCTTATAAAATTTATTCCATAATTAAAGAAGAGAATAATTTGTTTTATTATAAAGTTAGTTATAATAAAACTAGGCATAACAGAATTATTCATAAGAAAATTTATAAGATAAATTTCTTATAAAAATTAATTCCGTTAAAGAGGAGACTTAGCAAGGGAGAGGTTACTATATAAAGGAACCAAAGGCTAGCCTTCAATTCTAATCAATTAAGTTGATTAAGAGTTAATCCTCTCTCTCTCTCTCTCTTATTCTCTTCCTCCCTTTTCCCCTTCTCAACCCTAGGGCCGGCGCCCCTTGAGGCAACTAGGGCCGGCGCCCCTTCATACACCTAGGGCTGGCGTACTTCTTCCCTTAGGGTTGGTTGCCGTGAGCTATCAAGGAGAAGGAGAAACCAAGACAAGAAGAAGAAGACGCGGATCACAACTCCTCTCTTCCCGGAATTTAGATTCCGTTTCTTGTTGGTGAGTTTCCTATCTTTTCTCTTGTTCTTCTAGTTGTGCCTTTAGAGGATCTAGTAGTTCTCGTTGGCACAAAACTCGTGACTTTGCGAAGTCATCCCGAAGAGAACTCGGCGTGGACGCGAATAGAGGCGAAGCTTCCAAGGGATGCTACGGTTGGATCTCGTCCCTTACTTCGAGTTACGCGAGGTACTTAGTGAATTAATTTACTTTTCCGCAAAGTTTTAATATATGATTATGTCCACACACCATAAGGTTGCATGCTAGATACGTGGTTAAAATAATTTAGGAAATTATTTTATGCTAATTCTTCCGCTGCACGTAAAAATTTAAAATTTTACGAACCCGTATCCTTGTCGACATGCACCCGGTCCCAACAGTGGTATCAGAGCTGGTTAGTGTTCGACATAATCATATAATTGTTTTTTGGAACACTTTGTCATGATCTCAATTTTGGAAAATTTTTCAATTATGGAAACTTTCCAATTATAATAAATTTTAGATTTAGGAATTTCAAAGTTTGGAAATCCTCATGAAATTTCGTAAACTTTTGAAATTTTCTAGTTTCTAAATTTTATAATAATTGTGAAAACTTCCCATCTTTGGAAACTTTCCAATTTTGGAAATTTTTCTAATTTTAGAAATTTTCCAATTTTAGAAATATGTAAGTTTTCTTTGTAACAGAAACTTACAATTATTCTGAAAAACTATTTTGAAATCTCGCGATTTTGGGCAACTTTCTTTCGAGAAAGTCTAGACAAATTCATGGACAATTAATTGACAATTAAATTTGAATTGGGTTTTAAATTGACAACAAAATTCTTTATTTTGGATTGAGCCTCGGGGAGTCGTCCAATTTAAAATTAGTTGTTGTAAGTTAATTTCCCAATTTTAAATGAAATTGTCATGTTTAATTTGGTTGCGCTTCCGAAGTGGACCAAATTGGATTTACGACAAATTACTTTTCTTTGGGTATCTGAGCCTCGGGGAGCCACCCTTAGAAAACGATTTGTTGTAATTAATTAAATCCATGAATAAAACATGATTTAAGAGGTAATGCTCTTACATGTTGTTGTCTCCAAAATTAATTAGGAAAATGGTTTCCTATAGAGTTTTCTTAATTGAGATTTTCATGAAAATAATATGTCGTTGAATTAAGGGAATTGCCTCTTAATTTAATAAGATTTGATTTTGAGAAATCAAAGTCTTAAACATATTATTTCCGAAATTGATTATGACAATTTAGGAAATTGTTTCCCAAAACAATTCCTTTAATAAAGTATGAAATTAGAATGAGGAAATCCGGTTCCTAATTCAATTCTTGAGACTTGATAAATTAAGTCACATACATACTTTATTAAGGAAATCGTTAGTCATGACATAATCATATGTCATGAATGTGCTTAGAAAAGATGAGACCCAAAACCCCTTACAAAATATTAAGGCTAACACCTTCCATTAATATGGTTAGAATCAGAGTTTTGTTTCTCGTTTGGGTTGATGGACACATCCATGCCCGACTTGAACCTCAACATGTTCAAACCATGGAATTAGTTTATGAATAATATAGTTGGAGTCAGAGGTCAATCCTTAGTTTTGGTTTTGGACACATCCAAGCCTGACTAAACGGTTGAATAAGCTTCAACCATATTAAAACTATTTCTTGATTAATGGGTCAGCCTTAAGCTTGGAGCATCGATTTGTTGTGCCACAGCCAAGGTCGATGTAAAGAGAGGTGCAGTTGGGTGCTATGTATATTGATGCATACTTGTTAATGAGTTGACAACCCAATGATTTATGCAAACATTCAATTAGTTGATAGCATAAAGTGATAGTTACATATATGTGATATGTAATCGGTATAATTACCTACCTTCATAGCTAAGAAAAACTTGATGGCCACAGCCATGGTGGTTCTTATCTATGGTTGGATATCAACCTATTTGGAGATGTTCCTACGATCTCCCGAATTGATAAAAAAGGGTTATTCAATTTGAAAAATAAATAGGATTTTTAATTAATGTATATTGATACATTCTTTAATCATTCTTCTCACATAAACTCAATTTGTATTTCTAGGTTTATCACTCGATCATGTCTTCTCTAAACTTGCGTTCCATTTTGGACACCAATAAACTGATCGGGCCGAACTTCATGGACTGGCTTCGAAACCTGAGGATAGTCCTCAAGGCGGAGAAGCTTGCTTATGTCATTGAAAATCAACTTCCCGACCATCCTCCAGAAAATGCAACTCCGGACCAATTGTTGGCCCATCAGAAACATGTGACCGATTCTGAACTTGCGAGTTGCATCATGCTAGCCTCTATGGTACCTGAGCTGCAAAAGCAGCATGAGCATATGGATGCTTATACCATCATCTTCCATCTTCATGAGTTGTTTGAAGAGCAGGCGAGATCCGAAAGGTTCGAAGTCTCCAGACTCCTCTTCACCACTAAGATGCAGGAAGGCACTTCTGCCTCGCAGTTTGTGTTAAAGATGTTGGGGTACATTGAGCGACTGAGCGCACTCAGTTTTGCAATGGATCATGAACTAAGTAATGACTTAATTCTGAATTGTTTGCCCAAAAGTTATTCACAATCTGTGATGAACTATCGGATGAACAAACTAGAGACCAACATTCCTGAGTTGCTCAACCTGCTGAAGACTGTAGAGCCTTCTGTAAAGCCGGATCAAAAGGCGGTACTATCAGTTGGTTCCTCAAAGAAAGGTTCTAAGAGGAAGGCCAATGAACAGAATAAAGGGAAGAAGAAAAAGGCCAAAAGGACTGAAAAGAAACCAAAAGGAACTTGCCATCATTGTGGCAAGGAGGGTCACTGGCGAAGAAACTGCAAGGTTTATCTTGAGTCCTTGAAGAATAAGGCATCCGATGCCCCATCCTCTTCAGGTATCTTCGTTATTGAATGCCACTCTATTTCCTCAAATACCTGGGTACTTGATACTGGGTGTAGCTCACATATATGTAATGACATACAGGGGCTAAGGAATAGAAGAAGACTCATCAAGGGAGAAGCGAATTTGCAGGTTGGAAATGGAGCAAGGATTGCTGCTGTTGCCATCGGAACATATTTGCTAAAGCTCCCAACTGGACGTGTCTTAGAATTGGATAATTGTTATTTCGTTCCTTCGTTAATAAAGAACATTGTATCTATTTCATGTTTGAATGAAAAAGGTTATCATTTAACTTTTAGAAACAATTATTGTTACATAACTTTAAATGACGTTCTTTATGGGAATGGAACTTTGTGCAATGGCATCTACACATTAGATTTGTCCAGTGACGTTTTCAATATCGAAGTTAGCAACAAACGTGCTCGAATAGATAATCGAATAGACTCCTACACGTGGCACTGTCGTCTTGGCCATATAAGTAAGAAACGCATGACCGAATTACACCGATATGGAATTTTGGAAACATTTGAACCCGGTTCATTTGATACATGCGAATCATGCTTAAGAGGCAAGATGACCAAATTACCCTTTTCCGGAAAAGGTAATCCAGTGGGAGAATTGCTTGGTCTAATACATACCGATGTATGTGGACCAATGTCAACTCTAGCACAAGGAGGCTATAGCTACTTCATCACCTTTATCGATGATCACTCACGATTCGGGTATGTGTTCTTGATGAAACACAAATCTGAAGCTTTTGAGAAATTCAAAGAGTTCAGAAATGAAGTAGAGAAACAACTTGGCAAAAGTATTAAAATACTTCGATCAGATAGGGGTGGTGAATACTTAAGTCAAGAGTTTCAAGATTATCTTAGGGACAATGGGATATTATCCCAATGGACTCCGCCGTATACACCACAGCATAATGGTGTATCTGAGAGGTGTAACCGAACCTTGATGGACATGGTTAGATCCATGATGAACCATGCAACTCTTCCAAAATCCTTCTGGGGCTATGCACTTAAGACAGCTGTTTACTTGCTAAACAGAGTCCCGACCAAGGTAGTCTCTACTACTCCATATGAGATATGGAATAGTAAGAAACCTCACTTAACTCACCTTAAGATATGGGGTTGTCCTGCTTATGTGAAGCGGACTATATCAGACAAATTGGATGCTAAGTCTGATAAATGTCTATTTATTGGGTACCCTAAGGAAACGAAGGGTTACCAATTCTATCATCCCATGGAACAAAAGGTGTTTGTTTCAAGGCATGCTGTATTTCTGGAAAAGGAATTTCTTTTACAAGAAAACAGTGGGAGTGGCATTGAACTTGATGAAGTTCAAGAAACTCCAATAGACATTACAGAGACACCTAGTCTAGGCCCACAACCGATAATTCATAATGATGAGCTATCAGTTGAACCTAAAACAACACCACCTCTTCGTAGGTCTGATAGGGCACGCAATATTCCAGAGAGATACGGATTTCTCGTAAGTGAATCGAACGACGTGTTACTCATAAGCGATGATGAACCTATCAGTTATGAAGATGTCCTGAAAAGTTCAGAAAGGGACAAATGGCTTGAGGCCATGAAGTCGGAAATGGATTCCATGTACGAAAATCAAGTATGGGACTTGGTTAACCCACCTAAAGGGATTAAGCCCATAGGGTGCAAGTGGGTTTTCAAGAAGAAAACCGACATGGAAGGTAATGTTGTTACCTTTAAGGCTAGATTAGTGACAAAAGGATATCGTCAGAAACAAGGAATTGATTATGACGAAACCTATTCGCCAGTAGCTATGCTTAAATCCATTCGGATGCTCCTAGCCATAGTAGCTTATTATGATTATGAGATATGGCAAATGGATGTGAAAACAGCTTTCCTTAATGGAAACCTGCTTGAGGATGTATACATGATACAACCTGAAGGTTTCACATCGGTTGATAAAACCAAGATATGCAAGCTTCGACGATCCATATATGGACTGAAGCAAGTATCTAGGAGCTGGAACATCCATTTTGATGAGACAATCAAAAAGTTTGATTTCTCACAAAATCCTGACGAACCTTGTGTGTACAAGAAGGTTAGTGGGAGTGCAGTCGTATTCCTAGTATTATATGTCGATGACATATTACTTATAGGAAACGATATATCAGTCTTACAGACAGTTAAAATTTGGTTGTCCAAAACTTTCTCCATGAAAGACCTGGGAGAAGCAACCTATATCCTTGGGATTAGAATCTATAGAGATAGATCAAAACGGTTGCTTGGTCTTTCGCAGTCTACATATATAGACCGAGTGCTAAAAAGGTTTAGCATGTCGGAATCCAAGAAAGGTTACCTTCCCATCAGGCATGGGATCAACCTTTCAAAGTCTATGTGTCCACGCACAGAAGACGAGAGGATTTACATGAATAAGATTCCTTATGCATCCGCGATAGGATCTATCATGTATGCTATGTTATGTACTAGGCCCGATGTATCGTATGCTTTGAGCGTCACAAGCAGATACCAGTCGGATCCAGGAATGGATCATTGGGCGGCTGTCAAGACAATCCTTAAGTACTTAAGAAGAACTAAGGATGTGTTCCTAATATATGGAGAAGGAGATATGGTAATACGTGGGTATACAGATGCCAGTTTCCAGACAGATAAGGTTGACTCCAAATCGCAGTCTGGATACGTATTTACTTTGAATGGAGGCGCAGTAAATTAGAAAAGTTCCAAACAAGACACCGTAGCGGATTCTACCACGGAAGCAGAATATATTGCAGCTTCGGAAGCAGCAAAGGAAGCAGTTTAGATCAAGAAGTTTGTCTCAGAACTTGGTGTGGTTCCAACCATTGATGAAGCAGTGTCGGTTTACTGCGACAACAATGAAGCTATTGCACAAGCGAAGGAACCAAGGTCTCATCAGCGATCCAAACACGTGCTTCGACGCTATCATCTGATCAGAGAGATTATAAGTAGGAATGACATACAAATTGAGAGAGTTCCCACTGAAAGAAATATAGTGGATCCTTTAACTAAGGCCTTGCCTCAAAGCAAGTTTGAGGGTCATGTTAGAGCCTGTGGTATTGGATACCATAGCGATTGGCATTAGGCCAAGTGGGAGTTTGTTAGTAATGTGAGAGAAGTGTCCTAAGGCAATCGCCTTATGATTGTAATCATTTACTTTAATAAATGATAATTCACTATTTGAGTATACATGTTTGTGTATTTGATTGGGATCTTAAACTCATTTACTGAATGTCCGCAATACAATTCACAGCATAAGAGAATTTGTGATGGGATCACAACTAGTGATTATCTCTAAATGTGCAATTGTGAAGTGTTGAAAATATCCCTAGTCGATGAATTGATAAAAACGGACATTATCAATTCTGTTGAGACTAGCATGGGTTATTCTCTAATCAGCTGATTCTCACTGGCTGGTGACATTGGGATGTCCAGAGATAAACATGGATGCTAGTTAAGGAACTAGTTCATTGGAGTGACTAGCTGTAAGACTTTATATGGGAATCTACATGTAGATATGTCAATGAAGTTGTTACTGCAGCTTAAGTGCGATGTTCCTTTGACTTGCGGTGTTCAAGTCATCTTGGTCATGGAGACTTATACTTTAACATCTTAAGCAAGCATCTCCAAGGAGGTGTGGACCCAGGATGATTGGGTATAAGCCGAAGTGCCCGAAGATGTTTGAACAGCCTACAAAGGATTCACCACTCCTTGCGAGGAGATGTATACCCAGGCCTATTGTCGGATTGTTACTCAAAAACCTCTGGCCAGAGTATATCATGTTTAGAGTGCGAGTCTCTTAAATACATGAGAGTAATTAGAAATCTAAAGGACGAGAAAGATACTACTTGGGCTAGGTGTGACGTAGTCACTCTACTGGGGACTGACACAAACAGACCATGTCCTGAACCAAGTGGGTATAAGGTGGTGAAGGGAATGGGGCACGATTCATTAGAGCTGCTAAAGGGTTTCAGAATTACTTCTGAGGTCAACCGTTGATCTTTCGATTAATTGGGGGTCATGATGTACTACTAGGTGCCACTCATGATCGTTCTATAATTGGTTGATTATAGACGGCCAACATAAATCGAAAGCCTATTTAGTCACACGCACTACGAGTAATCCGAGGGATTTAAAACGAGTTGAAAATTGGATTTTCCGATCAAGAGAAATAAGTCGAATCTGAGTTAGTCATAGGCGCAACGGAAACTTAAAATGGCTAAGTCTTTTGAAGGCTTAATGGGCGAATTAAATAAGTTTAATTCGCGATGGAATCGACTTGTTTTGGCCGGCCAAAGAGGGTGTCCACCCTCTTGGTTTGGCCGGCCATTAAAAAGGGGAATAAACCAATTTAATTGGTTTAATTAATAAAATAAATCTAGCGCGATTTGTTTTATAAATTATGGATAAATAAATTTGTATAAAGAAATTTATATGAATAAATTTATAGAAATTTATTTCTTTTTGGGAAATTAAAATAATCCGTGGAGTGGTTTATTTTAATTTTATAAAATCAATTATGAATTGTTTTTTCCATTAAAAGAAAATTTATAAGTTTCTTATAAAATTTATTCCATAATTAAAGAAGAGAATAATTTGTTTTATTATAAAGTTAGTTATAATAAAACTAGGCATAACGGAATTATTCATAAGAAAATTTATAAGATAAATTTCTTATGAAAATTAATTCCGTTAATTCCGTTAAAGAGGAGACTTAGCAAGGGAGAGGTTACTATATAAAGGAACCAAAGGCTAGCGTTCAATTCTAATCAATTAAGTTGATTAAGAGTTAATCCTCTCCCTCTCTCTCTCTTATTCTCTTCCTCCCTTTTCCCCTTCTCAACCCTAGGGCCGGCGCCCCTTGAGGCAACTAGGGCCGGCGCCCCTTCATCCACCTAGGGCCGGCGTACTTCTTCCCTTAGGGTTGGTTGCCGTGAGCTATCAAGAGAAGGAGAAGCCAAGACAAGAAGAAGAAGACGCGGATCACAACTCCTCTCTTCCCGGAATTTAGATTCCGTTTCTTGTTGGTGAGTTTCCTATCTTTTCTCTTGTTCTTCTAGTTGTGCCTTTAGAGGATCTAGTAGTTCTCGTTGGCACAAAACTCGTGACTTTGCGAAGTCATCCCGAAGAGAACTCGGCGTGGACGCGAATAGAGGAGAAGCTTCCAAGGGACGCTACGGTTGGATCTCGTCCCTTACTTCGAGTTACGCGAGGTACTTAGTAAATTAGTTTACTTTTCCGCAAAGTTTTAATTTATGATTATGTCCACACACCATAAGGTTGCATGCTAGATACGTGGTTAAAATAATTTAGGAAATTATTTTATGCTAATTCTTCCGCTGCACGTAAAAATTTAAAATTTTACGAATTCGTATCGTTGTCGACATGCTCCCGGTCCCAACATGAATGATAAGTATGAATGATAAGTATGAATGATGAAGGCATAACGATGATATGAAATAAGTATGAATGATAAGTATGAATGACAAGTATGAATGATGAAGCATGCATGTTTATTTTTTTTTATGTATGAGGCTTGTACCGGACCGAAGTAAGGGTCCAAGGGATGGGCACCTTAAGAACGCCCCGGTTCTGGACTACCGAAGCTGTCCACGGTTCTGGCACTACCGAAGCTGTGCAACAGGGATGGGCACCTTAAGAACGCCTAGGTTCTAGGACTACCAACTATGCTGTCCTTACCCTAGTAGGTCGAGGCTAGCTACCTCGTATTTACTTAGGGATGCGCGCTATGATGTATGTATGTGGTACAAGCCGGGGACCCCAATGATGTTATGTTTATGTTAAGCATTTAAAAGTATGATTTTAAAACTAAGCATCCTTATGTAGTAAATGCATTTGACTCATTCATACATCCATGTTATGCATCGCGCCAAGGTAAGTATATTTTATGTTTGTGTTTATGCTCATATTTCATGTCATGTATAAGTATGCCTTATGTTCATGTATGCTAAGAATTATGTTATGATAAGTATGCCTTATGTTCATGTATGCTAAGAATTATGTTATGATAAATATGCCTTATGTTCATGTATGCTAAGAATTATGTTATGATAAGTATGCCTTATGTTCATGTATACTAGGAATTATGCCAAGTATAAGTATGTTTCATGTCATGTATGTATGTTTTATGCTCATGTATGTTAAGATTTATGCCATGCTAAGTAGGTTGTAGATCTATGGTGATGTTAGGAATCATGCTATGTTAGTTGTTCATATGCTTATGACTTATGTCATGACTATGCTTATGTTTATGTTCGAGGCTACGCTATGTCAGATACTTGATATGTTTATGTTTAAGTGACGTATGGTTTTAGTGAGTAGGAAAGGGTTTTACTAAGCCTATGTGCTTATAGTTTTATTTTCCTCGTACCGCAGATTAAGCAAGCTATTAAGGGAAGCCGCAAGAGAGGCAGAAGCATGTGTGTGTGTTGCAGTGACTTGGCAAAAGATTCTTATGTTCTCACATAATGCATGTCTTGGGTGTGAAAATGTTTTCTTAAATTTTATGCTACGCTTTATGGTTATGACTAATGGGTGACTTAAGACCTATGATGCTACGTTTATGGATAAGTACATACTGCTTATGATGATTATGAATAAGTCATGGAATGGTTAAGTTATGATATGATGCCATGTCTAGATGTTCCATGTGTTTAGTTGCATGGTTAAAAGCATGTTAAGAAAAAAAAATGTTTCCGCTGCATTAAGATGTTTTTATGCATATGTATGTTTAGCGTAACGACGCCTATCTCGCCACACCACGAGGTGTGGGAGAAAGGCGGGCGTTACACGGAGTGTCCCGGGCGCCCCCAAGGTAAATACAAAAAGAAGTAGAGAAAGTGAATGCTTCGACAGCTTATGGGCGGGGCACCCCCGTGCTCCCGGGCGCCCCCATGCTCCCGGGCGCTTCGGATGGTCCGGGCGCCCCGGATGGTCCGGGCGCCCCCAGTTCAAGCTAATGAAGCGGAAGCCAGCGAGAAGCCAATGGATAAGAGTCGACCCGATCAACCCGGGCGCCCCCAGCGTCCCGGGCGCCCCCGGTAAAGCCTGATCCCGAGTTTGAAGGGATCAGAGCTGACCGAGAGGAACTCGGATCAGTTGACACGTAGGGGGGCGCCCCGACGTTCCGGGCGCCCCCAGGGGCTATAAAAAGGCCCTCGACCCCAAGGC
The DNA here is from genome assembly GCA_024364735.1 of Boesenbergia rotunda. Lineage (NCBI taxonomy): Eukaryota > Viridiplantae > Streptophyta > Magnoliopsida > Zingiberales > Zingiberaceae > Boesenbergia > Boesenbergia rotunda. The sequence goes on from JAGFNQ010002710.1 coordinate 75,652, forward strand.
TTGGAACAATCAAGTTTTCCAACGCATTCATGCTCTTCTACTCCCGCGCTCTGCTCCGGAAACCTCCCGACTCGAGATATAAGCGCCGACGACGTCCCTCTGCTCCGAAAATACAATCTACACCGGACGTCGGTAACGAAGAGCTACTTTTAAGTTTTTCTACACTATTCTTGTAATACATCTTGTAAACTGGTTTTGCGCACATATAGAATTGCCTGCAGTAAATGGTCAACGACCGTGGGCCTTGGAGTAGGAGCCGACCGCGACTCCGAACCAAGTAAACGATCCTGTGTTCGCGTTTTGTGTTTATTTCTTCCGCTGCGTAATTTCTCTAACTCTAATCCGAACATTTTACGATATTCACCCCCTCTATCGTTTCTCTCGATCCAACAAGTGGTATCAGAGCGGTGAAGCTCAAATTTGGTGCAACCACCAATTTGAGAGTTTTTCGGATTTTTACCAAATTTTTTTAATATTTTTTTTTTATTCGAAATCCTTCTCGCTAATCGAGACCGGTGCAACACCCCTCGATAATCATTTCTCTTAATCCCGCACTACTAATCCAAGACCAAGTCTTGGGATATTCTTTTTCCTTTTAGTTTACTTTTCAGATAAAATGGCCATGCAAGAAGGCTTCAGCACCGCAAGACCACCACTCTTCAGTGGGGAAGACTTCTCCTACTGGAAGAGCAGAATGGAGGTCCACCTGAAAACTCAGGTGGACATGTGGATAATCATCCAGTCCGGACTGGAGATTCCAAAGAATGCTAAAGGAGTACCTCAGACCTACACAGAGTGGGACACCGCTCTGAAACGGAAGATTGAAGCTGATGCAAAGGCGACCCTGACCCTCCAATGCGGCTTAACAGAAGAGGAGCTAAACCGGGTGGGTCCATCCAACAGTGCCAAGGAGCTGTGGGGGAAACTGATCGAGCTGCACGAAGGAACTTCAGACACTCGAATCAGCAAGAGAGATCTCCTCCTGAACAAGCTGTACACGATCAAGATGAACGACAACGAAACAGCAGCTCAGCTTCACGCCCGAATTCAGGAACTAATGAACGGACTACACACAATCGGTCACAAGGTAGAAAACCGTGACTTGATAAGGTACACTTTAAATGCTTTCCCGAGAAACACCTTGTGGGCATCTATGGTAGATGCATACAAGGTTTCAAGGGACCTTTCAAAAATTAAATTAGATGAATTGTTCTCTGAATTAGAATTACATGAACAGACTAACTGCAATCTGGCCGAGAAAGGTATTGCCTTTGTTGCAGGTAAAAGTGGAAGGACAACCAAGAAGAAGCCTCAACCTGAACCCGAGTCTAACTCAGACTCAGACTCAGAAGACGAAGAAGGAGATCGACCTAAGCTGGTTCGACTGACCCGAAACTACTTCAAGGAATTGAAGAACCAAACCAACAGACGGAAAGTCAGCCGAAGAAAGGATGAACCAGCTGAACCCGCAAATGAAAAGAACAAGCCCAACATGACCTACTACGAGTGCAAGAAGAAGGGTCACTACAAGACGGAGTGTCGGAACCTAAAGGAGACCAAGAAGAATAGAAGGAAAAAGGCTCTTCAGGCAACGTGGGACGAGTCCTCCTCCTCCGAAGAAGAAGAGGTCCCACAGTTGAACCTACTCGCACTAACCGCCTCAGAAGAAATCGAGACCGAGTCAGAATCGGAACAGGACGATGGCAGACTGACATTTTCAGAGGACGGCGAAATCAAGGTAAGTGGTTTTACTAGAAGTCAGTTAAATGAGTTAATTTCTTATCTTTCTCGAGATTTGGCGAAAGCTAAACTCCGAGTCGAATCCCTCCGACAGGAAGTAAAACTCCTGAAAGAGGGAGCTGACTCTAGACCCTTAACTGAGAAGGTTCAAGAAGAAACCTCTACTCAAGTTGAAAAACTTGAGAAAGAGAACTCCTCCTTGAAAACTCAAGTCAAGGATCTTAGAGCTGCCTTAGAACGATTCACTTCTGGTTCCAAGGGTCTTGACATGATTCTTGGAAAACAGAAATCGGTTCTAAATCGATCCGGACTAGGCTATAGAACCAAATCTAGACAAAGATCCTACTTTGCTGTACTGAACCAGTCCAGACCTAAAGTTCAGGTATGGGTACCCAAACTATACCTGAACAAACAAACTGGATCAAATCAATATTGGAACCCAAGGACAAGATTCACATCTTGCCAAACCATTATCGTGGCTTTAGTCCAGGGGGAGCCAAATTGAAAATAATATTTATTGTTAGATAAAATTGTTGCTTTCAATTTGCTTGTTTGATTGTTTACTTAATTCCTGCAATTTACCATGCTTAGATTTAGGAATGGTTAGTTTAAGGACTGAACTAACTTAACTGAAATTTGACAACATAGTATTGGGTGGAGGTGAGATGATAGTACGTTAGAGAAACCAATTCTAATAAGGTCAAGTATTCTCTACTTGGTCTCTTTAGACTGGTGAAACTAGCCAAAGCTACCGATCCAAGACCCAAACTAGTTAGACCAGAATTTTTCAAAGATTAATTTTGAAAATGAAATTTCACTGAAAGGCTTTGTCAAGGAAAGGGTTGATGATCCAATAAGGCTACGGCCAAAGAAGGCCTAGTGCCTCGCCAAGACCTGGAAGCCAATTTTTGGAATTCAAATTCAAATTATTCTTTGTCAAATTCGAATCTAACACAAACTTTTAGTTAGTTATAGATTCAAACATTCTTTTCAAAATAAATTTAATTGTTTTCAAATTTAATTCAAGTTTTTCAAAATAAATCATAAATTTTCAAAATAACTTTACCCACCAAAACCTGTCTCACAAAACCTGTAAGGCTAACGTGATTGATAACCCTAGATTTGGGTGAGACAGTAAAATTAAACTCAATTGAAATTCCTTTAATACCAATATTGTGGTTTAATCCTGTAGTTCAGAACGTAGTCAAACCATGGTTAAAGTAGTTAAACCATGGTCAACATAGTCAAACCATGGTCAACATAGTCAAACCATGGTCAAAGCAGTCAAACCATTGTCAACATAGTCAAACCATGGTCAACATAGTCAAACCATGGTCGAAGTAGTCAAACCATAGTCAAAACAGTCAAATCACTTCAAACCATGATCAAACTAATTAAACCATGGTCAAATGATCACAAGACATCAAAAGTTGTCACTTCCTACATAATCCGGGCGCCCGTGACTCCTTGGGCGCCCCCCCCCCCCATGACTTTCTCTTCTCTTAAGGCAAAAAGCTGTCTTTATCCCTTGACCAGGGCACCCTGAACCTTGAGGGCGCCCCCAGTGTCAGTCAAAGCAGCAAAGCTGCAAAGTTCAGCCTGACCGGGGCACCCGGGCCATTGCGGGCGCCCCCAACCATCCTTAAGTCATTGCCAAAGGCAGTAGACTACTGTCCCGGGTGCCCCAAATGAAGTGCCTATAAAAAGGCACCCGAACCCCCTTTTCTTGCCACACCAAAAACCACCTCCTTTCCAACTTCTTTCTTTCCAAGGCGACCAAGTGACCTTGTTGCTTCCTCAATCTCAACCATGCCTCCCCGGTATGATTTCTCTTATGCATTTAGAATTATTTTCTTAATTCCTTTCTTATAAATGCATGTTTCGTAACTTAGAAAACGCCGAGCAAACCAACCCCGGTACCGAACCGAGTCCTGACCCTAGGTTTCCAACTTTAGAACTTTGTAATAAGTTTGCTCGAACAACCTATAAGCCTATCAAAACTAGCTATCTCAATAGACACTTCTTCAAACAATCTTGTCCTTTAGCCATGAATGTTATAAACTTTTATCAACTAGACAATCTAGTATTCTGCACTCATACAATTAACACATCCTTATGTGCAGAATTCTATAATAACATAGTTAGACAGAACGATCTCATGTTTGTCACTACTGTTCAAGGGATACCCTTGTCAATCACCCCTTCTCTGCTAAATCGATTTCTTGAACTACGACCTTCCCAGTCCACCTTTTGTTGTTATCCACCTAGGGATCCTCCATTTGATGCTCCCTACTCTCACATTACTCTAGACACTCTCCACTCCTATTTCTATAGGGAAGCTAGATTCCCCGTAGCTAGACGATTTCAGTCCGTTGACCTTCAGGTCCAGGACTACACCCTGTACAGAGTTCTGGTCCGCTGCATTTTACCACTATCCACTAGGGATGTCGCGACCATGCGACCTTTTCATGCCTTCCTTCTGTATGCCCTGATCCATCATCTAGACATTGACATTGGCCTTCACATGTTCCACGCTATCTACATGCCTCCAGTATCACGACTCAGGGTCGGGTACGCACTCCCTTCTGCCACATCATCACCTCCATCCTTCATCACCACGGTCATGACATTACCGTAGGTGAAATGACTGCGATGACCGATTTCGATGAGATAGGATTTAGGAACTTCTCCTTAGCTGGTATAGAGGTCTCGACCACCGGGGTTTTGACTTGGAGACGACAGCGAGCCGGAGCTCAGATCGACTCAGACGAGGAGGTTGAAGTCGATGTCGCAGATTTGGCAACAGAGGCTCGAGCACACATAGACGAGCCCCCTCCACCGACACTCTACGAGAGAGTGACACGGCTGGAGACACAGGTCCAGAGCCTCCGAGAGGATGTGGAGGCAAATCATGCTAAAGATATGGAGACAAATCTAGGCTATTACACTGAGTATATGAGTGCACTTAGAGCTGAGAGGGAGACCAGAGACGCACAATATCACGAGATGATGGCACTGTTTCAATCCTGGCAGCCAGGCTCTTCTGATCATCCTGGTCCCTCCTCCTAGATTTGATTAGCATTGTACTAGTGACTATCAGACTGCCCCTACTCAGTAGGGTTGACTCACGTTTGACCTGTATGACTGTGCTGATTCTCTCTGTTGACCAGCTGACTTATGGAAATGAGTACTTGTTTTTAATATTTGATCAGCAGTTAGGATTATGCTTGGTAGAATAGGTTAAGTCTACTCTTGGTTTTCTTACTACTTTACTCATTTCAAAATCAATTTTTAAAGTAGTTTTTAAAATGCTTTCAAAATCAGCTTTTACTTAATTTTGAAAAAGTTTTAAAAAGAAATAAATTTTTCGACTTAGTTTTATTTTAAAAAACTACCCCCTTCAAAACTAGGGCTTTTCGCAAATGAACTTAGCCTAGGCCCTAACCCTAGAACTGCATGCACCTATAGATTTAGAAGCCAACATCTCACAAGCACCTTAGAGTACTTTTGATTGATAACCTAGAATGGGTTGAGATGTTTAGGTCTTTGCCTTAATTCAAGATGCTTTAAGTCAGTGCATCTGCAGTAATTGGGGCACTAAATACAACTTACACAGTAATCAAGTTAAGTGTCAAGTTTAGAAAATCTAACTTGAATAGAATACTTAACTTGACTAACCCCAGCGAAAACTACTGTTTAATAGCAATTAGTAAGTAGCTAATTGGGTTAGACAGGATCCTAAAAGAGAAAATTGAAACTGATTTGGTTAAGTTCAAATCCTGAATTGGTTCAGTACAGCAAATTATGCAATTTATTACTTGCTGTTATGCAATTTAATTATCCTTTTTTCTACTATACTGCCTTGTTTTTAATATATGGCAAAGGGGGAGAGATAAGAAAGGAGAGATTTTAAAATTTTTTTCTAAATCCAAAATTTCAAACTCTATCCTTTATCCAAAAAGAACTTAATTCATTTTCAAAAGTACTAAGTTTTTCTAAGTACTTTAAACTTAAATTTTCAAAATTTTTCTAAGTACTTTAAACTTAAATTTTCAAAAATTTTCTAAGTACTTTAAACTTAAAATTTCAAAATTTTTCTAAGTACTTTAAACTTAAATTTTCAAAATTCTTCTAAGTACTCAAACTTAAGTTTTCAAAATCTTTCTTAGTACTTAAAGTTAAGATTTTAAATTTGTCTAAGTATTTAAACTTAAATTTTCCTACAAGTATAAATTTTCCAAAGTGCACAACGAAAATTGTTTTGGAAAATATGTCTTTAAAGTTTCAGTTGAAAATTGTTCTAAGTAAAATTAAATCCATCTTTAGACTTAGAATTTATTTTCAAAAACCCCACAAACTTTTGAAAAATCTATGGGGAGATTCCTTCCAGGGCAGGAAACCAAAATCTTATTTTGATTAACTTAACTTTTTGAACCAGGGTTGCCATAAATCAAAAAGGGGGAGATTGTTAGTGCAGAAAGCACCCAAGTCGAACCTGTGTTTTGATAATGGCAAAAGGGTTCAAAAGTTAAGGTAAAATGTTTATCTAATATGTTACTCAAGTGTGCAGGAACAGCCCTAGCGAAGGACTGCTAGGCACCTGCGAAGGAATGCCAGGATACAAAGCCCTAGCGAAGGACTGCTAGGCACCTAGCGAAGGAGTGCCAGGATACAAAGCCCTAGCGAAGGACTGCTAGGCACCTGGCGAAGGAATGCCAGGATACAAAGCCCTAGCGAAGGACTGCTAAGCACCTGGCGAAGGAATGTCAGGATACAAAGGCCTAGCGAAGGACTGCTAGGCACCAGGCGAAGGACAGCTTGGTACTGAAGACCTGACGAAGGACAGCTAGGCACCTGGCGAAGGACTGCTGGGCAAAAGTCCAACCGGAGGAGCCGGTTGGCATCAGGTAAATTCTCCCGAGAGGAGTAGGTGAGGACGCATTCCCCGACGAGGGAACAGTAGGCTTCGGTTCGACCTAGGGCTCCATTTTGGGGACCCAAAGTCAGAACCAAGATAGCTAAGGCTGTATAAATCTAACATATTATTGCTCTATGTTATTTTGGACTAACCCTGGATGCAGGACCGAAGGAACGAGTGTCTGCTGCTCAGAGAACCTCAAAGGAGTGAGGCAGAAGCTGAGTAGGGCACCCGGAGTGTCTCGGGCGCCCCCAAGGTAAATACAAAAAGAAGTAGAGAAAGTGAATGCTTCGACAGCTTATGGGCGGGGCACCCCCGTGCTCCCGGGCACCCCCATGCTCCCGGGCGCCCCGGATGTTCCGGGCGCCCCCATGTTGAAGCTAACGAAGCGGAAGCCAGCGAGAAGCCAACGGATAAGAGTCGACCCGGTCAACGCAGGCGCCCCCAGCGACCTGGGCGCCCCAGTCAAAGCCTGATCCCGAGTATGAAGGGATCAGAGCTGACCGAGAGGAACTCGGATCAGTTGACACGTAGGGGGGCGCCCCCGACGTTCCGGATGCCCCCAGGGGTTATAAAAAGGCCCTCGACCCCAAGGCTTGGAACAATCAAGTTTTCCAACGCATTCACACTCTTCTACTCCCGCGCTCTGCTCTGGAAATCTCCCGACTCCAGATATAAGCGCCGACGATGTCCCTTTGCTCCGAAAATACAATCTACACCGGACGTCGGTAACGAAGAGCTACTTTTAAGTTTTTCTGCACTATTCTTGTAATACATCTTGTAAACTGGTTTTGCGCACATATAGAATTGCCCGCAGTAAACGGTCAACGACCGTGGGCCTTGGAGTAGGAGCCGACCGCGACTCCGAACCAAGTAAACAATCTTGTGTTCGCGTTTTGTGTTTATTTCTTCCGCTGCGTAATTTCTCTAACTCTAATCCGAACATTTTACGATATTCACCCCCCCTCTATCGTTTCTCTCGATCCAACAGTATCAACATAATTTCATAGTCATTCAGTTTGAATGCTACATGAAGATGACAAAATAGGGAGACCTAGGATGTAGAAGATCATAACACGAGTTATTCAGCAGATTTGGATTCCTATATGTCCATGTTAGATGTGTATACTGAAAGACATGCTTCATTTATATATGAACATTTTCATATTGAAAAGAGAATCACAATTACACTAGGTGCCTGTTTATATTAGTACATGCATGAAGTCCAATTACTTTGCATTGTAGATAACATGGTGTGTGGTGTCACATGGAAGATCATGTTATCAGTTCCTTGCTTAGTATAAATAGAGGCTCACAACCGAGATGGAATTGGACAACCCATCGGAACGGTTGTAGTGTAATTAGGTGTGGTTGGTCTTGATCATAGAATTACACTAGTGTGCTTTGAGTACATTGAGCAGGACCAAAACCAGAGGTTATCCAATTTGTACTGACTTGATAATTGGATAGGACCTCAGTTTATATTATGGAGTACGATCCCTTAATCCTGATATAATAACAAGCATATATTATTAATTATTGTTTCTTTGATTTACCCATGGGCGAGATCTATTCTGTTAGATCGATAGGCTTGGTAAGTTGGGAGATAATATTAATAATATGATGTGCTGTTGATTATTGATGAAATTTGTGCCCTGGTGAGTCGGGTTGATGATGCCCCCTTGATGAGCTCGAAAGGTTCATTATGCTAAATCCTGCAGGTGGATTTGATCCGGCATGATGATAAGGTCGAGTGGTACTAGTCAAGGATCCAGTGGTTAATTAATTTGAATTATCAGTAATTTAAATTAATTAATGGGCATTCGATATCTTAAACACGGGGGGATGGACGACTCGTAATATGGGGAGCCCATATGAAAATATGGTAGTTGGCGAGGAAGTTCAATTAAGATCCTTTAGTGGAATGGATTTTAATTAATGGATCGGGTTTAGATCCATTGGTGGGCCAAGATCCAACTCCTCCTCTTGGTCCTTACCTTAGCCCTATCAGGAGATCATGATACCAAGGCTTAATCAATCCACTAGGAAAACCCTTGGTCTCTCTCTAATTTTTCCTCTCCCTCTCCTCTCTCTCCTAGGGCGCCGACGCAACTCAAGAGGAGGGAACTCTCTCCTCTTGTTCTCCATCTCTCTTCTCTCGGTGAGGGTCACAAGGTAGGGAAGGAGCTTCCTCTCCTATAGATCGTGGCCGGAGCTGTTAGTAATGTGAGAGAAGTGTCCTAAGGCAATCGCCTTATGATTGTAAACATTTATTTTAATAAATGATAATTCACTATTTGAGTATACATGTTTGTGTATTTGATTGGGATCTTAAACTCATCTATTGAATGTCCGCAATACAATCACAGCATAAGAGAATTTGTGATGGGATCACAACTAGTGATTATCTCTAAAAAAGTGTAATTGTAAAGTATTGAAATTATCCCTAGTCGATGAATTGATAAAAAACGGACATTATCAATTCTGTTGAGACTAGCATGGGTTATTCTCTAATCAGCTGATTCTCACTGGCTGGTGACATTGGGATGTCCGGAGATAAACATGGATGCTAGTTAAGGGAACTAGTTCATTGGAGTGACTAGCTGTAAAACTTCATATGGTAATCTACATAAATTTGTCAATGAAGTTCTTACTGCGGCTTAAGTGCGATGTTCCTTTGACTTGCGGTGTTCAAGTCATCTTGGTCATGGAGACTTATACTTTAACATCTTAAGCAAGCATCTCCAAGGAGGTGTGGACCCAGGATGATTGGGTATAAGCCGAAGTGCCCGAAGACGTTTGAACAGCCTACAAAGGATTCACCACTCCTTGCGAGGAGATGTATACCCAGGCCTATCGTCGGATTGTTACTCAAAACCTCTGGACAGAGTATATCATGTTTAGAGTGCGAGTCTCTTAAATACATGAGAGTAATTAGAAATCCAAAGGACGAGAAAGACACTACTTGGGCTAGGTGTGACGTAGTCAGTCTAGTGGGGACTGACACAAACAGACCATGTCCTGAACCAAGTGGGTATAAGGTGGTGAAGGAAATGGGGCACGATTCATTAGAGCTGCTGAAGGGTTTCAGAATTACTTCTGAGGTCAATCGTTGATCTTTCGATTAATTGGGGGTCATGATGTACTACTAGGTGCCACTCATGATCGTTCTATAATTAGTTGATTATAGACGGCCAACATAAATCGAAAGCCTATTTAGTCACACGCACTACGAGTAATCCGAGGGATTTAAAATGAGTTGAAAATTAGATTTTCCGATCAAGAGAAATAAGTCGAATCTGAGTTAATCAGAGGCGCAACGGAAACATAAAATGGCTAAGTCTTTTGAAGGCTTAATGGGCGAATTAAATGAGTTTAATTCGCGATGGAATCGGCTTGGTTTGGCCGGCCAAAGAGGGTGTCCACCCTCTTGGTTTGGTCGGCCATTAAAAGGGGAATAAACCAATTTAATTGGTTTAATTAATAAAATAAATCTAGCGCGATTTGTTTTATGAATTATGGATAAATAAATTGATATATATAAAGAAATTTATATAAAGAGATTTATAAATAAATTTGTAGAATTTATTCTTTTTATGGAAATTAAAATAAACCATGAATTTGTTTAATTTTAATTTGTAAAATCAATTATGAATTGATTTATTCATGATAAGAAAATTTTATACAAATTTTATTCCATAATTAATTAAAAGAGAGAAGTATTAGTTTTATTATAAAATTAGTTATAATAAAACTTGGTTTAAACGGAATAATTCATAAGAGAATTTATAGGATAAATTTGTTATGAAAATTTCGTTAAGAGGGAGACTTGGCAAGGGAGATGCTACTATATAAAGGAACCAAAGGCAAGCCCTTAATTCCAATTGAGTAATCAATTGATATAGAGCTAATCTCTCCCTCTCTCTCTTTTATTCTCTTCTCTCTTCTCTCTTCCCCATTAGGGCCGGCGCCCCATAAGAGGATTAGGGCCGGCGCCCCTTCCTACCACCTAGGGCCGGCGCACCTAGCACACCCTAGGGTGGTTGCCGTGAGCCATCAAGAAGAAGGAGAAGCCAACCAAGAAGAAGAAGAAGCGGATCACCTCTCCTTCCTCCCCGGAACTTGGATTCCGACTCTTGGTGGTGTGTTTCCTATCTTTTCTCTTGAACTTCTAGTTGTGCCTTTAGAGAATCTAGTAGTTCTCGTCGGCACAAAACTCGTGACTTTGCGAAGTCATCCCGAAGAGAACTCGGCGTGGACGCAAATAGAGGCGGAGCTTCCAAGGGACGCTACGGTTAGATCTCGTCCCTTACTTCGAGTTACGCGAGGTACTTAGTAAATTAGTTTACTTTTCCGCAAAGTTTTAATTTATGATTATGTCCACACACCATAAGGTTGCATGCTAGATACGTGGTTAAAATAATTTAGGAAATTATTTTATGCTAATTCTTCCGCTGCATGTAAAAATTTAAAATTTTACGAACCCGTATCCTTGTCGACATGCACCCGGTCCCAATAGTGGTATCAGAGCCGGTTAGTGTTCGACATAATCATATAATTGTTTTGTGGAACACTTTGTCATGATCTCAATTTTGGAAAAAATTTCAATTATGGAAACTTTCCAATTATAATAAATTTTAGATTTAGAAATTTCAAAGTTTGGAAATCCTCATGAAATTTCGCAAACTTTTGAAATTTTCTAGTTTCTGAAATTTTATAATAATTGTGAAAACTTCCCATCTTTGGAAACTTTCCAATTTTGGAAATTTTTCTAATTTTAGAAATTTTCCAATTTTGGAAATATGTAAGTTTTCTTTGTAACAGAAACTTACAAATATTCTGAAAATTTATTATGAAACCTCGCAATTTTGGGAACTTTCTTTTGAGAAAGTCTAGACAAATTTATGGATAATTAGTTGACAATTTCAAATTCGAATTGGCTTTAAATTATTAACAAAATTCTTTATTTTGGATTGAGCCTCGGGGAGCCGTCCAATTTAAAGTTAGTTGTTGTAATTTAATTTCCCAATTTTGAATGAAATTGTCATGTTTGATTTGGTTACGTTTTCGAAACGGACCAAATTGGATTTACGACAAATTACTTTTCTTTGGGTATCTGAGCCTCGGGGAGCCACCCTTAGAAAACGATTTGTTGTAATTAATTAAATCCATGAATAAAATATGTTTTAAGAGGTGATGCTCTTACATATTGTTGTCTCCAAAATTAATTAGGAAAATGGTTTCCTATAGAGTTTTCTTAATTGAGATTTTCATGAAAATAATATGTCGTTGAATTAAGGGAATTGCCTCTAATTTAATAAGATTTGATTTAGAGAAATCAAAGTCTTAAACATATTATTTCCGAAATTGATTATGACAATTTAGGAAATTGTTTCCCAAAACAATTCCTTTAATAAAGAATGAAATTAGAATGAGGAAATCCGGTTCCTAATTCAATTCATGAGACTTGATAAATTAAGTCGCATACATACTTTATTAAGGAAATCGTTAGTCATGACATAATCATATGTCGTGAATGTGCTTAGAAAAGATGAGACCCAAAACCCCTTATAAAATATTAAGGCTAACACCTTCCATTAATATGGTTAGAATCGGAGTTTTGTTTCTCGTTTGGGTTGATGGACACATCCATGCCCGACTTGAACCTCAACATGTTCAAACCATGGAATTAGTTTATGAATAATATAGTTGGAGTCAGAGGTCAATCCTTAGTTTTGGTTGTTGGACACATCCAAGCCTGACTAAACGGTTGAATGAGCTCCAACCATATTAAAACTATTTCTTGATTAATGGGTCAGCCTTAAGCTTGGAGCATCGATTTGTTGTGCCACAGCCAAGGTCGATGTAAAGAGAGGTGCAGTTGGGTGCTATGTATAATGTTACATACTTGTTAATGAGTTAACAACCCAATGATTTATGCAAACATTCAATTAGTTGATAGCATAAAGTGATAGTTACATATATGTGATATGTAATCGGTGTAATTACCTACCTTCATAGCTAAGAAAAACTTGATGGCCACAGTCATGGTTGTTCTTATCTATAGTTGGATATCAACCTATTTGGAGATGTCATGTTGATAAAAAGGGTTATTCAATTTGAAAAATAAATAGGATTTTATTTATGTATGTTGATACATTCTTTAATCATTCTTCTCACACAATCTCAATTTGTATTTCTAGGATAATCACTCGATCATGTCTTCTCTAAACTTGCGTTCCATTTTGGACACCAATAAACTGACTGGGCCGAACTTCATGGACTGGCTTCGAAACCTGAGGATAGTCCTCAAGGCGGAGAAGCTTGCTTATGTCATTGAAAATCAACTTCCCGACCATCCTCCAGAAAATGCAACTCCGGACCAATTGTTGGCCCATCAGAAACATGTGACCGATTCTGAAGTTGCGAGTTGCATTATGCTAGCCTCTATGGTACCTGAGCTACAAAAGCAGCATGAGCATATGGATGCTTATACCATCATCTTCCATCTTCATGAGTTTTTTGAAGAGCAGGCGAGATCCGAAAGGTTCGAAGTCTCCAGACTCCTCTTCACCACTAAGATGCAGGAAGGCACTTCTGCCTCGCAGTTTGTGTTAAAGATGTTGGGGTACATTGAGCGACTGAGCGCACTCGGTTTTGCTATAGATCATGAACTAAGTATTGACTTAATTCTGAGTTGTTTGCCCAAAAGTTATTCACAATTTGTGATGAACTATCGGATGAACAAACTAGAGACTTCCATTCCTGAGTTGCTCAACCTGCTGAAGACTGTGGAGCCTTCTGTAAAGCCGGATCAAAAGGCAGTACTGTTAGTTGGTTTCTCGAAGGAAGGTTCTAAGAGGAAGGCCAAAGAATAGAACAAGGGGAAGAAGAAAAAGGCCAAGAAGACTGAAAAAAACCAAAAGGAACTTGTCATCATTGTGGCAAGGAGGGTCACTGGCGAAGAAACTGCAAGATTTATCTTGAGTCCTTGAAGAAGAAGGCATCCGATGCCCCATCCTCTTCAGGTATCTTCGTTATTGAATGTCACTCTATTTACTCAGATACCTGGGTACTTGATACTGGGTGTAGCTCACATATATGTAATGACATACAGGGGCTAAGGAATAGAAGAAGACTCGTCAAGGGAGAAGCGAATTTGCGGGTTGGAAATGGAGCAAGGATTGCTGCTGTTGCCATCGGAACATATTTGCTAAAGCTCCCAACTGGACGTGTCTTAGAATTGGATAATTGTTATTTCGTTCCTTCGTTAATAAAGAACATTGTATCTATTTCATGTTTGAATGAAAAAGGTTATCATTTAACTTTTAGTAACAATTGTTGTTACATAACTTTAAATGGCGTTCTTTATGGGAATGAAACTTTGTGCAATGGTATCTACACGTTAGATTTATCCAGTAACGTTTTCAATATCGAAGTTAGCAACAAACGTGCTCGAATAGATAATCGAATAGACTCCTACACTTGGCATTGCCGTTATGGCCATGTAAGTAAGAAACGCATGACCGAATTACACCGATGTGGAATTCTGGAATCATTTGAACCCGGTTTATTTGATACATGCGAATCATGCTTAAAAGGCAAGATGACCAAATTACCCTTTTCCGGAAAAGGTAATCCAGTGGGAGAATTGCTTGGTCTAATACATACCGATGTATGTGGACCAATGTCAACTCTAGCACAAGGAGGCTATAGCTACTTCATCACCTTTATCGATGATCACTCACGATTCGGGTATGTGTTCTTGATGAAACACAAATCTGAAGCTTTTGAGAAATTCAAAGAGTTCAGAAATAAAGTAGAGAAACAACTTGGCAAAAGTATTAAAATACTTCGATCAGATCGGGGTGGTGAATACTTAAGTCAAGAGTTTCAAGATTATCTTAGGGACAATGGGATATTGTTCCAATGGACTCCGCCGTATACACCACAGCATAATGGTGTATTTGAGAGGCGTAACCGAACCTTGATGGACATGGTTAGATCCATGATGAACCATGCAACTCTTCCAAAATCCTTTTGGGGCTATGCACTTAAGACAGCTGTTTACTTGCTAAACAGAGTCCCGACCAAGGTAGTCTCTACTTCTCCATATGAGATATGGAATAGTAAGAAACCTCACTTAACTCACCTTAAGATATGGGGTTGTCCTGCTTATGTGAAGCGGATTGCATCAGACAAATTGGATGCTAAGTCTGATAAATGTCTATTTATTGGGTACCCTAAGGAAACGAAGGGTTACCAATTCTATCATCCCTTAGAACAAAAGGTGTTTGTTTCAAGGCATGCTGTATTTCTGGAAAAGGAATTTCTTTTACAAGAAAACAGTGGGAGTGACATTGAACTTGATGAAGTTCAAGAAACTCCAATAGACATTACAGAGACACCTAGTCTAGGCCCACAACCGATAATTCATAATGATGAGCTATCAGTTGAACCTAAAACAACACCACCTCTTCGTAGGTCTGATAGGGCACGCAATATTCCAGAGAGATACGGATTTCTCGTAAGTGAATCAAATGACGTGTTACTCATAAGTGATGATGAACCTATCAGTTATGAAGATGTCCTGAAAAGTTCAGAAAGGGACAAATGGCTTGAGGTCATGAAGTCGGAAATGGATTCCATGTACGAAAATCAAGTATGGGACTTGGTTAACCCACCCGAAGGGATTAAGCCCATAGGGTGCAAGTGGGTTTTCAAGAAGAAAACCGACATGGAAGGTAATGTAGTTACCTTTAAAGCTAGATTAGTGGCAAAAGGATATCGTCAGAAACAAGGAATTGATTATGACGAAACCTATTCGCCAGTAGCTATGCTTAAATCCATTCGGATGCTCCTAGCCATAGCAGCTCATTATGATTATGAGATATGGCAAATGGATGTGAAAACAGCTTTCCTTAATGGAAACCTGCTTGAGGATGTATACATGATACAACCTGAAGGTTTCACATCGGTTGATAAAACCAAAGTATGCAAGCTTCGACGATCCATATATGGACTGAAGCAAGCATCTAGGAGCTGGAACATCTGTTTTGAGGAGACAATCAAAAAGTTTGATTTCTCATAAAATCCTGACTAACCTTGTGTGTACAAGAAGGTTAGTGGGAGTGCAGTCGTATTCCTAGTATTATATGTCGATGACATATTACTCATAGGAAACGATATATCAGTCTTACAGACAGTTAAAATTTGGTTGTCCAAAACTTTCTCCATGAAAGACCTGGGAGAAGCAACCTATATCCTTGGGATTAGAATCTATAGAGATAGATCAAAACGGTTGCTTGGTCTTTCGCAGTCTACATATATAGACCGAGTGCTAAAAAGGTTTAGCATGTTGGAATCCAAGAAAGGTTACCTTCCCATCAGGCATGGGATCAACCTTTCAAAGTCTATGTGTCCACGCACAGAAGACGAGAGGATTTGCATGAATAAGATTCCTTATGCATCCGCGATAGGATCTATCATGTATGCTATGTTATGTACTAGGCCCGATGTATCGTATGCTTTGAGCGTCACAAGCAGATACCAGTCGGATCCAGGAATGGATCATTGGGCGGCTGTCAAGACAATCCTTAAGTACTTAAGAAGAACTAAGGATGTGATCCTAATATATGGAGAAGGAGATATGGTAATACGTGGGTATACAGATGCCAGTTTCCAGACAGATAAGGATGACTCCAAATCGTAGTCTGGATACGTATTTACTTTGAATGGAGGCGCAGTAAGTTGGAAAAGTTCCAAACAAGACACCGTAGTGGATTCTACCACGGAAGCAGAATATATCGTAGCTTCGGAAGCAGCAAAGGAAGCAGTTTGGATCAAGAAGTTTGTCTCAGAACTTGATGTGGTTCCAACCATTGATGAAGCAGTGCCGGTTTACTGCGACAACAATGGAGCTATTGCACAAGTGAAGGAACCAAGGTCTCATCAGCGATCCAAACACGTGCTTCGACGCTATCATCTGATCAGAGAGATTATAAGTAGGAATGACATACAAATTGAGAGAGTTCCCACTGAAAGGAATATAGCGGATCCTTTAACTAAGGCCTTGCCTCAAAGCAAGTTTGAGGGTCATGTTAGAGCCTGTGGTATTGGATACCGTAGCGATTGGCATTAGGCCAAGTGGGAGTTTGTTAGTAATGTGAGAGAAGTGTCCTAAGGCAATCGCCTTATGATTGTAAACATTTATTTTAATAAATGATAATTCACTATTTGAGTATACATGTTTGTGTATTTGATTGGGATCTTAAACTCATCTACTGAATGTCCGCAATACAATCACAGCATAAGAGAATTTGTGATGGGATCACAACTAGTGATTATCTCTAAAAAAGTGTAATTGTGAAGTATTGAAATTATCCCTAGTCGATGAATTGATAAAAAACGGACATTATCAATTCTGTTGAGACTAGCATGGGTTATTCTCTAATCAGCTGATTCTCACTGGCTGGTGACATTGGGATGTCCGGAGATAAACATGGATGCTAGTTAAGGGAACTAGTTCATTGGAGTGACTAGCTGTAAAACTTCATATGGTAATCTACATAGATTTGTCAATGAAGTTCTTACTGCGGCTTAAGTGCGATGTTCCTTTGACTTGCGGTGTTCAAGTCATCTTGGTCATGGAGACTTATACTTTAACATCTTAAGCAAGCATCTCCAAGGAGGTGTGGACCCAGGATGATTGGGTATAAGCCAAAGTGCCCGAAGACGTTTGAACAGCCTACAAAGGATTCACCACTCCTTGCGAGGAGATGTATACCCAGGCCTATCGTCGGATTGTTACTCAAAACCTCTGGCCAGAGTATATCATGTTTAGAGTGCGAGTCTCTTAAATACATGAGAGTAATTAGAAATCCAAAGGACGAGAAAGACACTACTTGGGCTAGGTGTGACGTAGTCAGTCTAGTGGGGACTGACACAAACAGACCATGTCCTGAACCAAGTGGGTATAAGGTGGTGAAGGGAATGGGGCACGATTTATTAGAGCTGCTGAAGGGTTTCAGAACTACTTCTGAGGTCAACCGTTGATCTTTCGATTAATTGGGGGTCATGATGTACTACTAGGTGCCACTCATGATCGTTCTATAATTAGTTGATTATAGACGGCCAACATAAATCGAAAGCCTATTTAGTCACACGCACTACGAGTAATCTGAGGGATTTAAAATGAGTTGAAAATTGGATTTTCCGCAACGGAAACTTAAAATGGCTAAGTCTTTTGAAGGCTTAATGGGTTAATTAAATGAGTTTAATTCGCGATGGAATTGGCTTGGTTTGGCCGGCCAAAGAGGGTGTCCACCCTCTTGGTTTGGCCGGCCATTAAAAGGGGAATAAACCAATTTAATTGGTTTAATTAATAAAATAAATCTAGCGCGATTTGTTTTATGAATTATGGATAAATAAATTGATATATATAAAGAAATTTATATAAAGAGATTTATAAATAAATTTGTAGAATTTATTCTTTTTATGAAAATTAAAATAAACCATGAATTGGTTTAATTTTAATTTGTAAAATCAATTATGAATTGATTTATCCATGATAAGAAAATTTTATACAAATTTTATTCCATAATTAATTAAAAGAGAGAAGTATTAGTTTTATTATAAAATTAGTTATAATAAAACTTGGTTTAAACGGAATAATTCATAAGAGAATTTATAGGATAAATTTGTTATGAAAATTCCGTTAAGAGGGAGACTTGGCAAGGGAGATGCTACTATATAAAGGAACCAAAGGCAAGCCCTTAATTCCAATTGAGTAATCAATTGATATAGAGCTAATCTCTGGCCTCTCTCTCTTTTATTCTCTTCCCTCTTCTCTCTTCCCCATTAGGGCCGGCGCACCTAGCACACCCTAGGGTGGTTGCCGTGAGCCATCAAGAAGAAGGAGAAGCCAACCAAGAAGAAGAAGAAGCGGATCACCTCTCCTTCCTCCCCGGAACTTGGATTCCGACTCTTGGTGGTGAGTTTCCTATCTTTTCTCTTGAACTTCTAGTTGTGCCTTTAGAGAATCTAGTAGTTCTCGTCGGCACAAAACTCGTGACTTTGCGAAGTCATCCCGAAGAGAACTCAGCGTGGACGCGAATAGAGGCGGAGCTTCCAAGGGACGCTACGGTTGGATCTCGTCCCTTACTTCGAGTTACACGAGGTACTTAGTAAATTAGTTTACTTTTCCGCAAAGTTTTAATTTATGATTATGTCCACACACCATAAGGTTGCATGCTAGATACGTGGTTAAAATAATTTAGGAAATTATTTTATGCTAATTCTTCCGCTGCACGTAAAAATTTAAAATTTTACGAACCCGTATCCTTGTCGACATGCACCCGGTCCCAACAGGAGCCACCTTGAGAGGGTTGAGGTGTGGTCGGCAGTGGAGAGAAGGCGCAAGGTGCGCCGGTGGCAAGAGGAAAAAGGAAGGAGGTTGGCGGCGGGTTTGGGAAGAAGTAGTTGCTTCTTCTCCCTTCTTCATCCACTACTTCACCTTCCTCTGTCTTCTCTGGTGAGAGGGTGTGTTGTCGAAGCTCTTTGGAGCCCTTGGAGTGGTCGGCGGCTCAAGCAAAAGGGAGAAGCTTGGAAGGTGGAAACCCTAAGTCTAGGGTTTAGGCTAGGGAAAGAAGAAGGTGTTTGGAGGCCTTGGTGATCTCGGTTCATGGTAGATTGTTGCCCACATATGTTCGGGGAGGGAGGGACATAAGGTAGAAGACCGCAAGGTGATCAGGAAGGTATATCTCTTCCCCAAGCTCCTTGATTATCCTTATGTCATTATGTGCCTAGTTTTGTTTGTCTCGTCATTTTATGTTAATTATTTAATTATTTTGATTTTGTATCATAGTCAATAATTAAATAATTGGACCTTGACCATAAACACAAAAGCCGGTGATTCATTCGTCGCCTTTGCCGCGGTCGAACGGTCAAGCAAATTACAAGGCCCGATCTTTGTGATTGGCCGAGTTGTAATTTGGATCGTTCGATATGGCACGAGATGGTCGTTGGGAGACGGGTCTCCATTCGGATAAATTTTTTAGTTGGGATGATGATACCCCCTTGATGAGCTCAAAAGGTTCATCGTGCTAAACCCTGCAGGTGGATTTGATCCGGCACAATGATAAGGTTGAGTGGTACTAATCAAGGATCCAGAAGTTAATTAATTTGAATTGTCAGTAATTTAAATTAATTAACGGGCATTCGAGATCTTAAACACGGGGGGATGGATGACTCGTAATATGTGGAGCCCATATGAAAATATGGGGGTTGGTGAAGAAGTTCAATTAAGATCCTTTAGTGGAATGAATTTTAATTAATGGATCGGGTTCAGATCCATTAGTGGGCCAAGATCCAACTCCACATCTTGGTCCCTACCTTAGCCCTATAAATACCCTATAAGATCAAGAAACCAAGGCTTAATCCAAGAATCACAACCCAAGGTTTTTCTCTCATCCTATTCTCTCTCCTAGGGCTTGTTGCCAGCGCAAGGAAGAGGACTCACCTCCTCTTCTCTACTTCCTCCTCCCACCACCATCTCTCAGCCAAGGACTGCAAAGACAAGGGAAGGGTCTCCTCTCCCTTTTGTGGTGATCGGCGGCGAGAGAGGGCTGGTCGGCGGGCGGTGGAGGGCGGCGCAAGTGGAGGGTGCGGCGGTGTCGCAAGCTGAGAAGAAGGCAGGAGATTGGCCAGTTTTGGGTGGGAGAGAAATTGGTTTCTCTCTTCCATTCTCTTCTTCTCTTTCCTCTCAAGGTGGGCTGCTGGTCCGGAGGCTTGGAGGCGGCTCCGGCGGTCGGTGGCTCAAACCCTAGAGACTAGGGTTTTGGTTGGCTAGAAGAAGGGATTGTTTAAGAGCTCTTGGTGATCTCTGTTCATGGTAGATCGTCGCCCACACGATGTCCGTGAAGGGAGGGACATAAGGTAGAAGACCGCGAGGTGATTGGGAAGGTATATCTTTCCATATGCTCTTTTGATTATCCTTATGTCAATTATGTGCTTGTTGTGTTTGCCTCGTTATTTTATGTTTGTTAATTTATTATTTTGATTCCGAATCATGATGAATAATTTATTAAATGGACCCCGACCATAAACACAAAAGTCGGCGATCAAATCATTGCCTTTTCCGCGGTCGAATGTTTAAGCAAATCACAAGGCCGATTTTGGTAATTGGCCGACTTGTGATTTGGATCGTTCGATACGGCACGAGACAGTCGATGGGAGACGGGTCTCCATTCGGATTACTTTTTAATCCATAGACATGGAGAGGTCTCTCGGATCGACCGAGTATTCTCTTATGAAACCCGCCAAGCCATACCCAACAATTGGTATCAGAGCCGAGGTTTCCGGCTTTGTGTGTTTAGGATTGGTTAATTTTGCATTTTCATACATTTTGTTTTGCTGGATGATGTGTGGATGTGCGTAGGCTAACTTTGTGTTGCAGGCACGAGATTCCAACTTCATTGCCAAATGTGTGTTGTGTGATTGATTTGTAAATTTTTTATAATTAATTAATCCTTGGGGTTGATGAGGCTATGTTTTTAATTTTTGTAATTAAATACGACACATGTTTAGCCAAGTTTTTTTATTTACAGTTGATCTAGATTTCATGTACACTCCTTTGGGGAGTATAGGATCGATGATGTAAATAATAAGCTATTCATTTTGGCTTGGAGATCCTCAAGGTAGCTTGCGCAGAAGGAAGGAAGGAGCGGACGAAGTGTCGACACGACTAGAGGCGCATTAGAGACCAAGGGCTATGAAAGTTGGAAAATCTAGGATTTTCTTATTTTATTTTCATGTTGTTGGTTATGTGCTTGGTTGTGTGGTAGTGCTAAAAAATTCCTCGAGATAAATTACTAAGTGGGAGAGGGACCCTAAGGGTCCCACGACTTCCATTGCAATCCGATAAGTGATGCGAACAAGTCTGCGCGTCGGCTCTGAGTGCCTTCCTCCCCATCGGATGGACTTGTTCTGCGGATCACTAGATCGGAAAAGTCTATAGAAAATTGTTAAAGAGCGTGTGTACTTCCCCATCGGAAGGCACATAATTGGAAAAAGTTTTCTTAGTGTCGTGTAATGGTGCACACTTAGATGTGAATAATAGTATCCTCCCCATCGGAGTCACTGCTATTATTTCGCAGAGCCGAAGTGAACCAACTATCGATCTTACTTGTCAAAAAGTTAGGTTGACAAGATAGTATGATTGATGGGTAAAACCTCCTCTTACGAATGTAGGGATTCGTATACGTCCACACCATTGTGGCATACGAATTTCTCGGTGTATAGGGGTGTTGATTGATTTCAAAAATTAATTGTTTTGAGGAATCAATTTATTTTCGATTTCTAAAGTAGTGTATGTTGTGATTCTCAGTTTTTTCATAATGGTCTTTACCCCACTAGAAACAATTCATAAGGACAATAAACTTACTGGCCCAAACTACATAGACTGGAAGAGGAACCTTGACATTGTCCTCACTGCCGAGGAGTACAAATTTGTACTCTTTGAGGAATGTCCGGAAAAGCCTAGAGAGGACTCTGATGAAGAGTTGAGGGAGCGTTACAAGAAGTGGAAAATGACAGATGAGATGGCGCGGTGCTACATTTTGGCATCTATGTCGAATGTGCTGCAACATCAACATCAGGCCATGACCATTGCTAGTGACATGATGCTGAACCTCAAAGATCTCTTCGGGCACCAAGGTTGAGCTGCTAGGCAAACCGTGATGAAGAGTCTGATGTCGACCACTATGGTCGAAGGGACACCCGTAAGAGATCATTCCTAAAGATGATGGCTCACCTCAATGAGATTGAGGTACTGGGAGCACAGATCGACGGGGAATCCCAGGTCGATATTATATTCCAATCTTTGCCTAGGAGTTTTGAGCAGTTCAGGCTCAACTATAATATGAATAAAAGGGATTATAAGTTGGGTGAACTGCTAGGAGAACTCCAGGCGGCAGAGGGCCTCTTTCGTCAGAACTCACAGACCTTAGTGACTCAAAGGGTTTCTTCTTCTGACCCGAAAGGCAGGAAGAAGAAGAAACGAGGAGGGTTCAAGAAGGTAGCAGCATCGCAAGGACCCCAGACTGGTGTGAAGAAGCTGAAAGGCAAGTGCTTCACATGCAAGTAAACTGGGCACTGGAAGGCGGACTGTCCCCGTCGTCAGAGCAAAGGTATTTCTTCAGCCTTAGTCGTTGAAACATGTTTAGCGGTGCTATCTACTAGTACCTGGTGTGTAGATACGGGAGCTACTGACCATGTCTGCAATACTCTGCAGGGGTTCTAGGAAACCCGACGGCTAGCGGATGAAGAAATCATGGTCTACATGGGTGATGCTACAAAGGTGGCAGCAGTTGCAGTGGGAGTTTTCTATTTATCTTTTGAGAAAAATAAAGTATTAGTTCTGAGAGATTGTCTTTTTGTACCCTCGTTTAGAAAGAATTTGATTTCGATTTCTAAGTTAATAAAGGATGGATATTCTATTACTTTTAATAATAAAGTTGTTATTAAAAGAAATAGAGAGATTATCTGTTCGGGTATAATGGTTGGCAATCTGTATACTCTAAAACCAATAACTCCCACGATGCATACTGAAGTAAATAGCTCATCATCTAACTTGAATAAGAGAAAGGAGCCTTCTAAGATGAATTTGACATATCTTTGGCACCTTAGGCTTGGTCATATTAACCTTAGCAGGATTCAGAAGTTGATAGCCGATGGGCCCCTAGGTTCATTGGTGGTGGAGGATCTCCCGACCTGTGAGTCTTGCTTGGAAGTTAAGATGACCAAGAAGCCTTTCAAGGCTAAGGGGTATAGGGCCAAAGATGTGGTAGAACTGATTCATTCTGATTTGTGTGGTCCTATGTCAATCCAGGCTAGAGGTGGCTTTGAATATTTCGTCACTTTCAATGATGATTATTCAAGGTATAGGTACATTTACCTGATGCGCCGCAAGTCTGAATGCATTGAAAAGTTCAAAGAATTCAAGGATGATGTGGAGAAACATCGAGGTAAAAGTATCAAGACACTGCGATCAGATCGTGGTGGCAAGTACCTCTTTGGAGAGTTTAGGACCTACCTATCAGAAGCCGGGATTCAGTCCCAGCTAATTGCACCCGGTACACCCCAACAGAACGGAGTTACAGAAAGAAGGAATAGGACTCTTATGGGAATGGTTAGGTCAATGATGAGCTATTCAGACTTACCTGATTCGTTCTGGGGATACGCTCTGGAAACGGCAGCGTACATATTAAACTTGGTTCCATCTAAGTCAGTCCCTTATACTCCCACAGAACTGTGGACTGGGCGCAAGCCCAGTCTAGGACATGCTCGGATTTGGGGTAGTCCAGCACATGTGCTGAAGGGAGATACTGATAAGTTGGAATCTCTTACAGAGGTACGTCTGTTCGTAGGCTATCCTAGAGGAATGAAGGGTGGTCTGTTCTATAGTCCTACGGATCAGAAGGTAATCGTTAGCACGAATGCTAGATTCTTAGAGGAAGACTATGTGATGAACCATAAGCCCAAGAGTAGACTAGTGCTTGAAGAGTTAAGAGGGGAGGTTCTGACCTTAGGACCAATTGTACTAGAGGACACACCACAAGTCACTGCACCGCATGTCACTGAGGAAATACAGGTAGTACCTCGTCGCAGTGGGAGGGTTGTGAGACAACCTGAAAGGTTCATGTTTCTGGGAGAGTCTTCAGACTTGGTCTCTGGTAGACATGAACCAGATCCCTGGACCTATGACGAGGCCCTCCAAGATAAGGATGCAGATTCTTGGCAAAGGGCAATGAACTCTGAGATAGAATCAATGGATTCTAATCATGTATGGGAGTTAGTAGAACCACCCAATGGTGTAAAAGCTATTGGATGTAAGTGGGTCTACAAGAGAAAGAGAGGATTAGCTGGGAAGGTTGAGACCTTCAAAGCTAAGCTTATGGCAAAAGGGTACACTCAGAAAGAGGGTATCGATTATGAGGAGACCTTTTTGCCGGTAGCCATGCTTAAGTTGATCTGGATTCTCTTATCTATTGCAGCTCATATGAATTATGAGGTATGGCAGATGGATGTTAAGACAACTTTCCTTAACCAAAGTCTTAAAGAGACCATCTACATGCAGCAACCAGAAGGGTTCATTGCAAAGGGAAAACAACATCTAGTGTGCAAGCTTAATAGATTCATTTATGGATTGAAGCAAGCTTCAAGATCTTGGAACATCTGCTTTGATGAAGTAATCCAGTCATATGGATTTACTTAAAGCCCGGATGAGTCATGTGTATACAAAAGATATGACAGAAATGTCGTGGTGTTTCTTGAACTTTACGTAGATAACATTTTGTTAATTGGCAACAATGTCAAAGTGTTATTAGATATAAGGGTCTGGCTATCAAAGCAGTTTGATATGAAGGACTTAGGAGAAGCGGGTCACATCCTTGGGATCACAGTTATAAGGGATCGCCAGAAAAGGATGTTGTGCTTATCCCAAGCTTCATATGTTGACACTGTCTTGTCTCGTTTTAGCATGGAAAACTCCAAGAAGGGTTTCCTACCCTTCAAGCATGGAGTTCCTCTATCCAAGGAGATGTGTTCGAAAACATCAAAGGAGATAGAGGAAATGAAGGTGGTTCCTTATTCTTCGGCAGTAGGAAGCCTCATGTATGCTATGTTGTGCATGAGACCTGATATCTGTTTTGCCGTGGGCATGGTTAGCAGATATTAGAGTAACCCTGGACAGGGACATTGGACGGCGGTAAAACATATATTGAAATACCTGAGATTGACTAGGGATTATATGCTGGTTTACCGGGCAGACCAATTAGTCCCTGTGGGTTATACAGACTCAGATTTCCAATCAGATAGGGACAAGAGTAAGTCTACCTCGGGGTTTGTGTTTACTTTAGGAGGTGGAGCCATTGTTTGGAAGAGTGTCAAGTAGAAATGCGTGGCGGACTCCACCATGGAAGCTGAATATGTGGCAGCCTCAGAGGCGGCCAAGGAAGCTGTGTGGCTCAGAAACTTCATCATGGAGTTGGATGTGATTCTTGGTTTTCCCAGATCTATCACACTCTTTTGTGATAACAGTGGTGCAGTTGCAAACTCGAAGGAACCACGAGCCCATAAGGCGAGTAAACACATAGAGCGCAAGTACCACCTGATACGAGAAATCGTAAAGCGAGGAGAAGTGACTGTCGCCAAGATTGCATCAGAGGACAACCTGGCAGATCCTTTCATGAAAGCTCTTCCAGTTAGAGCTTTTGATCGACATGTGGAGGATATAGGAGTTAGATGTATGGGAGTGAGAGAGCAGCAATGTCTTTAAGTATAAGTGGGAGATTGTAAGATGTGTATACTGAAAGACATGAATTTCTTTATATGAACATCGTTATTATGAAAAGAGAATCACAACTACACTAGGTGTCTATTTACATTAGTACATGCATGAAGTCTAATTCTACGCATTGTAGATAACATGGTGTGTGGTGACACACGGAAGATCGTGTTATCAGTTCCCTGCCTAGTATAAGTAGAGGCTCAAAACCGAGATGTAATTGGACATCCCATCGGAATGGTTGTAGTGTAATTAGGTGTGGTTGGTCTTGACCATAGAATTACACTAGTGTGCTTTGAGTACATTGAGTAGGACCAAAACTCGAGTTTATCCAATTTGTACTGACTCGATAATTGGATAGGACCTCAGTTTATATTATGGAGTACGATCCTTTCATCCCGAAATAATAACGGGGATATATTATTAGTTATTATTTCTTTAATTTACCAATGGGCGAGATATATTTTGTTAGATCGATAGGCCCGATAAGTTGGGAGATAATATTAATAATATGATGTTCTGTTGATTATTGACGGAAGTCGTGTCTTGGTTAGTCGGGATGATGATGCCCCCTTGATGAGCTCAAAAGGTTCATCGTGCTAAACCCTACAAGTGGATTTGATCCGACAGGATGATAAAGTTGAGTGGTACTAATCAAGGATCCTGAAGTTAATTAATTTGAATTGTCAGTAATTTAAATTAATTAACGGGCATTCGAGATCGAAAACACGGGGGGATGGACGACTCGTAATATGTGGAGCCCATATGAAAATATGAGGGTTGGTGAAGAAGTTCAATTAAGATCCTTTAGTGGAATGGATCTTAATTAATTGATCGGGTTTAGATCCATTAGTGGGCCAAGATCCAACTCCTCCTCTTGGTCCCTACCTTAGCCCTATAAATACCCTATGAGATCAAGAAACCAAGGCTTAATCCAAGAATCACAACCCAAGGTTTTTCTCTCATCCTATTCTCTCTCTCCTAGGGCTTGTTGTCGGCGCAAGGAAGAGGACTCACCTCCTCTTCTCTACTTCCTCCTCCCACCACCATCTCTCAGCCAAGGACTGCAAAGACAAGGGAAGGGTCTCCTGTCCCTTTTGTGGTGATCGGCGGCGAGAGAGGGCTGGTCGGCGGGCGGTGGAGGGCGGCGCAAGTAGAGGGTGCGGCGGTGCCGCAAGCTGAGAAGAAGGGAGGAGATTGGCCAGTTTTGGGTGGGAGAGAAATTGGTTTCTCTCTTCCATTCTCTTCTTCTCTTTCCTCTCAAGGTGGGCTACTGGTCCAGAGGCATGGAGGCGGCTCCGGCGGTCTATTCTTCATTATTCTAGATCTCCTCATCCCTGGAATTTGGGTCTGTTCTTCTGGCGGCTCTGTAGTTGCTAAAGCTTAGAGTTATTCTGCCATCCATCAGGCTCCTGCTGTTAACCTCGATGGGTTCCATGGGAATGCTAATTATTGTTGGCCTTAACGTCCAGCTCAGCCCTTGTAGAGAATGGGTTGAATATCTTCTTGCTGGTAGGGCTCGAACACCGCGGCTGGTCAAATAGTCTACCACCCCTTGGACTTCATAGGTGAATCCAGTGTTTGGGGTGTTGGAGAGCCTTCCCACTAAGCCTCGGGTGATGAGTAGGTTGGCTTCACCATTGTTCCATTGCTCATAGCCCCTTGTGAGTATAGAGACTGCATATTTCTGTAAAAGTCTCCGATTGTTAACATAATATCAGGGATTATATATACCAGCTAGTTTCCCTGAGTAAGGTCAATTTCCATTGTAGCCAGGATGGCTTGATCACCCATCCATCTATTGTCTCTGAAAAGAATAAGAGCCATAGTCCCCTCCTCCTGTCGATGAAGGATTTGTACACGGACTTGCATGCCTCCGATATGGATGTACTACATCTGGCTCCGATGCAGTTGGTTAAAATATTCTTCCTGGATGAAAGCTCTGTCGAACTGGTTATCATCAGTAACCAGGATAGCTTCCTCAGATCTATGCACATAGACCCAATGGTGTGTGTCATCTCGCCGGGAATGGTATAAGACTTCGGCAGGAACATTGGAAGCCTGTTCCTGCATGGATAGCCTCAATTGTTCCTGAGGGTTTATTTGTTGCTCCAACGTGTAGATAGGAGCTCCTCCGGCTAGCCATTATTTGATTCTCCTGGCGGTTTGCTGGGCATTGTGGATTCTTCTTTGATTGCATCTATATTCCCTTATTTGGTCTTCAAACAAGGGTGAGGGAGTCGATGATGATGCTATTGATTGCTCCGTAATAGTTCTAGATGCCATTAATTCTTTAATTTATCTTGTTCTTCCTTTAGGATCTTGTAAGTGTTGATGTAGTCTGGCCCGGTTGTTGTTTTGGTGTTTGACAATGATTTAAGTTTGGTTGAGAGAATTTAGGTTAAAGTCCTGGTCGGGGACTGGGCATGAAACCCTGGTGAGTGAAGCCAGGTCCTAGCTTGTGAAGCTAGGTTGAAATCCCGGTGAGTGAAGCCGGGTCCTGGTGAGTGAAGCCAGGTGATGGAAATCCTAGTGAGTGAAGCCGGGTCCTGGTGAGTGAAGCCAGGTGTTGGAAATCCCGGTGAGTGAAGCCGGGTCCTAGTGAGTGAAGCCAGGTGTTGAAAAGTCCTAATTCGGAAGAGGTGGGTGAAAAGTCCTAGCTTGGAGGGCTAGGTGAAAAGTCCTAGCTTGGAGGGCTAGGTGAAAAGTCCTAACTTGGAGGGTTAGGTGAAAAGTCCCATCTTGGAGAGTTAGGTGAAAAAGTCCTGGCTTGGAGGGTCAGGTGCCTAGCTTGGAGGGCTAGGTTGGATGAAGGTCTAACTCGGAGGGGTTGGGTGAAAAGTCCTAGCTTGGAGGGCTAGGTGAAAAGTCCTAGCTTGGAGGGCTAGGTGAAAAGTGATAACTTGGAGGGTTAGGTGCAAATTCCCAACTTGGAGAGTTAGATTGAAAAATCCTTAGCTTGGAGGGCTAAGGTGAATGAAATCCTAGCTTGGAAGGCTAGGTCTGCGTCCCTGGATCGGTCTGGTGACCGATCAGGGAGTTGGTACGCTGCTCCTTCGTGGATCGGTCTGGTGACCGATCCAGCGATGTCTGATCGGTCTGGTGACCGATCAGGGAGTGTGTGTTTCACTCACTGCACAGCTCCTGATCGGTCTGGTGACCGATCAGGGAGCGAACAGTGAGTTGAGTTCCCCTACTGATCTGCTCCTAATCGGTCTGGTGATCGATCAAGGATACTGCTCAGATCGGTCAAGTGAACGATCATTTGTCGCAAGGTTCTCACTATCACCGATCAGGATGACTCCTGATCGGTCTGGAAGCAGCCTGATTGGTCTGGTGATTGATCAGGCAGGAGCCTGATTGGTCTGGGGACCAATCAGGAGTGTGTAGAAGACTTCTGGATCGGTCTGGTGACTGATCAGGGTCCTTCCTGATCGGTCTAGTGACCGATCAGGCGCAGAACTTTAATTCAAATACACTGTCAGAAGCTCTGATCGCGTCTGTTTTCACTGCCGATTCTCTGGTACATCGCTGCTTATGTTTGATATGCATTGCTAAGCTTCTATTGGAGTGTGCAGGCTTTACAGGGATGATTCAAACATTGGAGGAGAGTCAATGGGAGGCTTTCCTTGGAGCAGGTTTGTTTGTTTCTCCTTCCCAGGTTTCAACGGCAACTGGAGCAGCTGGCGACTGACGGAGACTCAGCTGGAGAGGAGGTCTTCAGTGGACTGAGTGCTCAGGGAGGTCAGTGGGTTCAGGCTAGCTCAGTGGATGCTGGCGAAGCTTGTGATGGTGAGCAGAGCTTAAGAGACAAAGCTGGATGCAGAGGAGCGGTGGCGAACAAGACAGAAACTTAGAAAGTTTGGCTAGGCTGTGTTCGTGCTCTCTGTTGCTTTGTGCTTGAGCTTTCTTGTGCATCTTTGTGAGCTTGTCTTCTCAAGTGTCTCGTGTGCTTAACTTGTATCTTCTTGAGATCACTTGTGGAGAGGTTTCTCCACCGAGAAGGAGGCTTCTACTATCCGGAGTTCACCGGGGCTTGATCTGCCGACGATCAAGGGATCGCCCACCTCACGGGCACGCCATGGAGTACGGGCAAGTTATCCCCGAACCTTGTAAACGATCCTTGTTAGCTATCCTTGGTTTGTATTCTCTGTTTCTGCAGTTTTGTTAAGTTTGCTTTTCTGCATTTGTTTTGTTTCCGCTGCTACTAACATAAGTGCAGAGAAGATTCGAAAAGAGCCAAGAAATTGTGTCTGGCTATATTCACCCCCCCCTCTATAGCCATCTCATCACCAATAGTAAGGATCTTTGTAAACCCTTATCTTGCCTCTTGCTTCTTTTGGCCTCTCAGCAGATCCTAAAGATAGATTCTTTAGCTTAGTAATCAAGTCTTCTGGTATAGGTGATACCTTCATGCCGCTCCTGATTTGCTCAACTATAGTCTTAAGATCAGCTTGAATCTCCTTCAGGTTCTTAGCTATTTGTACCAATAGTTGGAGTTGAGTATTGTTTTGCTTGATGAGAGCGATGATCCCAGAAACGAATCCTTGGAAATCACTGGGTTTCACGAAGTCGTATGCTGGAGACTCGATTTGTTCAGTAGCCTTAATAGCGTTTTTGTATGATGTTGTTCCTTTTGTGATAGTGTAGTTCATAACACAGTTCTTACACAAGCTTAGAACCTACCAATCTTATAGAGCCTTCCATATCTGTCATTATAGTAAACCTAATGTAATGATAAATAAGGCAGGGCAGTTCCTCCTTGAGTTGTGATCACACTAGTATAATCTTGGTCTTATTGCGGCGCTCCTTGCCTGTTGCGAAGTTAGTACTAGTTCTTTTTCATAACTCAGTTTGCATAATATCAACAGCCTTGATTTACCTCAAATTATGTAACATAGATGCAAGAAATGGGATGGTCAATAGAAGATTAGCATGAAAACAACCTTGCTCTGATACCAAAGGGAATTAGGGGGAAAAAGAGACGCTGGGATCGGGCAGCAGTTTGAAATAAAAGAAATAAGGAAAGCTAAGAAAAGCAATTCACAGATTCTTATTACCTCAAATTCTTACAACTTAACTCCCAAGTTAGGCTCAAGGTTGTGCTTGAATGCCTTGCAAGGGATGAGAGTTTCTCCTTATATAGAGAAGAGGCAGAGACGTCGGGTGCTCAGTGGGCCCCATCGTCAAGTTCTCTTGCCGTTCTCGGATAAGTGAGAATCTTCTTTACAATGCATGATATCTTCTTTATAGCATGCACATCTACTTTATAGTACATGATATTATCAGCCTTCTGTCATCTAGTGCCGACAGATTAATGTGGCTGAGTCATATTATTAGCCTACTTTAGAACACACGTCTTGCATAATTATTAGAGATAGGTTGTAATGGTGGGTCCATTACATCCACATGTGGTTCTTACAGTTGGAAGGCGTCCATTCGTCTGAAGGCATCGTTGAGAAGATTGGAGGATGTCTCGAGTTGTTTGTTGACCTGTTTGACTGCGGGGTACCAATCTCCTCACTAGTTATCTGAGGTGCTTCTTCTTCGGCACTCCTATTTCTTAATGGAATGCAATACTCCGAGCTGTTGTACGACATTGGTTGCCTGCACTCCAGCTCGCTGCTATAGTCGGTAGAGTTGCCATCATTTTTCGTTGAAGTCATCGAAGGAGATAGGGTACTTGATTTCTTGGAGTAGACTTTGGTACTCCCAAGCGAGTTGGAGAGGGTCAGGAGAGCTTGGGATATCTAGTCCAGGGCTTTCGGATCAGATTTTCGCTGTACCTCTTGGAGTGCTGGAGCTACCAGTTCCAGCTGGGTTAGTGCCTTGTCCGACCATTCTGAAAACACAAGATAAGAAATTAGTCTTGATAATGCATCAACTAGTTGGTTATCCTTGTCATTAATATGTTCGAATTGGACATGAACTCCAGTGCCGGTGATGTAATCGGTAAATGCCAACCATCTGACTCGCGATGGTTTGTTTGTAGATGACTTGCTAAAGAAGCTTATAATTGCCTGGCTGTCTGTCCGAATGAGTAGCTCCTTCTTGTCCAAGTAGTAAATCATTAGTGCTTCTAGAGAATTCATGACGGCATGTACTTCTGCATCTATGGTGGATTTGATTGGGGAAAATTTTCCGCTTGCATAAGCGTAGATTCTTTCAGAGGATCTTGGGTCAAATTTTCTCTTTTTCCACTTGCAAATTCCTCCCCATTCATAAAAAATTGAACTATTTAACCCATGATCATAAGTAAATACGTAAATATATTCTTAAAAAAGAAGTGGATATAGAAACTCTTATTGCCGAGATCTATCTTCTTCTAAATATCCTTGTAATTCTTCCATTTATATTTCCACGTGAAGTAGAGGTAGAAAGAACTTCTTGAGTTATAAAATAACTGATACATAGTGCAATATGGTTAAAACAAAGTATTATGTATAATAAATAAGAATATGTATATATACAATAATAATAATAAACCTGTAAAGGAATGAGGAAATCTAATCAATAGGTTTTTTTACTCCCTTTGAAGAAAAGGAAATACCAAAATCTTTGGAGTAGCTTCTGATCTTGTAGGGTTTCAGACCTGTAGTTGCTACTTGGGTTTTGTTGTTTTGGAAATGGAAATCGGATGGTAGCTCTTGGTTTGTGATGAAGGATCTTGGTGTTGGTTCCATAGCTTTAGAATGTGTTTGTTTCTGTGTGTTATAGGGGATGTTTCTTATTGTAGAATAGCAGTAGGTGGATTTGTTTGGGTGTAATGTGTTTGCCCATTTGGTGTGGAATGCTCTTATCGAGAGCTTTGGGTGGTGATTTACTCATATTGGGGTGAGTTGGTTGGTGGTTGAGGCTAATTGTTTGTGGATCTTGGAGATTAGGTTTTGGATAGGTTTTGGTTGGTATTGTATGGCTTGTATCTTGGATTTTGTGAAACCTTGTGCCATGAGGTTGTGTTGGGTTACTTGCCGTGTGTAGAATTAGGTACCAGATTTGTCTTGAGGGGTTTTAATTAGGGTTAATCCTAATATAGTTTAGTATTTAGTTTAGCTTATTATTGTTTGTATAAATAGTTAAACTGTGTCCTTCATACAAATATTGATCGGATATGTGTGTTTGATCATGGGGGGTTCTATATGAGATACACATCATATCGAGGCAGGTACCTCTTCCTTAAACTCTTTAGTTTATTATACTTAAATGCATGATTAGTTTCATTATCTATGATAGGTTGTTTTTACCTTATCTCTGTTCCTTTTATTTTGTTGCTTGATACTTGAGCTTTTTGATCTTAAAGATAATGAAATTTATGACTATACAGTCATAAGTTGATGCTTCTTGATCTGTAGAGCATCGCATGTAAGCGAGTACTCAGGAACGATTGTTAGGCTATACCTAACTTTTGGTTGATAACTAGTATACCTTACCTATGTTGGATCTGGGATGGCTAGAGAGGGGGGGTGTGAATAACCACCCACTTAAAAACACATTTCGATCTTTCTGCACTTAGGTTAGCAGCGGAAAAATACAGAACAAAAAGAGATGCAAACAGAAACAAACCAGACGCTAACAGAGAGATTTACAAGGTTCGGGGATAACTTGCCCCTACTTCTTGCCGTGCCCATGAGGTGGGTGATCCCTTGATCGTCGGCAGATCAAGCCCCGGAATGAATCCGGATAAGAAAATCTCCTTCTCGGTGGAGTAACCTCTCCACAGGCAGTCTTAGAAAGATATCAAAGCAAGCACAGAGACATTGAGAAGAAACTTACAGATCATCCTTAAGCGCAAGCACAGAAAGCACGAAGAAGAAGCTTAACATAGAGCACAACACAACACAACTTCACCCGAGAACCTTCACTCTGCTCTTTGTTGTCATTGTTGTGTCTGATTTCCGATGTATCTGTCTCTGCTTCTCTAGCCTCTTCTTAAGCCATCCTTCTGCACACCAACAAGCTTCGTCACCCACTGACCCATGGCTTCGTCACCCACTGACCCACTGACCTCCTCTGAGCTCTCAGTTCACTGAAGACCTCTTCAGCTGGAGCCTCAGGTCAGTCGCTAGCCGCCAAAAGTCGTTGAAACCTGCAAACAGATAACAAACAAACCTGCCGCAATGAAAGTCACCATAGACCCTCCTTCTTGGCTTGTTTCGTCTCTGTATCATCTGCACACTCAACAGACTGATTAGCGAAGCAAATCAAAACATATCAGAACGTATCAGATGGAAATCAGAAGATAATCAGAGGTCTGACACTAATTCAAATTAAAGTTCTGAGACGTTGATCGGTCACCCTGACCGATCAAACACCCTCCTGACCAATCAGGCTCGACTCTGATCGATCAGTAATTTCTGATCAGTCTCACTGACCGATCAGAGATAGTGGATCGGTCTGGTGACCAATCCCTTATTTTATTGGAAAATTATGATCAAGGCACCTGATCGGTCCAGTTGACCGATCAGGGAACCTTTTGAACAATCAGACCTCAATCTGATCGTTCTAGTGAAGTTCTGATAGGACTTACTAACCGATGAGAGATCAGGGATCGGTCACCAGACCGATCCTCAAACCTTCTGTGAATCCAGGGTTTTGAAGGTCAAGACCCCTAATCTTTCAGACCATAACCACCTGATCGGTCAAAGTGACCGATCAGATCACTTCCTGACCGATCAGGAGCCATCCTGATCGGTCCAGGATGATCCTGATCGATCCCTCTGATCGATCAGGGTTTTCTACAGAACTTTCTGATCTATTTCTGATCGTTCACCAAACCGATCAGCCACCACACAGAATGTTTTTGATCTGTTTCTGATCATTCACCAGACCGATCAGCCACCACACAGAATATTTCTGATCTGTTTCTGATCGGTCACCAGATTGATCAGACATCCTGGATCGGTCACCAGACCGATCTACTATCAAGGGAGTTCGTGCCAACTCCCTGATCGGACTTCAGACCGATCTACAACTAAGGGAGATCGTGCCAACTCCTTGATCAGACTGCAGACCGATCCAGCTCCGATCATTTCGACCCTGAGTCCAAAGAACAGGCTCCCTTGCCTTCTCTGACTCAGTCTAGTCCGGAGAACAAGCTCTCGAGCCCTCTCTGACCTAACCCGGTCCAGAGAACGAGCAACCGAGCCCTCTCTAACCAGTACACTTAATGCTCAGTCCCCTGGACCAAGACTTCATGCCCAGCTTCACTCTTCGGGACTTAGTCCAACCTAGCTTCGCTCACTAGGATTTTCTTCACCTAGCTTCCCTTGTTAGTACCTGGCTTCACTCACCAGGATTTCCTTCACCTAGCTTCCCTTACTAGGACCCGGCTTCACTCACCAGGATTTCCTTCACCTAGCTTAACTCACTAGGACCCGACTTCACTCACTGAAATTCGTGCCCAGTCCCCGACCAGGACTTAGTCAGAACTTAATCATCTGATCTCACTCAAACAAACTTAAATCGGTGTCAACACCAAAACAACAATCAGGTCAGACTGCATCAACAATCTCTCTTTTTGTTGTTGACAACCCGATTTAAGTTTAGGTATTAGACGTCAAAATTTAGTATCGCAAGGGAATCAGAGTCCTCCCCCTACAATTGCTAAATTCGTTAACAAACCCTAAACTTAACTCACCATTCTCTCCCCCTTTGTCAAACACCGAAAAGGATGTAGACTGGTTATTAAGTTTAAAAAATCTCCCCCTTAACCAAGGGTCTCTCCCTAAAACCAAAAGAAACAAAAAGTAGTAAGTGAAAGGCATATGAAATAAATATAGCAAGGCAAAACACTCATATGCATCATATGACAATGGAGTTAATCATAGACTACAACTAATGACTGAAATACACCAAAACAAGCAAACACATCAGAATGTCATCAGGCACACATAGTCATGAAACATTAGTCATAAGTCAAAATACAACAAAAGATATCAATCCTGATCAGCGGGATCACAGGGAACATCAAACTGCATCGGATCAAATGCAGTGTCATCAGAAGACAAGAAGCTCCCTGGAGTCGTGCTGCTCGATGGCTGAAAGCCAGGAAATGTCTGCGCGCGGTGGATGACCAGCCATCCACGAGAGTAGCTCTGCAAACATCTCCCGTTGATTGGCATGCATCATAGAAGCCTTAGACCGGATCGCCTGCTGCTCGACAGTTGGATCTGTGGCTACCTGAACATGTGGCACCCGTGGAAGCTCCCCAATATCCCTCCCATCCTTCCACCTAATCCCCCGAGCATCGGGAATGATGCCGGACTTTGAAAATGCGTGTTTTCCAAGTCTACAGTCTTGCCGAACCATCAGCATAGTCCTACCCTTGGGCACATCAATACCGACTGACTGGAGCCAGTCAGTAATAATGTGACCAAAAGGCATATAAACTATACGACGCTCGGGATCACTATAGTAGATAATGGACTGGTAAATGCTCGACATGATGTCAAAGTCCAGGTGCCGATGCATCCCATACAGCATCAGGCAGTGATAAGGATGGATCTCCGCTAGGGGTTTTGAGGTGATCGGTAAAAGGCAGTTGGTGATAATCTTGAAGAGGACATAATCAACTGCGGAGAGTCTAAGGGTAGCAAAAGTGGGGAACTCACCAGCAAGCTCATTGAGGCCATCTGGCCTGGGGTGTCTAAAAAAATACTTGTAAATGGAATCAGAGGTGACTGATAGTACCCAATACTAGTGTCACGAATGAGCCTCAAATTTAGATATTTATAAATTGAAAACCTTTGGCTAACAAGATTAAATGTAGAATAGGGGCCTCAGGTCGTATTTTTCCAAGGACTAGTTGTGAATCTTTAACTCAAGCTTGAAAGTTATTTGTCATTTGATGATTTGGGTTTTCTAGATAAAATGGGGATTTTTGCGATAAGGAATAAAATACGAAATAGCAATTCGGAATGAAATAGTCTTAACTAAGCAGAAATGACTTAGGAAGTTGCAGAAACTGAAATTAACCTAGTTAACAACTAAGCAATTAGATTCCAACGATGAATTGAAATTTAAGAATTAATTGCAAGGAAGTAATTGCAGGAAACTAATTGCAGGATAAAGGAAATTAGAACAAAACATTCTTAAGAACTTGAATTGGAGTATAGTTGAAAACAAACTAAATAACTTGAAGACATAAATGCTTGAAACCAAAATATTATCCTAATTAAACATCAAATCAATTATCAACAAGACTTCCCTTTGCCGTCACATAAAGGTCAAGCTATGAACCCCCTAGCTTGAAAACCAACGAAGATAACTCCCTTGCTCAGTTTGCTGTGAGTTTGCCTTCCTGATCGGTCAACCGATCGATCAGGTCCTCTTCTGATCGGTCAAGGGACCGACCAGAGGTATCTCTATCCGGTCGCCGCGATCGGTCAGTAGCTGAAATCACCCGCGATCTCCTCCTTCTTGACATGCTGAGTAACTATCGAGCTTAGAAACTCTCGGTAGCCTTCAGAGAACCCCTCCATAAGCTCCGATTGCATCCGCTTGATGAAGTCAACAGTGATCGATCGGAATCAACAGTGGGCAGAGCACAGGCGACACCCTCACCTGCACTCTCTCAGCTGCGAGAACTAGATTAGCAAAACTGAACCAGAAGATTACCTTGATGATCCA
Source organism: Boesenbergia rotunda (assembly GCA_024364735.1). Classification (NCBI taxonomy): domain Eukaryota; kingdom Viridiplantae; phylum Streptophyta; class Magnoliopsida; order Zingiberales; family Zingiberaceae; genus Boesenbergia; species Boesenbergia rotunda. The sequence goes on from JAGFNQ010002710.1 coordinate 113,283, forward strand.
AAATCTTGAGAAGAAACGAGTTGATGTTGGCCGCACGATCGGAGAAGAAACATAGCAAGGAAATCAATGAAGAACGGAAGAAACTGGAAGACAGAGCTCGCGATCTGGCAACGACGCGATCTGAAGAGGGAATTCCGCATTTTATTCATCCCATTTAAATTTGAACGGCTGAGATCGTTCTGGCCTCATCCAACGGTCGGATCTTCTTGGATCTGAACCAAACCTTCTAGATCTTGATCAAGGGTTAGGATCTGCTCCTCCTCAGCTCGGATCGATCAGATCTACATCGGGTGGCTCAGATTGCCCTGATTTTTGAATGGACGGCTTAGACCCTCTCGAGCTTGATCCAATGACTGGATTAACTCTGATTTGGCTCAAACTTTCATATCTTTATCCATGGACGTGATTAACTCTATCTTAAACTTGGATTGATCAGAAGTTGACGGATGGCTCAGATCTAGCCATTTCTTGATCGGACAACCCATATTAATCCGATGCTTGATCACCTTGATCCGGATCCAATTCTGGCTCAAGTTTGACTCAATCTGATCTAGGTCCATGCTCATTCAAAACCTACAAAATTAGATTCAAATTTAAGTGCCAAAATATCTCAAATATAGAAAGATTTGAATCAAAAGTTAAAATAGAGAAAATTCATGAAACCTAATGTAAATGCAAACTTAAGCATGCAAAAGTGGATCAAAACATGGATTTGAGAGCCTAAAATAATTATCAAAATGGTTATTATCAACTTCCCCACACTTACTCTTGGGCGTCTCGCACATGCTAACTAGTAATGTACCCCCCCTAGATTAATCTCAATCATAGTTAGAAGCAATTGAAAGGAAATTACCTAGGGTTGTCAATTCTCAAAAATCTAAGATCAATGGACTAGTATCTTGTCCTTAAATCAACAACTTAGCACACTTCATCTTCATGACTCATTGAGATGAACTAACTCAGAAAACCTCTCAAGGGAATATTTAGTGGCTCTCTTCCTAAGTTCTACATTTTTGATGAAAGTGGAGCTCACTCAAACACAACATGGTTCTTACACTACCATAAGCTTGCTTATTATCTACTCTCCACCATCATTCTTGATTTGGATCCACATCTACAAAAGCTTATTTGAACAAGTTAGGAGATATGTAATGATAGAAATAGAAGTTTAATGAAGTTTAATACTAAAGCATCATGATAAAGAAAATAAAGAAATATGACATGGTAAGGAAATATGGAAAAGAAATATGGTATGATAAGGAAATATGGAAAAAAAATACAGAAAGTGGAAGACTTGGACACTCAAAAACGTAACCTAATGTACTTTGCCCTCTTTTGATGTCTTCTCAATGAAATCAGAGTTGTGGTGGAGCAGGGATCAACTAATTCGGATGAAAAACCTCAAGAAACAGTGCTAAATTCAGTGCCATTCTGTGTCAATTCTGTTGATCGATCACTGGACCGATCAGTCACTGCCTGTTCAGACTGAAGATCGATCTGGAATGCTTCTGATTGGTTAGCCGACCGATCAGGACCTATACTGATCGGACTGGAGACCGATCAGGTGATGATCAGTAGCTGAACTGCAGAATTTGTAGCTGACTTCTGCCAAGGTTTTGCTTCTCTTTTTTTCAACAACTCACTCTTGCATTCAAATAGCTCCTTATTCATAACTTCAAATCAAAAATCTAACCGAGCACTTGATTCCATTTCATGTTTCTCTTCTCTTTTTTTTTCTTTTCTTTTCTCTTTTTTTTCCTGCTGCTCTTTCTTTTCTGATTTTGTTTGCAGCTAAGTCTTTTCCTCTTTTCTCTTCAATGCCTTCCAATGACTAGCTCCAACTTGCGAAATCTGAGATGTACAGCCTTTCAAAACTTTTTAACTTGATAATATGGAATGTGATCATCCTTTTGTTCCTACTTGATTCTTGTGTTGGGACCGGGTGCATGTCGACAAGGATACGGGTTCGTAAAATTTTAAATTTTTACGTGCAGCGGAAGAATTAGCATAAAATAATTTCCTAAATTATTTTAACCACATATCTAGCATGCAACCTTATGATGTGTTGACATAATCATAAATTAAAACTTTGCGGAAAAGTAAACTAATTTACTAAGTACCTCTCGTAACTCGAAGTAAGGGACGAGATCCAACCGTAGCGTCCCTTGGAAGCTCTGCCTCTATTCGCGTCCACGCCGAGTTCTCTTCGGGATGACTTCGCAAAGCCACGAGTTTTGTGTCGACGAGAACTACTAGATTCTCCGAAGACACAACTACAAGATCAAGAAAGAAGAAAGGAAACTAACCACCAAGAATCGGAATCCAAATTCCGGAAAGAAGGAGATGCGATCCGCTTCTTCTTCTTCTTCTTCTTCTTCTTCTCCTTCTTGATGGAAGCTTGCGCCGGCCCTAGGAGGAGGAAGCACCAACCCTAGGTGGAGGAAGCTTGCGCCGGCCCTAGGTCTTGCAAAGGGGCACCGGCCCTAGGTCCTAAGGTGGGTGCCGGCCCTAAGGGGAAGAGAGAATAAGAGAGAGAGGGAGAGGATGCTTCTAATATCTTGATCACTTAATTGGAATTGAGGGCTTGCCTTTGATTCCTTTATATAGTAGCATCTCCCTTGCCAAGTCTCCCTCTTATCGGAATTTTCATAACAAATTTATCCTATAAATTCTGTTATGAATTATTCCGTTTAAACCAAGTTTTATTATAACTAATTTTATAATAAAACAAATACTTTCTCTCTTTTAATTATGGAATAAAATTTGTATAAAATTTTTCTTATCATGGATAAATCAATTCATAATTGATTTTATAAATTAAAATTAAACCAATTCATGGTTCATTTTAATTTCCATAAAAAGAATAAATTTACTACAAATTTCTTTATAAATCTCTTTATATATCCATAATTTATAAAACAAATCGCGCTAGATTTATTTTATTAATTAAACCAATTAAATTGGTTTATCCCCTTTTAATGGCCGGCCAAACCAAGAGGGTGGACACCCTCTTTGGTCGGCCAAAACAACCCGAACCGATCGCGAATTAAACTTATTTAATTCGCCCAATAAGTCTTCAAAAGACTTAGCCATTTTTAGTTTCCGTTGTGCCTCTGATCAACTCAGATTCGACTTATTTCTCTTGATCGGAAAATCCAATTTTCAACTCGTTTTAAATCCCTCGGATTACTCGTAGTGCGTGTGACTAAATAGGCTTTCGATTTATGTTGGCCGTCTATAATCAACCAATTATAGAACGATCATGAGTGGCACCTAGTAGTACATCATGATCCCCAATTAATCGAAAGATCAATGGTTTGACCTCAGAAGTAATTCTGAAACCCTTCAGCAGCTCTAATGAATCGTGCCCCATTCCCTTCACCATCTTATACCCACTTGGTTCAGGACACGGTCTATTTGTGTCAGTCCCCACTAGGCTGACTACGTCACACCTAGCCCAAGTAATGTCTTTCTCGTCCTTTGGATTTCTAATTACTCTCATGTATTTAAGAGACTCGCACTCTAAACATGATATGCTCTGGCCAGAGGCTTTGAGTAACAATCCGATGATAGGCCTGGGTATACATCTCCTCGCAAGGAGTGGTGAATCCTTTGTAGGCTGTTCAAACATCTTCGGGCACTTCGGCTTATACCCAATCATCCTGGGTCCACACCTCCTTGGAGATGCTTGCTTAAGATGTTAAAGTATAAGTCTCCATGACCAAGATGACTTGAACACCGCAAGTCAAAGGAACATCGCACTTAAGCTGCAGTAATAACTTCAGTGACATATCTTTATAGATTACCATATGAAGTTTTATAGCTAGTCACTCCAATGAACTAGTTCCCTTAACTAGCATCCATGTTTATCTCCGGACATCCCAATGTCACCAGCCAATGAGAATCAGCTGATTAGAGAATAACCCATGCTAGTCTCAACAGAATTGATAGTGTCCGTATTTATCAATTCATCGACTAGGGATATTTTCAATACTTCACAATTGCACATTTAGAGATAATCACTAGTTGTGATCCCATCACAAATTCTTTTATGCTGTGAATTGTATTGCGGACATTCAGTAGATGAGTTTAAGATCCCAATCAAATACACAAACATGTATACTCAAATAGTGAATTATCATTTATTAAAATAAATGTTTACTATCATAAGGCGATTGCCTTAGGACACTTCTCTCATATCACTAACAACTTGGTCCAATGAAGCTTGTTTCCTATCCATAACTTGAACTTAAAGATGTGTCTTTGCTCTCTAACTTTTTTTTTTCTTTTTTTTTCTTGCTTCACTCTTCAGATCACAAAAATTTCTTCTTTTTCTTGCAACTGAGCTGATGGGTGTGCTAGCAACTCATTCTTGATACAAAACTCCTTCAAGTTGACACACATAGCATTGGTTCCGGTTTCTCTTCACATAGCAAAAAGAACTAAATGCTTCATTTGAGATTTAGCCTTGACACATTTTTGCTTATTGGTTGCCAATTGCTTCAATTATCCTGATTCTATATTTTTTTTCTTGTGAACTTACAGCTTCCTTTTCTCTTTTTTTTCCTGCATCACATAGAATTTGCGAACTCAAGGCTTCATTTTTCTATGTGTCCTCATTTGCCAAATTCTTCACATTATCCTCAATACAAGATAGAATGCTTGCATCCTCCCCCACACTTAAACTTTTGTCCGTCTCGGGCAAAGTAACATTAAGAAACATCAAAGTACCCAAGTCCATGGAAAAGATATGATGAACATGAAGATTAAGGAAGGAAAACGGAATACAAAGTAGATAAACACGGAATGTTGCCAAAATTTGATATGAAAAAGGAAACAAAGTGATTCAACTCTATAAATGTGGTCCAATCATAGAAATATAACTTTGAAAGAACCTAAGCAAGTTCTAGAGTACAATCGCATGTGTGTATCACAAAAATTAGGCCAATCCTCACCAGGTAAAAAGAATTCATCTCAAGTCATCAATCTAGAGTCCATAACTAAGTAGTACTCAAGCATCTAAGAATTTTCATCCATTGGCTCAAATCCTAAGTTTTAACAACCAAATTTAATTTGCTTTCAAAGGACTCTAAAATGATATAGAGAAAATCTAGATGGATATATTTATTCTAAATCATGTAAGAAAATTAAGTGTCAAAAAGGATAAAATGGTATCTATAATGACTCTTTATTCATTCCACACTACCTAAGCATTTATTAGCAAGAACTCACTTTAAAAGAAAGATTTATTGCTAGAAACTTAAAAATGATATTCACAATGAAATAAGAGTGTAAGAAGAAATAACTCCCATTCAAATTGGGTAAAGAGCACGTAACATCCATCTTGGGAGAACTATCCTCATGTGATCAATCTCATAGTGCACAGCTTTCTCCCTTATTAATTTCACGTAAGTATGTCCCGGTGGTCGGAGACGATTAAGGTTCAAAATCCATTCTTGGGGTAAATAGTTACAAGTCAAAGTAAGTTCAACCCCTCCCACTATGTGCTCTTTGGAATTCCTTCCGGGAGGTTGGAGGCTATTAAGTTGGAGCACCCATTCTAGAAGCCTACGGGATCCTACAAAATCATGAATAGAAAATACCTCCCGTACACATGCAGGGTAAGAAAGAAATGAAATACAAACAACCTCTAGATAAAATGTATTCAGAAATGCATCACAGCTAATGAAATCTACCTTAGGTACATCAATGAGTTTTTCATAATCAGTATCCACATAGGGTGTATCAAGAAATGTATCACAACCAATAAAATCAATCTCAACTACCTCCATGAATTTTTCACAATCAATTTCTACATAAGATGTATCAAGAATTGTATCACAACCAACGAAATTAATTTTAGGTATCTCTATGAATTTTTCACAATTAGTTTCTACATAGGATTTATCAAGAAATGCTTCACATTCAACAAAATCAATTTTAGGTACCTCTATAGGTTTTTCACAATCAATCTCTACATAAGATGTATCAAAATTTGCTTCACATTCAACAAAATCAACCTCAGGTACCTCTATGAGTTTTTCTAAACAATTAGTCTCTGTCTCTACATAAGGTATATCAAGAAATGCTTCACATTCAACAAAATCAACTTCAGGTACCTCTATGAATTTTTCTAAAGAAATAAGAGAAATACTTACTTTGTCATGCTGAAGAATACCTAGAGGTTCTACAAGAATAGATGTAACTATGGCCTCCTCCTGGTAATGTACAGGCTCCACTTCAATCTCAGGTTCTGGTGGGCATTCAGCTAAGAGAGGTGATCCTTGAGTTTTTGCTCCCACCATGCAAGTCCCTACACGTTCATACTTATCCTCTGACTCTTCTAATGTATCAATCCATGTTGGTGGTCCCTGGGGCTCAGTGCAATCCCCTCACCAGTAGAATCATCTGCAACGCATGCTTCATCAACAATATCTGCAACAACCATATAAGAAAAATTAGGATCATCAACAACTATATCATCACAAAATAAAAGATTGGAAGGATCACAAAATAAAAGACTAGAAGGGTCCTATAGAGCTTCAGAATCAAATTCAAGGCTGTCACAAGCTTTACTATCAATCTCCTCCAATGCCTCTATAGCTAATGACTACCCTGTAGGTATGGGTGGTCCCTGGAGCTCAGTGCAATCCCCTACACCCTCAAACCTATCCTCTGAAGGCATCTCAATCAATATAGGTGATCCCTGGGTCTTAGTGCAATCCCCTACACCTATAAAATCATCTGCAACAAAAAATGAGTCAGATACAATCTTCAAATCTTCAGCCTCCTCTGTAGCTAACAACTCCTCTGCTTCATCTGAACTAGAACATCCTCTCTGAATATCAATTGAAACTTCATCAGCGAATAAATCTGCCTCAACAACCTCATCTAAAATACCCATACTAATGAAAGAAGGATCCTCTCTGGGGTGCTGTGGAAAGGGTAAAAAGACTATTGGCTCCTCCACTTCAGTTGAAAATTTCGGAAATGAATCTTGAACTGGGATTTTAGGAGGAGTAGCTGCTGTAGGTGCCCTAATTTTATGGATTTCTTCTTCTTCTTCCACCAATATTGCAAGATCAATTGAAGAAGAACTTAGGCTCGCACTAGGGTCACTTTGAATTGATGTAGAAACCGTTTCGGGGATGATCTGAGTTGGAAAATAAGATGCTGGAAATTCTTCAGAAAAATCGGCACTTTGAACATTAAGACTTGAAACAATTTCCCCACTCCTCAAAGTTAGTTCACAATCATACCCCTTAGGATTAAGAATAGCTTGAGAAGGTAATTGGCTTGATTCCTGGGCTTGCATTTGATTCATTCCACTAGCTATTTATTTAATGTATCTTTCAATGTTTTGAAGAGTGGATTCATCCTTTTGTTGTTGTAAACTTTGTTGCTGTATGATTTGTTGCATAATCTCCCCAAGTCTTTGTTGTTGAGCCTTAAGCTCACTAGAATCCTCAAAGTCTTCTTGGTTGGCATAGGACTCTTGTTGGCCTTGAAAAGATTCATTAGGTTGCTCAAAATCATGATTAGGCTGTGAATTCTGAAATTGAAGTTGTTGGGGCTGATCAAATGAGCAACTGGACTGTTGAAATTGCTGAAAATTAGCTTGATAACAAGGATGATGTTGCTGGAAATTATTGCTCTGAAATTGCTGATCTGCTTGCTGAAAATGTTGGTTGAAAGGTTGAAAATTTTGAAACTGAGAATTCTGCTGGAACAGTTGAAAATTCTGCTGAAAATTATGAGAAAACTGTGAGGGTTGTGGAAAATTCTGATAAACTTGCTGATTTTGATAAAATGGTTGCTGAAGAAATCGTTGCTGAAAATTCTGAAAATTTTGCTGAAACTGTGGTTCTGGCTGATTCCAAGGTTGGTTTTGCTGAAATTGTTGATTTAATTGCGGAAAACCTTGCTGAAATTGCGAATAGGGTTGTTAGAAATTCTGAAATTGTTGACAATTCTGAAAATACTGATATTCTGCCATGGACTGCTTGAATGAGTAGGAATATGTTTAACTTCCTTGATTTCCCCTAGCTTTGAATGTTCTCTTTATCTCATGATCAAACTCCACAATGTCATCATCTGCAGTCCTAGACATCAACCAAACAAAAAATGGCAGCAAATGTATATAGAAAGATTAAGCAAATGAAAATAGAATCAAAGAATATAAATATAAACACAAACTCAAGTTAAACAAACTCAACTAGTGATTCCCCGGCAACGACACCAAAAATTTGATGTTGCCCACAACAAGTGTCACGAATGAGCCTTAAATTTAGATATTTATAAACTGAAAACCCTTGGCTAACAAGATTAAATATAGAATAGGGGTCTCAGGTCATATTTTTCCAAGAACTAGTTGTGAATGTTTAACTCAAGCTTGAAAGTTATTTGTCGTTTGATGATTTGGGTTTTCTAGATAAAATGGATATTTTTGTGATAAGGAATGAAATATAAAATAGCAATTCGGAATGAAATAGACTTAACTAAGCAGAAATGACTTAGGAAGTTGCAGAAACTGAACTTAACCTAGTTAACAACTAAGCAATTAGATTCAAACGATGAATTGAAATTTAAGAACTAATTGCAAGGAAGTAATTGCAGGAAACTAATTGCACGGTAAAGGGAATTAGAACAAAACATTCTTAAGAACTTGAATTGGAGTATAGTTGAAAACAAACTAAACAACTTGAAGACATAAATGCTTGGAACCAAAATATTATCCTAATTAAACATCAAATCAGTTTATCAACAAGACTTCCCTTTGCCGTCACACAAAGGTCAAGCTATGAACCCCCAAGCTTGAAAACCAATGAAGACAACTCCCTTGCTCAGTTTGCTGTGAGTTTGCCTTCCTGATCGGTCAACCGACCGATCAGGTCCTCTTTTGATCGATCACGGGACCGATCAGAGGTATCGTTGTCCAGTCGTCGCGATCGGTCAGTAGCTAAAATTGTTGGAAATTCTAGGCCGCAAAAACCGCTTTTTGCGTTGCGGAAACCCCAGAATCTCGGCCACGGATCCGTGCGAACTTATAAAACAAATACGAGTACGAGTTTAATATCTAGATCTACACTAGATCTACGTGATAAGGTCATTACCCTTGACGCGTAGCCCTTCGCTTTCCCGCTTGTCCAAGAGGCCGCCGGATCTCGTAGAGTATCAAAGTAGACACTCCTCTATATGTATCCACGCGAACAAAAGAAGATGGATCGAATCCTTGGTGTGCTAGCACCCCTATGGGTTTCGGCCAAGAGAGGGAGAGGAAGAAGAAAAATCCGGGAGGAGAAGAAGAGCCACCAAAAAGAAACAAAACCCACCTTTTGTTCACCTTGGGTGGCCGGCCACTTAATGGCCATTAATGGCCATTAGGTGGCCGGCCATAATGGCCATTAAGTGCCATTAGGTGGCCTTCCAAATCCCCTATCAATTTGAATTCGAAATTCAAATGGGGGGGAAAACCAAGTCAAGTCTAACTTGAATTGGAACCAAGTCAAATCAAACTTGATTTGGATTTAGGTCAAGTCAAACTTGCCTTTTATGGACTTTCCATATTTAGCCAAGTCAAACTTGACTTCATTTCTTCTCCCATGTTGAGTCTAACTCGAAGTGGAACCAAGTCAAGTCAAACTTGATTTGGATTTAGGTCAAGTCAAACTTGCCTTTTATGGACTTTCCATATTTAGCCAAGTCAAACTTGACTTCATTTCTTCTCCCATGTTGAGTCTAACTCGAAGTGGAACCAAGTCAAGTCAAACTTGATTTGGATTTAGGTCAAGTCAAACTTGCCTTTTATGGACTTTCCATATTTAGCCAAGTCAAACTTGACTTCAATTTTTCTCCATCTATTTGTTCTTTGCGTGTGACCCTATAGGTTCTTGTAACGTTGGCAATGCTTCTAACCTCTTAGAAACATAAGCAATGAGCGGTATCTAGCAACACATCATTGCTACCCAAGTTACAAGAATGTTGAGATCCAACATCACCTTGTGACTAATAATTGTGACTCTCACAATATATGATAATGTCCCTCTATCCATTTGATATCTAGATCGACTCAATTGAGGCATAGACCGTGTCATCCTCGAGTCAATCTATATCTTGAACTCCAAGTAGACTCACACTAATCAAATGAGTTCAATATCTCATATTGACTCACTTGGGCATGGCCATGCACTTTGTGGTCTAACTCTATCAAGAATACGATATCGCTCCCGTCATATAGGAGGATAGATCCCATCTACATCACTCACATCCCTCTCCATAATTTGTTACATACCCAGTAATCGCCTTTATAGTCCACCCATTTACGGGTGACGTTTGACGAAGCCAAAGTACGTAACTCCTTATGTAGGAATCCATGGTGACTTCAGGTCCAAGGACTAATAGTCATACTAATAGCCACATGAGAAAGTATATGACACTCATATAACGATCCATGATACTTTCTCATGGCGGGTCATTCAGTATACATTCTCCAATGCATACCCATGTGTCAACTTGATATCTCTATATCCATGACTTTTGAGATCAAGTCATCATGTTGACCTACATGCTAGTCTCTACGTATTAACATTGTCCCTGAATGTTAATACTCGACTAGGAATAATTTAGAGTAGTGTTCTCCATATCATCTCACTATCGATTCAACCAATCGATTGATATAGATAAGAACTTTCTACTCAAGGACATTATTATACTTAGCTAATTGGCACAAATACACGTAAGTATAATAACCATAAAACATGCCTTTATTTATACATAGGAATATGATACAAATTAGTCCATACAATCATTACATGATCGGCTCTAGGGCTCTCACCAACAATCTCCCACTAGCACTAGTGCCAATCACTGTAGTATCTAATACCCAATGATCTAGTGTGACCATCATGCTTTATCTGTGCCAAAGCCTTGGTCAGGGGATCTGCGACATTCGCCTCTGTGGGTACTCTGCATATCTTCACATCTCCTCTATCGATGATCTCTCGAATGAGATAGAAGCGTCGTAGTATATGTTTGGTCCGCTGGTGTGAGCGAGGTTCCTTAGCCAGCGCAATAGCTCCATTATTGTCACAATAGAGCTCTATGGGATCTGCAATGCTAGGAACCACCCCAAGCTCTGCAACGAACTTGCGGATCCAAACTGCCTCCTTTGCTGCCTCTGATGCAGCAATATACTCAGCCTCTGTTGTAGAATCAGCAACTGTGTCCTGCTTCGAACTCTTCCAGCTCACAGCGCCGCCATTTAGACAAAACACGAACCCTGATTGCGATCTATAATCATCCTGGTCGGTCTGGAAGCTAGCATCACTGTAACCCTTTACAGTTAGCTCCTCATTGCCCCCATATATCAAGAAATATTCTTTAGTCCTTCTCAAGTACTTAAGAATATTCTTGACCGTATCCAGTGACGCTCACCTGGATCTGACTGGTATCTGCTCGTCATACTTAAAGCATACGAGACATCAGGACGAGTACATAGCATGGCGTACATGATAGATCCTATGGCCGAGCATAAGGGATCTTATCCATGCGGTCTCTCTCCTCTCTAGAAGAGGGACTTTGAGTCTTCGAAAGACTCATACCATGTGACATAGGCAGAAATCCTTTCTTGGAATTCTGCATGGCAAACCGAAGTAAGACCTTGTCAATGTATGTACTCTGACTTAGGCCAAGCAATCTCTTAGATCTATCTCTATAGATCTTGATGCCTAAAATACAGGCTGCTTCACCTAAGTCCTTCATTGAGAAACAATTCCCCAGCCAAGTCTTCACAGACTGAAGTATAGGAATATCATTCCAATGAGTAGTATGTCATCCACATACAATATGAGGAAAACTACTATGTTTCCTTCAACCCTCTTGTAGACACAGGGTTCATCTTCATTCTTGATGAAACCAAACTTTTGATTGCATCATCGAATCGAAGATTCCAGCTCCGAGAAGCTTGCTTTAGTCCATAAATGGACCTTTGCAGACCTTTG
>JAGFNQ010002710.1:147736-239848 GCA_024364735.1 Boesenbergia rotunda
ATAAATAAATCTAGTGATTTATTTTATAAATTATGGATAAATAAATTTGTATAAAGAATTTATATAAATAAAATTTATAGAAATTTATTCTTTTATGGAAGATTAAAATAATCCATGAATTGATTTATTTTAATTTTATAAAATCAATTATGAATTGATTTTTCCATAATAAGAAAGTTTATAAATTTCTTATAAAAATTTATTCCACAATTTAAAGAGAAGAAGAATTAGTTTTATTATAAATTGGTTTATAATAAAGACTCGGTTTAAACGGAATAATTAATAAGAAAATTTATAAGATAAATTTCTTATAACTAATTCCGTTAATTCCGTTAATTCGGTTTAGAGGGAGACTTAGCAAAGGAGTTGCTACTATATAAAGGAACCAAAGGCTAGCCCTTATTCCAATAAATTAATTAAGAGATTAATTATTCTCTCCCTCTTTCTCTTAATCTCTCCTCTCCTCCTCCTCTTCTTCTTCCCTCTAGGGCCGGCGCACCCTAGCTCCTCTAGGGCCGGCGCCCAACCACAACCAAGGAGGTGGTGCCGTGAGCATTAAAGAAGAAGGAGAACCCGAACACGAAGAAGAAGAAGCGGATAGCGACTCCTCTCTTCCCGGAATACGATTCCGTTACTTCGTTGGTTAGTTTTTCCATTATTTCTCTTATTCTTCTAGTTGTGCCTTTCGAGAATCTAGTAGTTCTCGTCGGCACAAAACTCGTGACTTTGCGAAGTCATCCCGAAGAGAACTCGGCGTGGACGTGAATAGAGGCGGAGCTTCCAAGGGACGCTACGGTTGGATCTCGTCCCTTACTTCGAGTTACGAGAGGTACTTGGTAAATTTGTTTACTTTTCCGCAAAGTTTTATTTTATGATTATGTCAACACAATGTAAGGTTGCATGCTAGATACGAAGTTAAAATAATTTATTAAATTATTTTATGCAAACTCTTCCGCTGCACGAAAAATTTTGAATTTTACGAACTCGTATCCTTGTCGACATGCACCCGGTCCCAACAGTGGTATCAGAGCCGGTTAGTGTTCGACTTAATCATATAATTGTTTTGTGGAAAACTTTGTCATGATCTCAATTTCGGAAAATTTTTCCAATTATGGAAACTTTCAAATTATAATAAATTTTAAAATTAGGAATTTCAAAGTTTGGAAATCCTCATGAAATTTCACAAACGTTTGAAATTTTCAGTTTCTAAATTTTTATAATAATTCTGAAAATTTCCCATCTTTGGAAACTATCCAATTTTGGAAATTTTTCTATTTTAGAAATTTTCCAACTTTGGAAATATGTAAGTTTTCGTTGTACCAGAAACTTACAATTATTCTGAAAACCTATTTTCGAAATCTCGCAATTTTGGGCACTTTCTTTTTAGAAAGTCTAGACAAATTCATGGACAGTTAATTGACAATTAAATTTGAATTGGTTTTTAAATTGACAACAAAATTCTTTATTTTGGATTGAGCCTCGGGGAGCCGTCCAATTTAAAGTTAGATGTTGTAATTTAATTTCCCAATTTTAATTGAAATTGTCATGTTTGATTTGGATTGAGCCTCGGGGAGCCGTCCAATTGGATTTACAACACTTTACTTTTCTTTGGGTATTTGAGCCTCGGGGAGCCACCCTTAGAAAACGATTTGTTGTAATTAATCAAATCCATGAATAAAATATGTTTTAAGAGGTGATGCTCTTACATATTGTTGTCTCCAAAATTAATTAGGAAAATGGTTTCCTATAGAGTTTTCTTAAATGAGATTTTCATGAAAATAATATGTAGTTGAATTAAGGGATTTGTCTCTTAATTTAATAAGATTTGATTTAGAGAAATCAAAGTCTTGAACATATTATTTCGAAATTAATTATGACAATTTAGGAAATTGTTTCCCAAAGCAATTCCTTTAATAAAGTGTGAAATTAGAATTAAGGAAATCCGGTTCCTAATTCAATTCATGAGACTTGATAAATTAAGTCACATACATACTTTATTAAGGAAATCGTTAGTCATGACATATGTCATGAATGTGCATTGAAAGGAAAAGATGAGACCAAAACCCCTTACAAAATATTAAGGCCAATACCTTCCATTAATATGGTTAGAATCGGAGTTTTGTTTCTCGTTTGGGTTGATGGACACATCCATGCCCAACTTGAACCTTAACATGTTCAAACCATGGGATTAGTTTATGAATAATATAGTTGGAGTCAGAGGTCAATCCTTAGTTTTGGTTGTTGGACACATCCAAGCCTGACTAAACGGTTGAATGAGCTCCAACCATGTTAAAACTATTTCTTGATTAATGGGTCAGCCTTAAGCTTGGAGCATCGATTTGTTGTGCCACAGCCAAGGTCGATGTGAAGAGAGGTGCAGTTGGGTGCTATGTATATGATGCATACTTGTTAATGAGTTAACAACCCAATGATTTATGCAAACATTCAATTAGTTGATAGCATAACGTGATAGTTACATATATGTGATATGTAATCGGTATAATTACCTACCTTCATAGCTAAGGAAAACTTGATGGCCACAGCCATGGTGATTCTTATCTATGGTTGGATATCAACCTATTTGGAGATGTTCCTACGATCTCCCGAATTGATAATAAGGGTTATTCAATTTGAAAAATAAATAGGATTTTATTTATGTATGTTGATACATTCTTTAATAAATCTTCTCACATAATCTCAATTTGTATTTCTAGGATAATCACTCGATCATGTCTTCTCTGAACTTGCGTTCCATTTTGGACACAAATAAACTGACTGGGCCGAACTACATGGACTGGCTTCGAAACCTGAGGATAGTCCTCAAGGCAGAGAAGCTTGCTTATGTCCTTGAAGAACAACTTCCCACCCATCCTCCAGAGAATGCAACTCCAGACCAATTGTTGGCCTATCAGAAACATGTGACCGATTCTGAACTTGCGAGTTGCATCATGCTAGCCTCCATGGTACCTGAGTTGCAAAAGCAGCATGAGCATATGGATGCTAATACCATCATCTTCCATCTTCATGAGTTGTTTGAAGAGCAGGCGAGATCCGAAAGGTTCGAAGTCTCCAGACTCCTCTTCACCACTAAGATGCAGGAAGGCACTTCTGCCTCGCAGTTTGTGTTAAAGATGTTGGGGTACATTGAGCGACTGAGCGCACTCGGTTTTGCAATGGATCATGAACTAAGTATTGACTTAATTCTGAGTTGTTTGTCCAAGAGTTGTTCACAATTTGTGATGAACTATCGGATGAACAAACTGGAGACTACCATTCCTGAGTTGATCAACATGCTGAAGACTGTGGAGCCTTCTGTAATGCCAGATCAAAAAGCAGTACTGTTAGTTGGTTCCTTGAAGAAAGGTTCTAAGAGGAAGGCCAAAGAATAGAACAAAGGGAAGAAGAAAAAGGCCAAGAAAATTGAAAAGAAACCAAAAGGAACTTGCCATCACTGTGGCAAGGAAGGTCACTGGTGAAGAAACTGCAAGATTTATCTTGAGTCCGTGAAGAAGAAGGCATCCGATGCCCCATCCTCTTCAGGTATCTTCGTTATTGAATGTCACTCTATTTCCTCAGATACCTGGGTACTTGATGCTGGGTGTAGCTCACATATATGTAATGACATACAGGGGCTAAGGAATAGGAGAAGGATCGTCAAGGGAGAAGCGAATTTGCGGGTTGGAAATGGAGCAAGGATTGCTGCTATTGCCATCGGAACATATTTTCTAAAGCTCCCAACTGGACGTGTCTTAGAATTGGATAATTGTTATTTCGTTCCTTCGTTAATAAAGAACATTGTATCTATTTCATGTTTGAATGAAAAGGGTTATCATTTAACTTTCAGTAACAATTGTTGTTACATAACTTTAAATGGCGTTCTTTATGGGAATGGAACTTTGTGCAATGGCATCTACACGTTAGATTTATCCAGTGACGTTTTCAATATCGAAGTAAGCAACAAACGTGCTCGAATAGATAATCAAATAGACTCCTACACGTGGCACTGTCGTCTTGGCCATATAAGTAAGAAACGCATGACCGAATTACACCGATGTGGAATTTTGGAATCATTTGAACCCAGTTCATTTGATACATGCGAATCATGCTTAAAAGGCAAGATGACCAAATTACCCTTTCCCAGAAAAGGTAATCCAGTGGGAGAATTGCTTGGTCTAATACATACCGATGTATGTGGACCAATGTCAACTCTTTCACAAGGAGGCTATAGCTACTTCATCACCTTCATCGATGATCACTCACGATTCGGGTATGTGTTCTTGATGAAACAGAAATCTGAAGCCTTTGAGAAATTCAAAGAGTTCAGAAATGAAGTAGAGAAACAGCTTGGCAAAAGTATTAAGATACTTCGATCCGATCGAGGTGGTGAATACTTAAGTCAAGAGTTTCAAGATTATCTAAGGGACAATGGGATATTGTCCCAATGGACTCCGCCGTATACACCACAGCATAATGGTGTATCTGAGAGGCGCAACCGAACCTTGATGGACATGGTTAGGTCTATGATGAATCATGCAACTCTTCCAAAATCCTTTTGGGGCTATGCACTTAAGACAGCTGTTTACTTGCTAAACAGAGTCCCGACCAAGGTAGTCTCTACTACTCCATATGAGATTTGGAATAGTAAGAAACCTCACTTAACTCACCTTAAGATATGGGGTTGTCCTGCTTATGTGAAGCGGGTTGTATCAGACAAATTGGATGCTAAGTCTGATAAATGTCTATTTATTGGATACCCTAAGGAAACGAAGGGTTACCAATTCTATCATCCCTTGGAACAAAAGGTGTTTGTTTCAAGGCATGCTGTATTTCTAGAGAAAGGATTTCTTTTACAAGAAAATAGTGGGAGTGGCATTGAGCTTGATGAAGTTCAAGAAACTCCAATAGACATTACAGAGACACCTAGTCTAGACCCACAATCGATAATTCATAGTGATGAGCTATCTGTTGAACCTAAAACTACACCACCTCTTCGTAGGTCTAATAGGACACACAACATTCCAGAGAGTTACGGATTTCTCGTAAGTGAATCGAACGACGTGTTGCTCATTGACGATGACGAACCTATCAGTTATGAAGATGTTCTGAAAAGTTCAGAAAGGGACAAATGGCTTGAAGCCATGAAGTCGGAAATGGATTCCATGTACGAAAATCAAGTATGGGACTTGGTTAACCCACCTGAAGGGATTAAACCCATAGGGTGCAAGTGGGTTTTCAAGAAGAAAACCGACATGGAAGGTAATGTTGTTACCTTTAAGGCTAGATTAGTGGCAAAAGGATATCGTCAGAAACAAGGAATTGATTATGACGAAACCTATTCGCCAGTAGCTATGCTTAAATCCATTCGGATGCTCCTAGCCATAGCAGCTCATTATGATTATGAGATATGGCAAATGGATGTGAAAACAGCTTTCCTTAATGGAAACCTACTTGAGGATGTATACATGATACAACCTGAAGGTTTCACATCGGTTGATAAAACCAAAGTATGCAAGCTTCGACGATCCATATATGGACTGAAGCAAGCATCTAGGAGCTGGAACATCCGTTTTGATGAGACAATCAAAAAGTTTTATTTCTCACAAAATCCTGACGAACCTTGTGTATACAAGAAGGTTAGTGGGAGTGCAGTCGTATTCCTAGTATTATATGTCGATGACATCTTACTTATAGGAAACGATATATCAGTTTTACAGACAGTTAAGATTTGGTTGTCCAAAACTTTCTCCATGAAAGACCTGGGAGAAGCAACCTATATCCTTGGGATTAGAATCTATAGAGATAGATCAAAACGGTTGCTTGGTCTTTCGCAGTCTACATATATAGACCGAGTGATAAAAAGGTTTAGCATGTCAGAATCCAAGAAAGGTTACCTTCCCATCAGGCATGGGATCAACCTTTCGAAGTCTATGTGTCCGCGCACAGAAGACGAGAGGATTAGCATGAATAAGATTCCCTATGCATCCGCAATAGGATCTATCATGTATGCTATGTTATGTACTAGACCCGATGTATCGTATGCTTTGAGCGTCACAAGCAGATACCAGTCGGATCCAGGAATGGATCATTGGGCGGCTGTTAAGACAATCCTTAAGTACTTAAGAAGAACTGAGGATGTATTTCTAATATATGGAGAAGGAGATTTGATAATACGTGGGTATACAGATGCCAGTTTCCAGACAGATAAGGATGACTCCAAATCGCAGTCTGGATACGTATTTACTTTGAATGGAGGCGCAGTAAGTTGGAAGAGTTCCAAACAAGACACTGTAGCGGATTCTACCACGGAAGCGGAGTATATCGCAGCTTCGGAAGCAGCAAAGGAAGCAGTTTGGATCAAGAAGTTTGTCTCAGAACTTGGTGTGGTTCCAACCATTGATGAAGCAGTGCCGGTTTACTGCGACAACAATGGAGCTATTGCACAAGCGAAGGAACCAAGGTCTCATCAACGATCCAAACACGTGCTTCGACGCTATCATCTGATCAGAGAGATTATAAGTAGGAATGACATACAAATTGAGAGAGTTCCCACTGAAAGGAACATAGCGGATCCTTTAACTAAAGCCTTGCCTCAAAGCAAGTTTGAGGGTCATGTTAGAGCCTGTGGTATTGGATACCGTAGCGATTGACATTAGGCCAAGTGGGAGTTTGTTAGTGATATGAGAGAAGTGTCCTAAGGCAATCGCCTTATGATTGTAAACATTTATTTTCAATAAATGATAATTCACTATTTGAGTATACATGTTTGTATTTGATTGGGATCTTAAACTCTTATACTGAATGTCCGCCATACAATTCACAGCATAAGAGAATTTGTGATGGGATCACAATTAGTGATTATCTCTAAATGTGCAAATGTGAATTGTTGGAAATATCCCTAGTCGATGAATTGATAAATACGGACACTATCAATTCTGTTGAGACTAGCATGGGTTATTCTCTATTCAGCTGATTCTCACTGGCTGGTGACATTGGGATGTCCGGAGATAAACATGGATGCTAGTTAAGGGAACTAGTTCATTGGAGTGACTAGCTGTAAGACTTCATATGGGAATCTACATGTAGATATGTCAATGAAGATCTTACTGCGGCTTAAGTGCGATGTTCCTTTGACTTGCGGTGTTCAAGTCATCTTGGTCATGGAGACTTATACTTTGACATCTTAAGCAAGCATCTCCAAGGAGGTGTGGACCCAGGATGATCGGGTATAAGCCGAAGTGCCCGAAGATGTTTGAACAGCCTACAAAGGATTCACCACTCCTTGCGAGGAGATGTATACCCAGGCCTATCGTCGGATTGTTACTCAAAGCCTCTGGCCAGAGCATATCATGTTAAGAGTGCGAGTCTCTTAAATACATGAGAGTAATTAGAAATCCAAAGGACGAGAAAGACACTACTTGGGCTAGGTGTGACGTAGTCAGCCTAGTGGGGACTGACACCATTGACCGTGTCCTGAACCAAGTGGGTATAAGGTGGTGAAGGGAATGGGGCACGATTTAGTAGAGCTGCTGAAGGGTTTCAGAATAATTTCTTCTGAGGTCAAACCGTTGATCTTTCGATTAATTGGGGATCATGATGTACTACTAGGTGCCACTCATGATCGTTCTATAATTAGTTAATTATAGACGGCCAACATAAATCGAAAGCCTATTTAGTCACACGCACTACGAGTAATCCGAGGGATTTAAAACGAGTTGAAAATTGGATTTTCCGATCAAGAGAAATAAGTCGAATCTGAGTTAATCAGAGGCGCAATGGAAGCTAAAAATGGCTAAGTCTTTTGAAGGCTTTTTGGGCGAATTAAATGAGTTTAATTCGCGACCGGTTCAGGTTGGTTTGGCCGGCCAAAGAGGGTGCTAACCCTCCTTGTGGTGGCCGGCCATTAAAGGGAGATTAAACCAATTTAATTGGTTTAATTAATAAAATAAATCTAGTGTGATTTGTTTTATAAATTATGGATAAATAAATTTGTATAAAGAAATTTATATAAATAAAATTTATAGAAATTTATTCTTTTATGGAAGATTAAAATAATCCATGAATTGATTTATTTTAATTTTATAAAATCAATTATGAATTGATTTTTCCAAATAAGAAAGTTTATAAATTTCTTATAAAAATTTATTCCACAATTTAAAGAGAAGAAGAATTAGTTTTATTATAAATTGGTTTATAATAAAGACTCGGTTTAAACGGATTAATTAATAAGAAAATTTATAAGATAAATTTCTTATAACTAATTCCGTTAATTCGGTTTAGAGGGAGACTTAGCAAAGGAGTTGCTACTATATAAAGGAACCAAAGGCTAGCCCTTATTCCAATAAATTAATTAAGAGATTAATTATTCTCTCCCTCTTTCTCTTAATCTCTCCTCTCCTCCTCCTCTTCTTCTTCCCTCTAGGGCCGGCGCACCCTAGCTCCTCTAGGGCCGGCGCCCAACCACAACCAAGGAGGTGGTGTCGTGAGCATTAAAGAAGAAGGAGAACCCGAACACGAAGAAGAAGAAGCGGATAGCGACTCCTCTCTTCCCGGAATACGATTCCGTTACTTCGTTGGTTAGTTTTTCCATTATTTCTCTTATTCTTCTAGTTGTGCCTTCCGAGAATCTAGTAGTTCTCGTCGGCACAAAACTCGTGACTTTGCGAAGTCATCCCGAAGAGAACTCGGTGTGGACGCGAATAGAGGCGGAGCTTCCAAGGGACGCTACGGTTGGATCTCGTCCTTTACTTCGAGTTACGAGAGGTACTTGGTAAATTTGTTTACTTTTCTGCAAAGTTTTATTTTATGATTATGTCAACACAATGTAAGGTTGCATGCTAGATACGAAGTTAAAATAATTTAGGAAATTATTTTATGCAAACTCTTCCGCTGCACGAAAAATTTTGAATTTTACGAACTCGTATCCTTGTCGACATGCACCCGGTCCCAACAATTATGTCTAACTAGACATTGACTAGGGTGAAATTCAATTGTGTATCCCGCATCACACAATTGACTAACACTTAGGAGATTGAAAGTCATCCCCTTGACTAGAAGGATATTCTTGATCCTAAGACATTCAAATATTTGAATGTCTCCTATTCCTACAACCTTAAGACTACCATTGTTACCAAATAATACATTACCTCTACTTTTGCTTTGTAGGGTAGTGAATAATGATTTATCCCCGGTCATGTGTTTGGAACACCCACTATCAGCAAACTAAGTTGATAGATGCTCCCCCTCAGTCAATGCCTGCACAACACGAAAAATAGATGATTTAGGTACCCAAACCTTGGGACCTAATGCACCTTCAATGCAAGATTTTGGCACCCATGCCTTGGTCATTTTCTTTCTAATTCCTTGAACCCTAGAAGCATTTGATGATCTAAAATGAGTTCTAGACATCAATGAGACAAAGCTAGGTTCCTTAGGTCGGTAACCTATACTGGCCTTGTTGTAGACCGCTCTTTGAGCGTTAAGGATCATGTCCAAGGTCTTAGAGCTAGTTAAAAATTTCTCAAGAAGATTCTTGAGTTTTTCAACTTCACTCTTCAAGGCCTTGTTTTCATCCTCAAGTACCTCAACATATAAATCATCAATATCATCATCCTTGGAGGTTCTTAATTGTTCTACCTCTAATTAAATCACCTTGTCCTTAGACTTCTTAAGCAATTAGTTAAACATGCTATTGTTCTATAACATTTATCGAGTTCGGGAGAGATTACCTCTTCATCATCCGATGATGATGAAGCCGCAGTTGATGAATCACTTGACTCTTCGCCACTCTCCATGTCTTCTAAGGCCATAAGAGCTACGTGGCGAGTGTTCTTCTCCTCCTTCTCCTCCTCGGATGAGCTAGATGAAGACTCATCCCATACTACATTCATAACAAGTGATGTTAGATTTATCAATCTTATTTTCATTGGTGTTACCTTTCCCCTTGTAGCGCCAACTCTTCCTCATCATCCTTCTCACAAAGTTGGTCATCTCAGTTGACGAAGACTCGCTCCCATCCTCATTGGATTCAGATGAAGAAGATGAGACCTCCTTCTCCTTCTTCTTTTGTTTCTTCTTCTTTGCCTTGTCCCCGAGAGCAATACCCTTCT
Source organism: Boesenbergia rotunda (assembly GCA_024364735.1). NCBI lineage: Eukaryota > Viridiplantae > Streptophyta > Magnoliopsida > Zingiberales > Zingiberaceae > Boesenbergia > Boesenbergia rotunda. The sequence continues at coordinate 157,843 of JAGFNQ010002710.1, forward strand.
CCTATAGGTCTTTGTTAGCAATCTCATGTAGCTCCATTTCACAGAAAAAATCATCTAACTTTACAATGAACAAGTCCTTGGATACCCTATAGGCATCCACCATGGATGAGCACAAGGCATTCCTAGGAAAAGACTTGAGTACGTACCTTACAAGGTCACGATTCTCGACCTTCTCATCGATGGAGTGCAAACCATTAAGTATCTCCCTGAATCGACCATGAAGCTCACTTACAGTTTCAGAATCTTTCATGGTGAGGTTCTGGAGTTGATTGAGGAAGAGATCCCTCTTTGCTATCCGGGAATCTCGAGTGCCTTCATGAAGCTCAATGAGCTTGTTCCATAGATCTTTGGCACTTGAGAAAGGACCAACCTTGATAAGTTGCTCCTTGGTCATCCCACACTGCAGGGTGACCATAGCCTTAGCATCAGCCTCACCTTTTCTGGTTTGTTCGGCTGACCACCTTGATGAGTCGAGTTCCTTGCCTTCAGCATCCTTTGGAGGAATGAATCCCTCCTTGACTGAAAACCACATCCCAATGTCGGTTTTCATGTAGTACTCCATTCTTGACCTCCAATACTGGAAGTCGACTCCATCAAAGAAAGAGGGTCTGTTGGTGCTGCAGCCTTCTCTCAAAGCCATTCTCTTGCTCTTCGGGTGTTAGTCCGCATGAAAGAGCCCCAGGCTCTGATGCCACTTGTTGGATCTGGGATGGCTAGAGAGGGGGTCGGGGTGTGAATAGCCACTCACTTAAAAACACACTTCGATCTTTCTGCACTTAGGTTAGCAGCGGAAAAATACAGAATAGAAAGAGATGCAAACAGAAACAAACCAGACGCTAACAGAGAGATTTACAAGGTTCAGGGATAACTTGCCCCTACTCCTTGGTGGACCCGTGAGGTGGACGATCCCTTGATCATCGGCAGATCAACCCCCAGAATGAATCTGGATAAGAAAATCTTCTTCTCGGTGGAGTAACCTCTCCACAGACATTCTCAGAAAGATATCAAAGCAAGCACAAAGACTTTGAGAAGAAACTTACAGATCAATCTTAAGCGCAAGCACAGAATACACGAAGAAGAAGCTTAACACAGACCACAACACAGCACAACTTCACTCGAGAACCTTCACTCAGCTCTTTGTTGTCGTTGTTGTGTCTAATTTCCGATGTATGTGTCTCTACTTCGCCAGCCTCTTCTTAAGCCATCCTTCTACACACCAATAGGCTTTGTCACCCACTGACCCACGCCTTCGTCACCCACTAACCCACTGACCTCCACTGAGCTCTCAGTTCACTGAAGACCTCTTCAGCTGGAGCCTCAGGTCAGCCGCCAGCCGCCAGAAGCCATTGAAACCTGCAAACAGATAACAAACAAACCTGCCGCAGCGAAAGTCACCATAGACCCACCTTCTTGGCTTGTATCGTCTTTGTATCATCTGCACACTTAACAGACTGATTAGCGAAGTAAATCAAAACATATCAGAATGTATCAGAAGGAAATCAGAAGATAATCAGAGGTATGCCACTAATTCAAATTAAAGTTCTGAGGCGCTGATCAGTCACCCTGACCGATCAGACACCCTCCTGACCAATCAGACTCGACTCTGATCGATCAGTGAATTTCTGATCGGTCTCACTGACCGATCAGAGACAGTGGATCGGTCACCAGATCGATCCCTTATCTTACTGAAAAATTATGATCAAGTCACCTGATCGGTCCAGCTGACCGATCAGGCAACCTTCTAAACAATCAGACCTCAATCTGATCATTCTAGTGATGTTCTGATCGGACTTACTAACCAATCAGAGATAAGGGATCGGTCACCAGACCGATCCTCAAACCTTCTGTGAATCTAGGGTTTTGAGGGTCATGACCCCTGATCTTTCAGACCATAACCACTTGATCGCTCACTTAACCGATCAGGTTAGGGCCTGATCGGTCAAAGTGACCGATCAGATCACTTCCTGACCAATTACGAGCCATCCTGATCGGTCCAGGATGGCCTTGATCGGTCGCTTTGACCGATCAGGGTTTTTTTTATAGAACTTTCTATTCTGTTTCTGATCGTTCACCAGACCGATCAGCCACCACACAGAATGTTTCTGATCTGTTTCTGATCGTTCACCAGACCGATTAACCACCACACAGAATATTTCTCATCTATTTCTGATCGATCACCAGACTGATCAGACATCCTAGATGGGTCACCAGAACTGATCTACTATCAAGGGAGTTCGTGCCAACTCCCTGATCGGACTTCAGACCGATCTACAATTGAGGGAGTTCATGCCAACTCCCTAATCGGATTGCAGACCGATTCAGCTCCGATCATTTCCTCCCTGAGTCCAAAGAATAGGTTCCCTTGCCTTCTCTGACTCAGTCTAGTCCGGAGAACAAGCTCCCGAGACGTCTCCAACCTAACCTGGTCCAGAGAACGAGCTTCCGAGATCTCTCTGACCAGTACACTTAATGCTCAGTCTCTCGGACCAAGACATCATGCCTAACTTCACTCACCGGGACTTTGTCCAACCTAGCTTCACTCACTAGGATTTCCTTCACCTAGCTTCCTTTGCTAGGACCCGGCTTCACTCACCAGGATTTCCTTCACCTAGCTTCCCTTGCTAGGACCCGACATCACTCACTAGGATTTCTTTCACCTAGCTTCACTCACTAGGACCTGGCTTCACTCACCGAAATTCATGGCCAGTCCTCAACTAGGACTTAATCAGAACTTAATCATATGATCTCACTCAAACAAACTTAAATCAGTGTCAACACCAAAATAATAATCAGGTCAGACTGCATCAACAACCTATTCATTTAGTTGCATGATTCATAGATCATGGTAGATGTTGGATACATGTGTATCATATTGTTGCAAAGTTGTTGACCTAGTTAGGGTTGTGTGTATTAGTGCCATGAACCATCCCTGTTGTTGGTCCTTGGATGGCTATAGAGGGGGGGGGTGAATGTGTTGGTGCAGACATCACCCAAGTCGAACCTGGGTTTTGATAACGGCAAAGGGTTCAAAAGTTAAGATGTTATTTTGATCTAATATGTTACTTGAGTGTGCAGAAAGAAGTCCTAGCGAAGGACTGCTAGGCACTTAGCGAAGGACTGCTAGGCATCGAAACCCTAAGACCTGGCGAAGGGCTGCTGGGCACCTAGCGAAGGGCTGCTAGGAGTCTAAGACCTGGTGAGGGACTGCTAGGCACCTGGCGAAGGACTGCTTGGTACCGAAGCCCTAGCGAAGGACTGCCAGGCACCGGGCGAAGGACTGCTTGGTACCGAAGACCTGGCGAAGGGCTGCTAGGCACCTGGCGAAGGATTGCTGGCCAAAAGTCCTACCGGAGGAGTCGGTTGGCAAAAGATAAACTCTCCTGAGAGGAGTAGGTGAGGATGCGTTCCCCGTCGAGGGAACAGTAGGCGTCGGTTCGACCTAGGGTTCCATTTGGGAGACCCAAAGTCAGAACCAAGACAGCTTGATTCTTGATTATCTGATCTTTATCAGTGACTATGTTTGGTAGAATAGGTTTACTATGCTTCTGTTTTGATAAAACTGTTTTATTACTTATCTGTCTCTACTTAATTTGAATTTTTTAAAATCAATTTTACGACGTAGTTTTTTTAAAAAATTTACCCCCCTTTAAAACTAGGGCTTTTTCGTAAATGGACTTAGCTTAGGCCTTAACCCTAGAACTGCATGCACCTATAGATCTAGAAGCCAGCATCTCACAAGCACCTTAGGGTACTTTTAATTGATAACCTAGAATGGGTTGAGATGCTTAGGTCTTTGCCTTAATTCAAGATACTTTAAGTCGGTGCATCTGCAGTAATTGGGGCACTAAATACAAATTAAATAGTAATCAGGTTAAGTATCAAGATTAGAAAATCTAACTTGAACAGAACACTTAACTTGACTAACCCTAGCGAAAACTACTATTTATAACAGTTAGTAAGTAGCTAATTGGCTTAGACAGGACCCGAAAGAGATAATAAAAATTGATTTGGTCCAGTTTATACCTTGAATTGGTTCAATACAGCACCTTACTTCTTTTGCTATATTGTTTTGCTTACGTCTTTTGCTATATTCTTTTGCTATAATGTTTTTTTTGATATATGACAAAGGGGGAGAGAAGATAAGGAGAGAAGATAAAAAGTTTTTCAAAATTTTCAAATATCCTTTCTTCAAAAAGTAAAATCACCTAGCTGTTTTCAAAACTGTTTCTAATTACTTGACCTAAAACTGTTTCTAAGTACTTGACCTAGCTGTTTTCAAAACTGTTTCTAAGTACTTGACGTAGCTATTTTTAAAACTATTTCTAAATTATTTTCAAAATTATTTCTAAATTATGTGACTTAAGTCAATTTTCAAAAAGTACTTAAGCTAGTTCAAAATCTCTCTAAGTACTTATATTTTCTCTAATAGAAAAGTTCTAAATAGTAATTTCAAAATTTTCTGGAGTGCTAAGGAGTTTTGAAATTTTTTTTTAACTCAAAAATTTCTTTTTGTAATAAAAACTTTAGAAGAAGTCTAGAAAATTTTCCAAAGTGAAAACTAAGTTATTTACTTGAAAATTTTTCTAAGTATAAATTCTCTATATAAATTTTCCTAGTGACCGACCAAATTTTCTGTTTCCTAAACCTTTTTGAAAATGTTCTAAGTGTTGAAAAATCAATTCCATCTTTAGACTTAGAAACGTTTTTAACCCCGTGAACCTTTGAAAAACCTAGGGGTAGATTCCTTCCAGGGGGAGGAAACTAAACTGGTATTTTATCTATTTTTTGATTAACATAACTTTTTGAACCGAGTTGCCATAAATCAAAAAGGGGGAGATTGTTGGTGCAGACATCACCCAAGTTGAACCTGGGTTTTGATAACGGCAAAGGGTTCAAAATTTAAGATGTTATTTTGATCTAATATGTTACTTGATTGTGCAGAAAGAAGTCCTAGCGAAGGATTGCTAGGCACCTAGCGAAGGACTGCTAGGCATCGAAACCCTAAGACCTGGCGAAGGGCTGCTGGGCACCTAGCGAAGGGCTACTAGGAGTCTAAGACCTGGCGAGGGACCGCTAGGCACCTAGCGAAGGACTGCATGGTACCAAAGCCCTAGAGAAGGACTACTAGGCACCGAGCGAAGGACTGCTTGGTACCGAAGACCTGGCGAAGGGCTGCTAGGCACCTGGTAAAGGATTGCTGGGCAAAAGTCAGAACCAAGACAGCTAAGGTTGTATAAACGTAATATTTTATTGCCTTGTTTGTTGTGGAACTAACCTTGGATGCAGGGACCAAAGGAACGTGTTTCTGCAGCTCAGAACGCCCCAAAGGAGAGGGGCAGCAGCTCGGCTAGGTGCCCGGGAGGTCCCGGGCGCCCAAGGTCAAAGCCAAACAAGCATTTGAGCAAAGATTGCTTTGGAAGCTCACTGGCCCAAGCACCCTCAAGCTCCCGGGCGCCCTGTGTGTCTCGGGCGCCCTAGATGCCTCGGGCACCCTAGGTCCAAGCCAACGAAGCGATTGAAGTGAATTCAGCCGAGAAGCCAGCATACCAAGTCAACCGGGGCGCCCCCAGTGTCTGGGGCGCCCCTGTCAGCTCCGAACCCGATTCTGGAGGGATAATCTCTGACCGAGCTTCGAATGAGGGTTCTTGGATCCGAAGACACGTGTCAGGCGCCCCCAGCGTCCCGGGCGCCCCCAAGAGGGCTATAAAAGGAGCTCGACCCCCAAGGCTTCGATAAGAACTTTTCTAATGCCTCTACGCTCTTCGACTCAAGCGCTCTACTCCAGAAACCTTTGATCTCAAGATTCTAAGCGCCGACGATGACCTTACGCACCGAAGTACGATCCACACTGGGCGTCGGTAACGAAGAGGAAACCTGTTCTTTTTACTGCACTATAATTGTACAATTCTTTGTAAAACTTTGCGCATTATAGAATTGCCCGCAGTAAACGGTCAAGGACCGTGGGCCTTGGAGTAGGAGCCGACCGCGACTCCGAACCAAGTAAAAATCCTTGAGTTCTATGCATTTATTTTTAATTTCCGCTGCGCATTCTCTTTCTTTTAATCCGAAACGGTTTCACGATATTCACCCCCCCTCTATCATGTTTTCTCGATCCAAAAGAATGTAGCCATACACTAAACTCTTTCTCTTTTGAAGTTTTCTGCACTTAACGGTTAGCAATAGCGGAAGCAATACAAAACCAAACAGAAGAGCAGAAACAAAGAACACACAAACCAATCGCTAACATGGCGATGTACAAGGTTCGGGGATAACTTGCTCCTACTCCTTGGCGTGCTCGTGAGGTGGGCGGTCCCTTGATCATTGGCAGATCAAGCCCTGGTGAACCCCGGATATCAAATGCCTCCTTCTCGGTGGAGAAACCTCTCCACAAGCGGTCTCAAGAAGATACAAGATAAGCACACGAGACACTAGAAGGAAAATCTCACAAGGATGTAACAAGAATACTCAAGCACAAAGCAACAGAGAGCACAAACACAACCCAGCCAAACTCCTCAAGTTTTCTGTCTTTTCTTCCTTATCGCTCCTCTGCTTCCAGCTTCATCTTAAGCTCCTGCTCCCATCACCAGGCTCTCCATCAGCATCCACTGAGCCACAGCCTGACCCCCTGACTCCCTGAGCACTCAGTCCATTGAAGACCTCTCCAGCTGAGCCTCCGTCAGTCGCCAGCCGCGCGCCAGAAGCCGTTGAGACCTGAAATCAGTAAACAGACAAACCTGCGCTAAGGAAAGTCCGCAGTTGACTCTCCTCCATTGTTTGAATCCTCCTGTATTACCTGCACACTCATCAGAAGCTTAGCAAAGCGTATCACAAAGAAATCGGCAGTGTATAAGAGAAAACACAGAGAAAACTGACGCGATCAAAGCGTCTGATAGCGATTTCAAATTAAAGTTACAGCTACTGATCGGTCACCAAACCGATCAGAGATGACCCTGATCGGTCACCAGACCGATCAGGGTAAGCCCTGAACGATCAGGCTCCAGCCTGATCGGTCCACAGTGAGAAACTGGGAATCGCGGCTTCTTGTGATCGGTCACCGGACCGATCCACAATGTTGTCGGGATTCCAGCCTTCACAGGCCAAATCTCCCTGATCGGTCACCTGACCGATTAGGTTGTGCCCTGATCGGTATGGTGACCAATCAAGTCACTTCCTGACCGATCAGGAGCCATCCTGATCGTTCAAGGTGAGAAACCTCGCGACAATTTGATTGGTCAACCTAATCGATCAAGGGTTTCTCCAAAAACCTTCTGACCACTCTCTGATCATTCACCAGAACGATCAGAACCAAAACAGAAGCCAAATAAAATGCTTCTGTTCTCTTCCTGATCGGTCACCAAACCGATCAGCCTTCTCTGGATTGGTCACTAGACCGATCCATAACAGGAGTTCATGCCAACTCCCTGATCGGTCACCAAACCGATCCTGTGACTCCCAATTCAACTCTAAGTCAAGAGAACGGGCTCCCTACCCTTCTCTGACTCGTGCTCAGTTCCCCGGACCAAGACTCCATGCCCAGCTTCACTCACTGGGACTTTATTCAACCTAGCTTCACTCACCAGGGTTTCGGTCACCCGGCTTCGGTCACCGGGACCCGGCTTCACTCACCGAGTGGCTTCACTCACCAGGACCCGACATCACTCATCGGGATTTCAGTCATCTGCTTCACTCACCAGGACCCGGCTTCACTCACCGGGATTTCAGTCACCTGGTTTCACTCACCAGGACCCGGCTTCACTCACCGCGATTTCCTTCACCTGGCTTCACTCACCAGGACCCGGCTTCACTCACCGGGATTTCAATCAACCTAGCTTCACTTGCTAGGATTTCAATCACTCCGTGCCCAGTCCCCGACCAGGACTTAATCTGAATTCACTCAACCAAACTTAAATCGGTGTCAACACCAAAACAACAATCGGGCAGACTGCATTAACAATCTCCCCCTTTTTGTTATTTGATAACCCGATTTAAGTTTAGGTATTAATGATCAATTGAAATCAATTCAATTATCGTAAGGGAATCAAAATCCTGCCCCTACAATAGCAAACCCTAAACTTAATCAACCATTCTCTCCCCCTTTGTCAAACATCGATAAGGGTATGATTATTATGTTTAACATACCTCCCCCTTAAACGAGGGTCTCTCCCCAAACCCAAAATAATCAAAGGTAATTATGAATTGCATATGAAAGCATATACAGAAGTATATCATGGTCAAACACGTATATGCTTCATATGTCCATAAGGAACGCAGTTGTATCCGACAGATAGTCCTGATTGGTCTCCTTGACCGATCAGGTTCATTGATTATTTGATACAGAAATATTTCTGATTAGTCTGGGGACTGATCAGATTTCAGAAAAAGAATTTTTGACATTCTGATATGTTCCTGATCAGACTGCATTAACAATTGACATTCCACAACAGGAGTGTAGACTCTATCGAAATTCGATATTTCAGAAAAATTTCTGAACCATGATTTGAGTTTCTTGAGAAAGAAAAAAATATTCCTCATCAAAGAACAAGAGATCAAGAGACATGATTCAACCAACCCGTTCATATGAATTTCAAAAATTTCAACACGGGTTTGTATTGAATCAGTATTAGATTTGTTCCTTGTATGATTTGGATGTTCCAATTGTAATTGGTTTGTATCAGATTTGTTTGTATCAGTATGATCATTAATCTGGTACAATTTGATGAAAGGAGATCGGACTGAGGAGTTTTTGACCCAATTAGGGAATTCCCTAATAAGAAATGATCTGATCGGTCTGGGGATCGATCAGGGTGAGTCCTGATTCGTCGGTGGACCGATCTGGTTCACCACAAAAAGTTTTCTGAAACTGATCAGTTTCAGAAACAGGTTTGCTCAATCTCTAAACCCTAATACAATAAGATTTAACCCCTAACAGAGTTCCATTAAACAAAACTCATTTCCCTTAACCAAAATAAATATCATGATTTGGATCCCTTAATTAAGCTTTATTCCCCATCAAGATTCAAGAATTTTTATGGAAAAAAATAAAAATAGGTTTGTATCAAAACATGATCAGTATGTTCTAAGCATGAACTTGAGTGTCAAAAATAGGTTTGTATCAACGCGTGATCAGTGGGAAACCAAACAAGTCATGGAACTTGAGTACTAAATTTTGAAACATCATAAACTATGTTACCATGCTATTCTTAACCAAAATTGGTATAATACATTAAAGTTGTAAAACACATACAAGAAAATTTTGGCTTGCTTGAATCAAATTAGTATCAATATATGACTAAATTCCAAAACATGCTTGTATCAAACTAGTATCAAAATATGATCAAATTTCCAAATTTTGATCAGTTTGTATGTTTGATGTATGTTTATAACATGTTTGCTCCAACTACTTGAAATCAAGTTTGTATCAACTCCATAATCCTCAAATATAGATTAAATGAAGAAGATTTTTCATGTGTTTGTCTAGACTTTATTCCTCATCAAGGATTCCTTATGAATTCAAAATGTTCAAAACAGTTTTGTTTGAAACTTGTATTAGGTTCGTATGAATAAATTCCAAGTGTGTCCAAATTATGTTTATGACATGTTTACTCCAATCAATTTTGATAATCTAATGATCTAGATTTGTCTTAACCATAGACTTAATTATATTGGAGTACACTTGATAAATTATAGTCCCAAATGTATACAAATACAAATGAGAGAATTTTCAAGTGACACCAATAAAATAGAACACATGGGAAAAATTTCCATGTATCTATATTGGATATGGAGTTTATGATTTCCATTTAACTCCAATCATCCAAATCCGAGATGGAGAAGAACCATTCCTCATAGGTATTAAATATCCCTTAAATGGAGGAAATGGTAAGCACATTCCAAACTAGGAATGACCATGTGTTTGGAGCACCAAATATCAACCACCCATGTTGATAGATGCTCCCCCTCAATCAATGCTATACAATTCTAAAGATAGAAGTTTTAGGTACCCAAATTTTGGGACCTAAAGCATCTACAATGAATGACTTTGGCACCCATGCCTTAGTCAATTTCTTTCTAGCCTTTTGAACCCTAGAATCATTTTGTGATCTACATTGGGTTCTTGACATTAATGATATGACACTAGGTTCTTTAGGTTGGTAACCCAAACCAACCTTGTTGTAAGCCGCTTTTTGCGAATTTAGAATCATATCTAAAGTTTTGGAGCTAGTGGAAAACTTCTCAAGAATATTTTTGAGATTTTCAATTTCACTCCTTAGGATCTTGTTTTCATCCTTAAGAGACTCATCATGAGAATCATTAATATCCTCAACCCTAGAGGATTTTAATTCTTCTACTTCTAATTTCAATGACTTAACCTTATTCTTAGATTTCTTTAACAACTTAGTTAAACATGCTATTGTCCTATAGCATTTATCTAACTCTGGAGAGATTACCTCTTCATCATCCGAAGATGATGAAGGCGCGGTTGAGGAGCTACTCGCTTCGTCTTCACTCTCCTTGTTTGACTCTTCCAAAGCCATGAAAGCAAAGTGATGGGTGTTCTTCTCCTCCTTTTCTTCCTTCTTCTCCTTTCTTCTGTTACCTGCCACAAAAGCCAACCCTTTCTCCTTTGGGCTTTGGTTAGAGATCTCATGTAGTTCCATTTCACAAAATAGATCTTCTAACTTAATAATTGAAAGATCCTTAGATACCTTGTAGGCATCCACCATGGATGACCACAAAGTATTCCTAGGGAAAGATTTGAGGATATACCTTATAAGATCTCGGTTCTCTACCTTCTCATTGATGGAATGCAAGATGTTGAAGATCTCTTTGAATCTTCCATGGAGTTCTCTTACCTTGTCATTCTCTTCCATGGAAAGGTTTTGAAGTTGGCTGAGAAGGAGGTCTTTCTTTGCAGTCCGGGTATCTTGAGTGCCTTCATGGAGCTCAATGAGCTTACTCCATAGGTCTTTAGCACTTGTGAAAGGACCCACCTTGATCAATTCCTCCTTGGTCAACCCGCATTGCAGGGTGACCACAGCCTTGGCATCGACTTCTCCCTTCCGAATTTGTTCTGCGACCACCTTGAGAAGTCCAGCTCTTTTCCTTCATCATCCTTTGGAGGGGAAAACCCCTCCTTGACAGCGAACCACATGATGATGTTTGTCTTGAGGTAATACTCCATCTTTGACCTCCAATACTGAAAGTCTGATCCGTCGAAGAAGGGTGGTCTGCTTGTGCTAAAACCTTCTCTCAAAGCCATCGTTAGCTCTCAAATGTTAAGCCGTTTGAGCAGAGCCCCAAGCTCTGATATCACTTGTTGGTCCTTGGATGGCTATAGAGGGGGGGGTGAATGTAGCCAGACACTAAACTCTTTCTCTTTTGATGTTTTCTGCACTTAACGGTTAGCAACAGCGGAAACAATACAAAACCAAACAGAAGAGCAGAAACAAAGAACACACAAACCAATCGCTAACATGGCGATGCACAAGGTTCGGGGATAACTTGCCCCTACTCCTTGGCGTTCCCGTGAGGTGGGTGATCCCTTGATCGTTGGCAGATCAAGCCCCGGTGAACCCCGGATATCAAATGCCTCCTTCTCGGTGGAGAAACCTCTCCACAGATGTCTCAAGAAGATACAAGATAAGCTCATGAGACACTAGAAGGAAAATCTCACAAGGATGTAACAAGAATACTCAAGCACGAAGCAACAGAGAGCACAAACACAGCCTAGCCAAACTCCTCAAGTTTTCTGTCTCTTCTTCCTTGTCGCTCCTCTGCTACCAGCTTTGTCTTAAGCTCCTACTCCCATCACCAGTCTCTCCATCAGCATCCACTGAGCCACAGCCTGACCCCCTGACTCCCTGAGCACTCAGTCCACTGAAGACCTCTCCAGCTGAGCCTCCGTCAGTCGCCAGTCGTGCGCCAGAAGCCGTTGAGACCTGAAATCAGTAAACAGACAAACCTGCGCCAAGGAAAGTCCGTAGTTGACTCTCCTCCATTGTTTGAATCCTCCTGTATTACTTGCACACTCATCAGAAGCTTAGCAAAGCGTATCACAAAGAAATCGACAGTGTATCAGACAAAACACAGAGAAAACAGACGCGATCAGAGCGTCTGACAGCGATTTCAAATTAAAGTTACAGCTACTGATCGGTCACCAGACCGATCAGAGACGACCTGGATCGGTCACCAGACCGATCAGGGTAAGCCCTGAACCATCAGGCTCCAGCCTGATCGGTCCACAGTGAGAAACTGGGAATCGCGGCTTCTTGTGATCGATCACCGGACCGATCCACAGTGTTGCTGGGATTCCCAGCCTTCGCAGGCCAAATCTCCCTGATCAGTCACCTGACCGATCAGGTTGTGCCTTGATTGGTCTGGTGACCGATCAGGTCATTTCCTGACCAATCAGGAGCCATCTTGATCGGTCAAGGTGAGAAACCTCGCGACAATTTGGTCGGTCAACCTGATCGTCAAGGGTTTCTCTAAAAACCTTCTGACCACTCTCTGATCATTCACCAGAATGATCAGAAGAAAAATAGAAGCCAAACAAAATGCTTCTGTTCTCTCCCTGATCAGTCACCAGACCGATCAGCCTTCTCTGGATCGGTCACTAGACCGATCCACAATAGGAGTTCGTGCCAACTCCCTGATCGGTCACCAGACTGATCCTGCGACTCCCAATTCAATTCTAAGTCAAGAGAATAGGCTCCCTACCCTTCTCTGACTCGTGCTCAGTCCCACGGACCAAGACTCCATGCCCAGCTTCACTCACTGGGACTTCATTCAACCTAGCTTCACTCACTAGGACCTGACTTCACTCACCAGGGTTTCGGTCACCCGGCTTCACTCACCGGGACCCGACTTCACTCACCGGGATTTCATTCACCTGGCTTCACTCGCCAGGACCCGGCTTCACTCACCGGGATTTCATTCACCTGGCTTCACTCACCAGGACCCGGCTTCACTCACCGGGATTTCAGTCACCTAGCTTCACTCACCAGGACCTGGCTTCACTCTCTAGGATTTCCTTCACCTGGCTTCACTCACCAGGACCAGGCTTCACTCACCGGGATTTCAATCAAACTAGCTTCACTCGCTAGGATTTTAATCACTCCGTGCCCAGTCCCCGACCAGGACTTAATCTGAATTCACTCAACCAAACTTAAATCGGTGTCAACACCAAAACAACAATCTAGCAGACTGCATCAACACCTGCATCGTTGCATGCTAGTGATCATCGACTCCCTTATGGTTTGAGCCCGTCACTCATCATTTAGTTGTTTGCTCACTCAGCCACTCGGGGGTTAGTGGTAGCTGTTGGTGTGCAAGCAGTTGCCCAATTATGCTACGCTTTGCCACATAGGGGTAATAGTAGTTGGAGCTATGAGCAGGTAGTTAACACTGCCCTCTGTTGTTTTCTTGAGAATAGTAGAGTTGTTAGTCACTCCCTCTTCTCTTGGGGATTTAGAGTAGTTGACTCCCTAACATCCTGTCCACTCAACCACTCACAATAGTGATAGTTGTTGGAGTGCATACAATTATCATAACCCTACCCACATGGCCTCACAGATGTGATATGATAGTAGCTGACTAGTATCAGGGACGATATATGTTATTACATCACGTGTATATGATGCATCGTTGCATTTGTTTGTGCTTGTGGCATTTGATTGAGCTATGGTTGTGCTTTTGGTTGACAGGCACATACATGTTGGGTATTGCTCTTGATATGTCAATTTTGTATTGCTTGTGTCTTGCAAGCAGACTTGTGGATGTTTTCGGATATTTTGATCATGTCCCTGAGTGATAGTTTGATTCTGATATGTTTATACATTCATTCATTTTTTATGGTTGTAGATTTTTCCATGAGACTGTATCTTGTTCCTTCTATTTCACTTTTTATAGCTTATTTATGCTATGTATTTTCCTTCCGTTTATTACCTGCTGAGTCTCTTATACTCACTACCCTATAAATAAATTTCCATTTCTAAGTAGTTGATAGTTATGAGTGGTGTCCTTAGGAGATGATCCACCTGCCAGTCCCTTGGCTCTGTGTGTAGTTGTTTTTTTCCTTTACAGACTTGTATTTTCTGTCTTCTATGGACTCCGTGGTTGTGGACGTGTATTTGTGGGCTTTGTATTGTGTGCCCCGGTGGGGTGGTTTGTGGTTTTATTCAGTCATACGCCATTCTGATGCGTCCAAGGTAAGTTTTGTGATTTATGTGTGATTCTTCTTTATTGTATTTCTATAGTTGCCAGACGTCTGGGTTGTGATATGTGTTGTGGTCGAGATGGATTTGTATATGAGTTTTAGATTATCCGTTATACATAGGAGGTGCTGTCTGATTTTCTATCGGACATGCGGCTCCTTGGGGCATGACAAATCTAACTTCTATTTTCCTTCCCCCTACCTCATTAAACAATAATTCTGATTAATCCAAAATTTACCCAAATTGACATGCAATCATTCAAATTTCAACTACTAATCAGAACTAAGATAGATCAATAAGGCTTAGATCAAGAAATCCATTACCCTTTGGCTCTTCTTCTAGTGGCAGCTCACAGGGAGGTAGCGACACCCAATGAAAGGAGAACAAGGGTCGTTGATCACGACATTGATCTGGCCTTAAACGGAGGCAGCGGCTTCAGATTAGAATGCGAGAGAGAGGGCAGTGCCCAAGGGATCGTCTGAGGCAATGTGCAATGGTGGATCGGAGTAGTGATACAGAGAGGATCAGGAAGTTAGGGCATAGGCAAGTGGGCCATGGTGAATCCATTGTGCTCTCAGTGACCGAAAGTAAGTGGAGAGGGCGGCAGCTCTTGGCAATACCGATTCCCTACTCATGGATGAGAAGACGCTAGTGGCAATCTGAGTTGTGGAGCTTGGCATGGAGCGAAGAACGGGGATAGCATTTGTTGGTGCCAGAAGTATCAGACAAGAACAGTTAACCTCTAGGGTTTCAATGTTTTACAATATACCAAGGTCTGATCAGTTTGACCTAGGGTTAAGCCAAATTGGATTTAATGTTTGGTAGAGTAAAATACCCCGGGCTGGTCAGTTTGACCAAGGGTCAAGCCAAACAAGACTTGATGTTTAGAAGAGAGAAGCCTAGTCAGGATCAGATGACTAACAAAGAAGTCCTTGTAAAGACATCGAAGTCCTGGTTCGGGGAATTAGGCATGAAGACCTGGCCGAGGGTTGAAAACTAAAGTCTTGGCGAGGATCGGGCATGAAATTCTGGTGAGTGAAGCTATCCTAGTGAGTGAAGCTAGGAAGGTGAAGTTCTAGTGAGTGAAGCTGGGCACGAAGATTTGACTGCGGGTCGGGCACGAAATTCTGGTGAATGAAGCCAGACAAGGTAAAGTCTTATTAAGTGAAGCTAGGCAATGGAAATCCCTAAGGAGTTGACCATAGGTAGTAAATTCTTGGAGAGTTGATTCCAATCAAAACCTAGTAGGTCAGGTAGACTTACAGAACTAAGACTTAGGATTATTTGTGTGACTTGTGATTGTTTGTCTTTCAGGAACTTGGAGCTGGAGGCAAGATGGGAGAGTAAATGCAAGTGGACAAAGAATAGCAGTATGGGAGGGGTTCTTCTCGGGCGCCGAGATCATCTGGGCGGCCCTATGGGTCTCGGGCGCCCCCATGGGTCTCAGGCGCCCGAGTGTCCCGGGCGCCCCCAATGGTCCCGATCGCCCGGGACCAAGTACACAACCCCTATCCGCGGGGATAAGGCTCAACTCGATCGGATGGATAAGCGTCACCTTCACAGGTGCCCAAGAAGGCTTTACGGGTGCCCGAGTGACCTGTATATAAAGAGGTTCGAGCAGTGCATTCAAATAATCAATTCTATCATCTTACTACTCTTCATTTGCGAAAAAAGTGCAAGGGTGATGTTTTATCACAAGGAGGCTTTAGGAGGAAGTGCATTGAGCTTTGGACTTTCGGATTGGCGATGCTCGTCTATGATTGGTTTGCTTGTTATTATATCTTGTAAAGTTAATTTTCATATTTGTTTTTGTAATCTTGAACTGTAAGATGAGTTTTCTCTAGCTCTGGAACGACCTAGAAAGGAGATCATTAGTGGAATCACGCTGAGTACATAGACCTTAGATGTACTGACCCTGAGGGTTGGGAACCAAGTAAATAAATCCCACGTGTCACTTGTGTCTTTTCTCTTATTTATTTATTCTACTGTATACTAACATTTCTGATAATGTTTAACGAAAGAATGACGAGATTCCGAAAATGTGAATGTCAATATTCATCCTCTCTATCGACGACACCGATCCTACAACATTCCCGTGCTTGTGGCCGAGGTGGGGTTGGCGACGATCGGAGATCGGGATGGCCGAGCGATGCGTGGGAGGGCGAGAGAGAGGTGGTCACGAGTGGAATTGAGAAAGATGGGGAGAGGATCGAGATTAGGAAAAGGAAATAGAGAATAGGAATTTATATATAAATGAAAATATTCAATTTAATTTTGATAATTAAATATTTTCTCATTTAATTAAGGTATTCAAAAATATGTTTTTCACTTATTCATTTATCCTCACAAATTCCTAGAAGTCCAATGAAAAATCAAGAATTTGTTTTTTGGAATTCCCATTAAATTCTACAAAATTATTTTCTAATTTAACTCTTAGAATTTAATTATCGTATCTCACGTTCTCCTTCACTAAAAGAACTACACGCATCATAAGTAAATAAGTGAAGATATCGAGCTTGGATTTTTTCATCTAACTCCTAGGTTGTTTCTTCATCGAATTGAGGCTGTTATCCGACCTTGACGAGTCAGATTATTTTGTTTCACAACCTGCGTTGCTTATGATCTAGAATTTGCATAGGAACCTCTTTATCAATTGCATCTGCTCGAAGTGGGATTGACACATCTATTAGAATGTGAGTAAGATGCGGCACATACTTTTACAACATGGATACATAGAATACATCATGTATACTGTCAAGGATTGGCAGTGGCACTAACTGATAGGCTACCTCGCTTATCCTCTCCAATATATGGAAGGATTCGATGTAAATAGAGTTAACCTGCCTTTCTGTCTGAACTTCTGACCCCATTAATGTGTAAAACACGCAGAAATACATGGTGATCCACTATAAACTCTAATGGTCGCCGTCTTTGGTCCACACACTCTAAGCATATCCTCCAATGTCTGTATAGACTACTTTAACTATCCATCAAGCTATGGATGATAAGCTATACATAAACGGAGCTATGTACCCATTGTTGGGGCAATCGGCCCAAGTATGATCTGGAGGATCATGGGTTTTGATGTGTGTGTCAATATGATTAAGTTAGAGTTTCATGTTGGTCTAATATGTGTATGTGAGTATGCAGGTTTGCAGGTACACATAGACTTAGATGGATGTCTTCAGGTATGGTGAAGGGTGGCATGGAGACAAGCCATGGGCTTGTGTGCGCATCTGACGGACCATGGATGGAGCAGGGATGAAGAGCCGAGGGATGCGGACTTTGAGGCATACGTGAAGGATGACATGGAGGCAAAGCGAGGGCTTGTGTGCGCATCTGAGGGACGGGGGCTGAAGATGAAGAGGGCGTGAAGGTAACAGTTTGAGGCTGCTGGATGAAGAGTCAACTAGATCGTGAGGGTCCGAGTGTTGAGGGATTGTACTCGGAAACTAAGCCGGAAGGGTTCGAGTGCGGAGAGAAATGTACTCGGGGAGGGTAACCCTAGGCTTAGGGAAGAACCAGTCGACTGCCCCTGGGGCAGTCGACTGGAGTGGCCAGAATTCGAAAGGTCATGCTGTGAAATTCGAATTTGAGTGAGGCCAGTCGACTGCCCCTGGGGCACTCGACTGGTAACGGTCACTTTTAGCCTCGAGCTCTATTTAAGGGAGCTCGTTTAAAGCCATTTCTTCTTGGCGAAACTTGCTTGGGTAAAGCTTGTTAGTAGTCTGTATTGCTCAGATCATGTACAAGGTTTATGGTGAGGTTTCTCCACCCACAAGGAGCTATGAGAGCTAGTCGAAGGTGCTCCGGGGAATCATCGACCGAAGGATCGGGATCGTCCACCTTACGGATAGCCGTGGAGTAGGAGTTTTATCTCCGAACCACGTAAATCGGTGTGTTCCTGTTAGTTTTAGTTTTAGTTTATGTTTATTCCGCTTGCACACTAATTTTGTAGGAAGAAAAATCGAAGAAAAGTTATTCACCCCCCTCTAGCTTGATGGTGCTCGATCCTAAGAAGTGGTATCAGAGTGAAGGTTGCTCATCTACGGACTAACCGTCGAGAGATAACAAGTTAGAGGAAATGACGATTGAAGACAAATTGGGTGATGACGTCAACACTCCACCTCCCTACGATCGCGAAGATTTCGACTATTGGAGGATGCGAATGAAGACTTGGTTTAACATGGATTGGGAGTGCATAATGGTACTAGAAGAGCCATTCGAAATTCCAAGAGATAAGCATGGGAAAAAGCTTCGACCTAGATATTGGAATAAGGAGCAACAAAGTCAATCAAAGGCCAATGAGAAGGTAATTACAATATTAATTGATATTTTGCTTAAAATGTATTGAGTGGTGTAGGTGAATACGAAAATGCATATGAGCTATGGAATAACATGGGAGAATTTCATGAAAACCCTACACAAGCTCAAATAGTGGAAGAGCCCAAGGAAGCGAGATCAATGGCTCAAGAAGAGGAAGAGGAAATAAATTCATCCATTGCATAAAGCGAAGTGGCTCAAGAGAGTGAGAGATTAACCACTTCATTAAGGGATGAAGGAGAGGTCTCCACTTCAAGGATTGAGGGGGAGGAGAGACCCACTTCAATGCCGGAGCAAGAAGAAGCTCCTATCTCCACCAAAGCAAGAACAAAAGACCACATCATATGCTTTAGATGCAATAAAAAGGGGCACTACAAGGACAAGTGTCCATTAGGTAAAAGGAGGTAGACCCTAAACCCAAATCAATTCATTTAAAATCTAACATGGGTTGTAGGGAAAAGAAAGAAAAGAAGCACATTAGGTGCTACACTTGTGGGGAGCTAGGGCACTATCACACCAAGTGTCCAAGAAAAGGAGAGCTCAAGAAAATGGAGCATTTGAGAAGATGGGAGAAAGAAGAGAAGAAGAGAAGCTCACATCAAGGGGGAGCTCCAAGGGTAAGGGAGGTAATGCCTAACTTTAAGAATGTTTCAAACTCCCTTATGCATACTATGAATGATAAAAATTGCTTGCCTATGTGTAATTTTGGTTTCAAGTATCATGATAGAAATAGAGTTACTATTGCGTGCCAAAATTCTAAGAAACCCATGTATCATGATCAATCTAGAAATGTTAAACCTAAGAACCAAGGCATTAACCCTAAGAAAGGGAGACGCATGCCTAGAAAAATGTGTAGACCTAGGAATACCCAAAGTGGTGACAATAAGGTTGAGAAATTAGAAAGGGAAAATCAATCTTTGAGGACAAAGCTTGATAAATTGGAAAAGAATCTAGATAGACTCATTAGGGGGTCTAAGGGATTAGATATCGTACCGAATGGTCAATACCTTAGAAATGATAGACCGGGTCTAGGATATCAATCTAGGAAGTCAAGTGCTAAGGAAAAGTCATATGCAAGGATGTCATATGATTATAGCAAGGGAAAGACCAAAAATGGCAAGGAAAAGTCATTTAAAGGGGAGAAGAAGAACTTGACCAAGAAAAGGGTATACAAGGTCAAGAGAGTGAAAGTTGAAGGTCAAGAAACACCGGAGGTACACCGGTGGGGGCTTGCCTTTGTAGAAGAGTCATCTAGGAAGGTGACTAAGAAGAGCTCAAGGGAAAGCTCTAGAAGTCAAAATAGGATCCATGGTCAATGGATCTCAGGAGGATTCCTCCTAGGAGATTAGATGGACTATGGAATGTGCCAAAGGGTTTGAAAGGCTAGTGTGAGTCTTAATCCTAGGGAATTGACACATTAAAAGGAGGTTTGTGGTGAAAATGATGAAAATAGACTCATATTGTATGAAAATTGGTTTTTAATATGTAGATGCCATATAAATAAGTGCCAGGAATGTATTGTGGTTAAGTATGAGAAGAGGCATCAAAAAGAGATCAAAATTAGAACTTTTAGTTAAGTATCAATGATACTATTTAGATAGTTTTGAATTTCGTAGCAATCTTGGGATTGGTAATAGATTTATTCCAAACAATATTTTTCCCAAGTAGACATAGGTTCCACAAATTTGTCCACGAAATTTTAGATTTTTTGAAGATTTATGAAATTAATTATGCATTTCTGAAATTAAAATTGGAAAGCTGAAATCAGGGTACCAGTCGACTGGTTCAGAACCAGTCGACTGGCCTAGTATAAATCAGAAACTAGGAATTTGAAATTACCAGTTGACTGCCTTGGGGCAGTAGATTGAATTTTCTGTTCACTTTCTCAGTCGACTGCCCCTGGGGCAGTTGACTGGTATGGCTGTTGGGTAATTTTTGAGGGGTCTTTCAGAACTAGGAGGAGTTCTTTTTGACACTAGGGCTAGGGTTGCTTGGGGCAATCTTTTTGATGGTGTCAAATGGGGAGAACTTGTGAGTTTATGTTAGGTTTGACTTAACTTGGTGTGGTGAAGAATTGGAAATTATGTGGAGGGCATAGGTTAAGGGGGAGGACATGTGTATGTCTCTTAATGTGCTATGCTTTTAATTTTCAATTGCTATTGTTGTTGTTTTACCTAACTTAAACATATTGTCACACATCAAAAAGGGGGAGATTGTTGGGGTCGGCCCAAGTATGATCTGGAGGATCATGGGTTTTTATGTGTGTGTCAATATGATTAAGTTAGAGTTTCATGTTGGTCTAATATGTGTATGTGAGTATGCAGGTTTGCAGGTACACATAGACTTGGTTGGATATCTTCAAGTACGGTGAAGGGTGGCATGGAGGCAAGCCGTGGGCTTGTGTGTGCATCCGAGGGACCATGGATGGAGCATGGACGATGAGCTGAGGGATGCGGACTTCGAGCCATGCATGAAGGATGTCACGGAGGCAAGCCGATTGCTTGTGTGCGCATCTGAGGGACGAGAGCCGAAGACGAAGAGGGCGTGAAGGTAACAGTTTGAGGCTGCTGGATGAAGAGTCAACCAGGTCGTAAGGGTCCGAGTGTTGAGGGATTGTACTCGGGAACTAAGCCGGGAGGGTTCAAGTGCGGAGAGAAATGCACTCGGGAAGGGTAACCCTAGGCTTAGGGAAGGACCAGTCGACTGCCCCTGGGGCTGTCGACTGGTGTGGCAAGAATTCGAAAGGTCACGCTGTGAAATTCGAATTTGAGTGATGCCAATCGACTGCCCCTGGGGCAGTCGACTGGTAACGGTCACTTTCAGCCTCGAGCTCTATTTAAGGGAGCTCGTTTAAGGCCATTTCTTCTTGAAAAAACTTGTTGGGTAAAGCTTGTTAGTAGCCTGTATTGCTCAGATTGTGTACAAGGTTTATGGTGAGGTTTCTCGACCCACAAGGAGCTACGAGAGCTAGCCGGAGGTGCTACGAGGAATCATCCACTGAAGGATCGGGATCGTCCACCTTACGGACAACCGTGGAGTAGGAGTTTTATCTCCGAACCATGTAAATCGGTGTGTTCCTCTTAGTTTTAGTTTTAGTTTATGTTTATTCCGCTTGCACTCTAACTTTGTAGGAAGAAAAATCGAAGAAAAGCTATTCACCCTATGATTTTTACTTGGTATCCACCTCAGAGAGGTGACTAATCCAAGGATCCACACACCACACGCGAGCTCCACTATGAAAACTCCTTCAAGGTGGAGAAACCTCCACAAGGTTGATCTCTTCCTCTTTACAAAATAGAAATAAGAATGAGAGGGAGAGCTGGAGATTTTGAGCACAAACAGTATGATTCTACCCTTAAGAACTGTAACCTTGACCTGATCAAAAGTCTTCCTTTAAATAGAGTAAAGGACAACCCCTAAAGCCATCCAGCCCGATAAGACCCATTACTCATTGGAGACTCTGCTAGAATCATGATGTTTGGTAGTGAGTTAAGGTAAGCTCTTGGAGGGAGTGTAGTGAGGTTGTGTCCCAGATTGTTGGTGCTGGAAGCACTAGATTGAACCTGATTTTGATAATGACAAAGGGTTCAAAGTTAAGTATGTTTTATGATCTAACATGTTTGACTAAGTATGCAGGAAAGTCTTAGTTTGTCAGGCATGAAGTCTTGATATGCAGGGTTGAGCACGAAGTCCTGATCGAGAATTGGGCATGAAGTCTTGGTCGAGGATTGAGCACGAAGACTTGACTGGGGGTCGGGCACCGAAGACCTGATCTAGAAGATTGGGCACCGAATACTTGATCCTGAAGATCAGGCAGAAGTCTTAGCCGAGTGAGGACAACGGACAAATGTAGGGATGGGTCGAGGTATGGACGTCTTGAAATCCGGAAGCTTTGGAGGCCAAGCAAAAGTCTAACCGGAGGTGCTTGTTAGCAAAAGGTAACTTCTCCAGAGTGGAGTAGGTGAGGATGCGTTCCCCAGAAGAGGGAACAGTAGGCGTCAGTCCGACCTAGGATTTCATTTTGAAATATAAAGTCAGGATTGGACAGCTCCGGCTATCGAACATACATTTCATTTTATATATTTTACATGTTATTTGTATTTCGGACTAATCCGGTGTTGCAACTTAAGATATTGGACATCAGCAGCTTCCAAGGAGCCTGAGAGGTCTCGGGCACCCCAGAGCGAAAAACTCAGCCGGGTGAGGTTGAGTTGACAGCTACTGATTAGATGCGCCACATCATCAACACATGCGTCCCAGAGCACTCAGGCGCCCGAGAAGGATAACATTTTGGCTTCGTCAACGGATCACGACGGAACTAATGTGCTGAGTTGGGGGCGCCCCTATGGGCACTCGGGCACCTGAGTGCTTGTATATAAAGGGTTTCGACGTCCAGCTTTTGACATCAATACTTCATACCATTTGTGTTCAAGTTTATTGCTCTGATGATCTAGGAACTCCGACAACGATGCTCTACTTCTGAACATTAATTAGAAGTTGTTGGTATAATTTTAGTATTTTTCTTTGTACTTAAATTTGCATATTTTGTAACATCATTGGGACTTATAGAATTACCAACGAAAACGGCTAATGACCATTGGCCTTGGAGTAGGAGCCATCACAGACTCTGAACCAAATAAAAACAAAGTCGTTAAGCATTGGATTGACTTGAGTTCTTCTATTTCTGCTGCGTTTACTCTCTACTTGAATCTGAAAATTTTGAATCAATATTCACCCCCTATATTGATCTCATCGATCCCACAAGTCATATCAGAGGGGGTTGCTCAAATTCGGTGAAACCACCAGTTGAGCCGTTTTCGGATTTTTCGATTTTCGAATTAATCAGAAAAGGTATTCTTGCCAATTTTTGAATAAAAATTTCACTCAAAAAATTTTTATTTCTTGAAGTTGGTGCAATACCACTCGAGATTTTATGTTCATATATTTCTTCCTGCATTGCTAATCCATGACCAAGTCTTGGGGCATGTTTTCTTGTTGTTTTTCTTTGCAGCATATCTCTATCTTAATGGCCCATCAAGAAGGATACAATACTGCCCATCCTCCTCTCTTCTCAGGAGAAGATTTTAGCTACTAGAAGAGCCGCATGGAAGCCCACCTGAAAACTCAAGTGGAAATGTGGATCATTATCCAAGCCGACCTTGAAATTTCGAAGAACGCTCAAGGAGAACTTCATGGATACACTGAATGGGGCACTGTCCTGAAGAAGAAATTAGAAGCTGACGCCAAGGTAGCTTAGACTCTCCATTGTGGTCTCACAAATGAGGAGTTTAACCGCGTCGACCCCTTCAATAGTGCGAAGGAACTCTAGAACAAGCTGATAGAACTCCATGAAGGGACTTCTGACTAGACCTACTTCTGAACAAGTTGTACATCATAAAGATGAAAGAAGGTGAAACTGTTGGTGTCGAAAGCACCAGATCGAACCTGATTTTGATAATGACAAAGGGTTAAAAGTTAAATATATTTTGTGATCTAATGTATTTGCTAAGTGTGTAGGAAAATCCTAGTTTACCTAGGCACGAAGTCTCGATCTGCAGGGTTGAGCACGAAGTCTTTGTCGAGGATTGGGCACGATGTCCTAGCCGAGGGCTGGGCACCGAAGACCTGACCGCTGGTTAAGCATGAACACTTGGTCGGGGACTGGGCACCGAAGACCTGATCCGGAAGATCAGGTAGAAGACTTAGCTGAGCAAGGACTACAGACAAAAGTAGGGACGGATCGAGAAACAAACATCTGGAGATCTGGGAGCTTCGGAGGCTGAGAAAAAGTCTAGCTGGAGGTGCTGGTTGGCAAAAGGTAACTTCTTCAGAGTGGAGTAGGTGAGGACGTGTTCCCCGAAAGAGGGAACAGTGGACGTCAGTCCGACCTAGGATTTCATTTGAAATCCAAAGTCAGGATCAGACAACTCCGGCTATTGTACATGCATATATTTCATATATTATTTATTGCACTTGGATTAACATGTTTTGCAGCCCATGAAGTTGACCCAGTTGTTTTGAGGGTGCCCCAGAGGACCTGGGCGCCCGGGTATACAGGCGCCTGAGAGGTCTCGTGCGCCCTAGTTGGATTTTTCTCAACGATGGTGAAGCTGAGTTGGCGGCTGCTGATTAGACGCGCCATGCCAGCGCTAAGGCACCCTAGAGCACTCAAGCACCCGAGAGAGGATAAACTTTGGTCGAGTCAGCGGATGATGACGTGGCCGAAGCGGCAATGTGGAAGTGCCCTTATGCGCACTTGGGCGCCTAAGTGCTAATATAAAAGGTATTTCACCCCCTCAGCCTCAGATATCAATTATAATCACTGCAATGAAGTTTTCAACCTTCCGTGCTCAAGTTCGCTGCGCGAAAATAGTTGAAGATCGACGACACACTGCTTCGACGACGAAACACCCTCGCTCTTCTTTAAGCAAATGTTGTCGGTACAGATTTACATTTTTATTTGTACTTAAACTTACATATTTTATAACCCATTTTGTGAATTATAGAATTGCCTAACGAAAACGGTCAAGGACCATGGGCCTTAGAGTATGAGACGTCATAGACTCTGAACCATGTGAAAACAAAGCTGTTAGCATTGTTTGACTTGAGTTCTTTTTCTGCTGCGTTTACTCACGTTTTAAATCCAAGAAATTTTGTATCGATATTCAGCCCCGCTATTGATCACATTGATCCCACAAGTGGTATCAAAGCCACGTTGCTCTAATCGGACTCACCGTCGAAGGAGCAAGAAGGCCAGGAATTGAGGGGGATTCAAGAGTGAAAATGGTATATTTTATTATGTTAAATTTCAAAGTTCATATAATTTGTTTCAAGTGTAGAGAGAGAGGGCACTATAAAAATAAGTACTCTACTCATAAGATTCGAACACCACCTGCGTCAACGGAGGTATCAATGCCAGGAGTTCGGAAAGACAAGTGCAACATTAGGTGTTTCAAGTGTCAGATGCATAGACACTATAAGAACCAATGTCCATAATGGAGGAAAGACAAATCAGCAATACCAAAAAAAAATGCAAGGATGATACGAAATTTTAATTCTTGCAGAAATATCCCTGTTAGCTTAGATTCAAATTTGCATGATAATTTTCTTTGTAAAAATACCCCTTTGCATGCGAACGTAACCTTTAATTTTTTTGGATAAATTAGATTTTCTGTATATTAGATAGTAATGAACTCAAATCAAATATTGATAATATTAAAATATTAAACATTAATTCCTTAATCTTTAATATTGATGCTGTAAGTTTAAAAATTAATTCTAACATTTTAAATAATTTTCGGATAATCCTATTAATCCGGATGATAATTATGAAATATTAATTAATAATAACCTTAATAATTTACAAGTTAAAAATAAAATTTTAGTTAATGAAAATAAAATTTTAATTAATAATTCAGATAATACTCAACCTTTAATTAATATTTCTTAAGATAATAATTTAGATAATACTCAACATTTAAATAATAATATAAATAATACTGAAACATTAATTAATAATTTTAAAAATAATTCTAATAATTCTGAAAAAAATAATGAAACTTTAATTAATAATTCTCAAGATAATTTTAATAATTTTGAAGATAATAATGAAACATTAATTTATAATTCTGAAGATAATTCTAATAATTTTAAAAATAATAATATAATATTAATTAATAATCCTGAAAATAATCCAGAGAACTTCGAAGATACCTGAGTTGATAATCATGAAAATTTTATTAAAAATCAAGAAGATAATTCTCAAACTTTTACTAATAATTCTGAATATGATTGTCAAATGAAATTGTCATATCCAAATTAATCCAATTCGAAACTATAATTAAAAATCTTACAAGAAAAGAAATAAAACAGAAATATTAATTAAAATTGAGAACATAAAATCAAAAGGATCAATGGATGAATCAGACTTAATTGAATTAATGGATTGCTGTAATTACACCCAAAATATTGTTTGACTCTTAAAAAATTCAAATCTATTTGAATAAATCTCAAATTCTAATTTAATCCTTAAAAAATTAAATCTTTATTATAATCTAAATCTTAAATTTTAATAATAATTCTTAAAATTCAAATCTTAGTTAATCTCAAATTCTAATAATAAGTTAATTCTTAAAATACTCAAATATAATTGATTAAATCATAAATTTTAATTAACAATTCAACTTTAATTAAAAATTAAAAATTTAAAATTTAAAATTCACGAATTGAATTCTGATTAATTATCTTTAATTATGAAAGTAAAGTAAAATTCTACTCAACTGGAACAAATAAGTTAATAATACCAAATGTGTCAAAGTGGATTGACACATTAGCGGGTTCACATGATCTTTATCAAATTGAGAATTTGATACATTATTAGAAATCTAATTAAAATGATTTGACTTGATTGACACATGCATAATTGCTAATGCTCATGCATCTGCTTATTCTTTTTACATATCATGTCATACATGCTAGTTTATTTCCTGCTTAATCTAGAATGGCTAGATAGGAAAATGATTGTTTGATATTTGCCTAACATAGTACCAGAGTGGGGTGAAATGATAGTACGTTATGGAAGCTTAATCTAGGAAGTCAGGAAGCGTAAGGAGTACCCGACTTGGTCGACCTAGCTAAGTGGAACTAGCCGAGCTACCTCGTCATATTCTAGACTAGTTAGACCAGAGTTTCTCAAAGAGTAAATTAAAATTATCATTTCTTTAAAAGACTTTGTAAAGGAAAGGGTAGTTGTTTCGATATCCAAGAAGGCCCCAGTGCCTCTCCAAGACCTAAAAGTCAATTATTGAAATTTACTTTTAAATTACTACTTGTTAAACTTGAATCTAACTCAAGGTCAAACAATCTATAAAATTAAATTGAGAAAAATTAATCAAGCATATCACAAATACCCATAAGGCTACCATGCTTGATTGTACTGTGACACTTAAAATGGGTGAGATGGTAAGGACTAATCAATTGATAAATATTTCAAAAAGTTTTCAAAAATATTTAGAATATTTTCTTAAAAACCTATTTTCAAAATAGTGATTAAGTATAATAATATTTTAATAAATTTCATGCATGATTGTATGTACTTATAAATATATTTCAAAAACTTATATATCTTTTTTGAAATTTATTTGATCAACACTTAGACAAAAACCCTCTAGGTCAATATTAAAATTCCTTAAGACACTTAGGTAGAGTTCCTTGTAATTAACAAGGGTAGCCAGAAGGTGTCAAGTTCAGGGGGAGTTAGTATTTTTGCAAAATTGTATGTTTTCAAACATTTCTTTTGAAAAGTTCTCTGAAAAAAATATTCCTTCAAAAATTTATTTTTTCAGAATGTGTTTTAAAAAATATTCCTTCAAAAATTTATTTCTTTCAAAATATTTTTTGAAAAATATTCCTTTAAAATTTTATTATGTCTTTCAAAATGTTTTAAATATATATCTTTCAAAAATTATCATATCCTTCAAAAATATTCTTCTAAAATATGGTTTAATTACTCTTATAATTTGGATAAACTTTAAAGACATAGAAAATTTTTCTTATGATCTGTAAGGATTCCTAACATTGTCTCAAGCTTAGAGGGAGTCTTGATCAAAAGAATAAATCATCTTATGCCTCTAGACTATTTTTTTAAAAAAATTTATGTTATCCTTTTGGTTTGAATCAAACCTTAAGACTCAGAGGATGATCAACTTGTGGTCAACAAGCTTTGTAGGACTGTGTCATGTTTTGGGATAGTTCAAATTAAAAGAACTATTATACCTTAAAAAATGTAATACTTTCAAAAATACTATATTTTTAGAAAACCACAATCTTTTCAAAAATACTAAATTTTTCAAAACCACTTTTTCTAAAATATTTTTTGAAAATCTTTTAGTCTTCTAAATAGTTCTTGAAAATTTTTGAAAAATTACTTTAGTTTAAAAATCTCCAAGACACATAGGGAAGTTTTCCTTGTAGTTAACAAGGTTTCCTAAGATTGTGTTAGATTGGGGAGGAATCCAAACTAAAGATTTTTTTTCATATTGAAAATATTTTATTTTGATTGAAAAATCTCTAAGACACATAGGGATGATTTCCTAGGATTGTGTCAGATTGGAGAGGAACCCAAATTATTTTTTTAATATTGAAAATACTTGATTTTGAATGGAAAATCTCTAAGATACATAGGAAATTTTCTTGTGGTCAACAAGATTCCTAGGATTGTATCAGATTTAGGGAAGTTCAAATCAATAAAGTACTTTTCTTTTTAATTTTTTTTTCAAGTACATAGAGTTCCTTAAAATATTTTCTGAAAAAAAAATATATATATTTTAAAAGGGGGGCTTTTGAAGTTCATGCTTTTCCAAAATCCTTAAGTATTTTCTAAAATCACATTGTTGGTGCAAATTTGTTACTTAATGTAACGACCAGGCCCCTCGGCCCCTTGGGTGGCCCAACTAGTGGTCCCTTGGGCGGCCCAACTGGCGACCCCTTATGTCGTCAACCAACGACCATTGACCGTGCCGTTACTCACAAGTACTTTCCACCCATGGCCAGTGGATTTTTACCTTCCTCAGGATTCGAACTCTAGACCTCTAGGTTAAGTACTAAAGTTTATGAATCCTGATACCAATTGAGCTATAGTACTTTAGTACTCAATTGGTATCAGGATTTATAAACTTTAGTACTTAACCTGGAGGTCTAGAGTTCGAATCCTGAGGAAGGCAAAAATCCACTGGCCAGGGGTGGAAAGTACTTGTGAGTAACGGCATGGCCAATGATCGTCAGTTGACGACATAAGGGGTCGCCAATTGGGCCACCAGTTGAGCCACCCAAGGGGTCGAGGGGCTGGGTCGTTACAATAAAAAGGAAATAAATTGTCACACCCCGAGACCCATGAGCCGCTGATCCAATAGAAAATCGGACAGCACCTCCCCTGTCCGGCGGACAATTTACACATGCATACAATATCCAAACCATACACAATATATAAATTTGGCCTCAGGCCTCAAAATCAAGACACAATATGACCATAACACAAAGTAAATCATACCTGACTGCGGACCGGTCTGACTTACGATGAAACAACCAATACAAAAACCCCTTAGGGCACATAACACACTCATATGACATATACAAATCGCTAAAAGAAATATAAAACAAATGTAATACAAGTACAAAGCAAAATCATGTCGTCGCGATGGCTAGGGACAGGCTGCTGGGCTCTTCTGGCGACTCCAAGTATTTCAGCCTGAAAATAAAAATATAGCCAACGGTGTGAGTCCAAATAAACTCAGCGGATACCTAAACAGGTATGCATAGTAAATTATACAAACAATAAGAGTCACACTGATACCGTCTCATATGTACAATAGAATGGCATACACTGAAGGTACTAAATGTAGATACATACCAGAATCTATCTATCCCGCAGAGGGGTGGAATAAATCCCTAAAGAACAAATACAACACATAATCCAAGGTAAACAGGTATTCGGTATATGCATGTCAATCATAATACATCAATCAAATGCAGCAAACAATGCACGATGCAAAATATGCACATGGTGCAATAACATGTGTCACCCCTGACGCCAGTCAGGCACCGTCCACTTATCATAAATGAATGTCCGCATGGGTAGGGCTATGACAACTGTACGCACCCTGCTATCACTGCTCCTGAGTGACCGAGTGGACAGGATGCTGGCGGAGGTCACTCTCCTACCCCAAGCAATGGGGGAGTCTAGCTCTCATCTTCTCGTGTCTCAGGACGAGAAGGGATCCCTGGCTGCTACCACGCCCGGAACCACCCTCCAAATAGTGGCCGAACAGAGCAATACAGGGCAAATGCACATACTCTATGACAGCCACTACCCCTGAGTGGATGTGTGTGCATATCCTCATGTAACTAACTATGGGCTCAGACTACATAGGAGCCGATGATCGTTAGCATGCAACAATGCAAGGATGGTGCATGACCTAAATACATACAACACCCACCAAGTCCTCAACTAACACCTCAGTGTGCTAGGTATAGGTTTAAATCCTATATAATGGGATACAAGTAACCTACTAGGTATACTAACGAAATAACCAATGATTCATCAACGTCAAATGCGTGGGAACGTATCACTACATCTATGCACATATATATACAAATACAACTATTGAGACTGTATGAAACTAAAAGGGAGATAACCTCAAGGATAAGCCACATATATCAAGTACAGGTATACTAAGGCAGATATAGCATATAAACTTACTGTTATCTATAACAAACCATGCATAGCAATATGACAATATCTAAAAAGATAAGTCAAAGGTACCCGCCGTCGAAGTATAATCCATGTCCGAGAAAGAACCTCCACGTCTTGGTGCTCGTATCAACTCAATGCCCTGTATTAAGAACTATAATATAAACTATCATAACAAGTAATACTAACTAGGCTGGATATCAAGTTGTATCCGGATTAATTCAACAATCGATATTAAGTTTAATCCCTTACCCTAATCCATAACCTGATTAGCTACAGAATCCAAAAAGGAATTTTGGATCAAGGACTACGGCTAAGAGGGGAAACAAGATCGGGATTAAACGTAACCTAAGGTTCACAGTAAATACACAGCTAAATTGTACTTATATATCCATTTCCTATGGAAACATGCATCCATTTCATCACAACCCTGCTGCAAACCAACCCTCAAAGCAGGGCATTCAATCCCCAAGCAACACCTCACATTGGTGTGCCAATATTCTCAATTCCTTCCTCACCGCAACACCAAGTCACCACCAGTCATACACCAAATTGAGTGGCATTTTCACAATGTAGAGGCGACAACCCAAGGATCGAGCAACCCAATCAAATTCACAATACTGAGTCCATTTTCGTGCAACCATCAATGCTCTATGAAACCAATACCAAAACTAACAGCAACTCGTAACAGAGGTAATCCACAACAGACCAACAAGGTTCAATATAGCATCTACCACATCCATCCACAATCTAGGTCTAGAACTCACTGCAAAGGACAGAACCAAGTACTGCAAATCTACATCACCTACCAAGCTCTCGATAGGAAGATGAACAGGTCCAAAAGAGTTTAATACTGAAAAATCATCCTACTAACCCCAACTTTAAGCCAAGCTAAATCATGTACATTATTCGTGAAAACCCCAACCAAACACTCCTCGAAATCGAAACACAAAGGAAATAACAATCTACCATGAGGCTTACCCGAATTGCGTCGGCACGATAATCCCTGAGTGCTCGGCTCGGCGATGAACAGAGGCGATTGACAGCTTAGGCATGGTGGAGAGGAGCCGGCATCACGGAAAGAAAGAGGGACCATGCTCACGCGAGGAAGACTGCTCCGGAGGACATCTGTGTCGGCGGTCACAAGAAGCAGGGAGTCGACGAGCTCGGGGAGGAGAAGAAAGGGAATCGGCGTGTCTACGGCTAGGGTACGCAAAGAAGAGGAAGGCGTCGGGGGATTGGCTTTGGCGAATGAAGAGAAGGTTTTAAGTGAGGAGCTTTTTACAAAAAAACCCCTCCACTTTCAGAAATTCCAATCCTGCTCTTAGGGTAAGGGTTTTAGCTATTTAACCCTCCAACTTATTGTAATCCACTTCAATAAATTTCTAGGGATAAATTATTTACCTATTCATAATTTAAGAGTTTACCTGAAAGCCCCTTAACTTTAGGTAAATTTACATAAGTCAACTATTTAACGTTTTCTTCCATGAAGCCCTTAATAAGTTTTAAGTTTTTTACAATAAAGCCCCTTGGGCTCCTCCCGTAGGGCTGAAAACCCTAGACTCAATCCGAAAAAATCCAGAAAAAATTTCTGGTCCGGATTTTCAAATCGTCATATTTTACACTTAAAATTCTTGTTATTACCTTATATATTTTTTTGATGTCTGTCAAAGGGGGAGAGAGGACCATAAGTTAGATTTTTTCAATTTTTTTTCTCCCAAGTATTGACCTAAAACTCGTAGACCAAATCCTAACTTAAGATTATTGTCAAACATCAAAAAGTTGGAGATTGTTGGTGCAAAAAGTATCAGACATGAACAGTTAACCTCTGGTGTTTTGATATTTGACAATATACCAAGGTCTGGTCAATCTTGTGGGATCGTTTAGAATCGATAGAGGGGGGTGAATATCGATCGATAATTTTTTTGGAAAAACTTAGAGTAGTTTACGCAGTAGAAAAGCAAAATAACGCTAACACGTTTATTTTTACTTGGTTCAGAGTCGCAGTCGGCTCCTACTCTAAGGCCCACGGTCCTTGACCATTTATGATGGGTAATTCTATATTGCGTAAAATTGTTACAACTTGAGTACAAATATAGAATTTAAAATACAACACTTGAACGAAAATTATACCGACGACCGGAAGATTAGAATGTTGGAGCCGTGGGTCGTCGTTGGTGCTTGAGTCTTGAGCACGGAGTGTTTGGAGTAGAGCACTTGAAGGAATGCGTAGAAAGAAGTTGTCTTGAAGCCAAGGGGGTGAACCCCATTATATAGCAGTCACTAGGGCGCTTGTGTTGAACGGGGCACCTGACACGTGGCCTTCCCTGTGAGAAACTCCATCCGTAGACTTGGCCAACGCTTATCCCATCAACTGGGACGCCTGTATAAACACAGGCACCTCACTTGATGATGTGGCAGCTTGCTTCGAGTGGCTTGGAATCATCCCTGTCTGGGGCGCCTGCATCAACACGGGCGCCTGATCAAACAGGCGCCTGCCTTCATTGAGGTGCCTGGGAGCAGAAACCTTTAACCCTGCAACCAGGGTTAGTTCCAAAACACCAATAATAAACAATAATATCATTTAAGCATGATTAACAGCCTGAGCTATCTTGGTTCTGACTTTGGGCTTCCCAAATGGAAACCTAGGTTGAATCTGTTGGTGCAAGATGCATCAGTGATGTCCTCTTCTAAGTGTTTCAATGTTTGACAATATACTTAAGTCAGTGATACATTGAACAAGGGAAGGGTGACTCAAGAAAAGAATACTAAAGTGAGCCAAAGTCCTAGTTAACCTAGGCACTAAGTCCTGGTTCATGGAATTAGGCACTAAGTCCTGGCCGAGGGCTGGGCACCTAAGACCTGACCAAGGGTTGGGAACTAAGACCTGGTGAGTGAAACTGGGCACTAAGTCCTAGCTCGACGAATTGGGCACTAAGTCCTGGCTGAGAGTTGGGCACCGAAGACCTGGTTCGAGAAATTGGGCACTAAGTCCTGGCCGAGGGTTGGGCACCTAAGTCCTGGATCTAGGGTTTGGGCAGGAAGTCTTGGTCCAAGGGATTGAGCAACCTTGCTGAGCGATGACTAAGGATAGAAGTAGAGATGGGTCGAGGATCGGATGTCTCGAGATCCGAGAGTATCGAAGGCTAAGCTAAAGTCCACCCGAATGGACTGGGTGGCAACCGTCTCCTGAAAGGAGTAGGTGAAAGGTGCATTCCCGGGGTGGAAACTTGCGTCGGTTCGACCTAGGGTTTCGCGGAAATCTGAAGTCAGAACTATTCCATTAAGGCTAAGATTGTATGTGTGTTTGCCTTGTATTTATGTATCTTGCAGGTACCTAAAAGTGATGACAAAGCAGGCAAACAAGGCTGGAAAGAGGGCTCCTAGATGCCCCCATCGACTAGGGCACCCTAATGGAGCCAGGCACCTCATTGAAGCAGGTACCTGTGTTCAATGAGGTGCCTCAATGGTTTAGGGTGCCATGGTCAAGAGCCTTATCGGCTGCTGCGTGTTCGGCGCGGATATAAGCTTTGACCAAGCTGTAAGAGGCGCCCCATTCATCACAGGTGTCCCAATGAAGGCTATAAAAGGGGCTTCGACCCCTCAGCTCGAAACACAACTTCCAAGATTCATTCTGAGCTTTCTTACTGACGACAAAGCACTAACGACGAGGCTCTGCGACCAAGGAAGCTCCGGGAGGAAGTGCGCGACACTTCGGAGTTCTAGATCGGCCGAGTCTTCGACTCTTGTTGGTTTGAATTTATTTTCTGCAATTAATTTTAATCTATCTTTGTGATTGTAACTGTGCACTGTAAGACGGGTTTCTCAGCCTCCGGAAAGTCCGAAAAGGAGACCATTAGTGCATGGGCGTTCCCGTGCTTAGGCCTTGGATGTACTGACCCTGGGGGGTTGGGAACCAAGTAAATCCCGTGTGCATTTTGTGTTATCGTTATTTTAATTCATTCTATTTTCCGCTGCACTAACTCTGAATCTAGAATGAAAGTCTATGAAAAACGAATTTCCGCGCGAAGTTTTTACGGTCGATATTCAGCCCCCTCTATCGATAGCACTGGTCCAACAAGTGGTATCAGAGCCTAGTAGCTCTTCACCGGACTAACAGCCGACGGAGCAAAGACGCTAGGAGTTGAGGGGTAGCTCAGGGGTGAATCAGGTACATTTTATTTTTTAATGTCAATTTTTAAATTCCATATTATAAGTTTCAAGTGCAGGGAGAGAGGACACAATAAAAATCAGTGTCCTACTCGAAAGACTCGTTTGTCACCAGCAACAAAGGAAGTACCAGCACCCGGAGTCTGGAGGAACAAGGATCATATCAGGTGCTTCAAATACGAAAAGTACGAATACTACAAAAATAAGTGTCCTGCAAAGGTACGCGAAATTTACATTCCAAAAAATTTTCAAATTCTTGCACTATCCTATGTAGAAAATTTAGATAATTTTTCTGATAAATTAGAATTATTGCATAGTCAAATAAATATCTTGCATGACCAGTTATAAAATGTGGATATGGTTAAAATATCAGAAATTAATTGTTTAATCCTTAATACCAATTCAATAATCTCTAAAATTAATTATGATAAAATTAATTCTAAAATTAATTCTGATAATTTTACTGTTAATTATGAAATTAATTCTAATAAAATTAATTCTGAAATTAATTCTAATAATTTTATTGTTAATTCTGAAATTAATTCTGATAAAATTAATTCCAAAATTAATTCTGATAAAATTAATTCTATTAAAGATAATTCAGAAATTAATTCTTAAAATTTTGAGATTAATCCTAAAAATATTGAAAATATTTTTGAGGATAAACATGATTTTTCGGAAAATATTTTTGAGGATATTAAAGATAACATTGAAAATATTTCTGAAGATAATCCTGAAATTATTGAAAATATTTCTGATGACAATCCTAAAATTATTTTTGAAAATCTTAAGGATAACCGTGAAAATATTTCTGAAGGTTTTTCTAAGACTAAAAATGATGATATTTCTGAAAATAGTGAAGATGAAATGCTTTTAGATAATCATCTAATTATTAATCTCTTGGACAATCCTGAAACATTAACTAGTATCCCAAATTACTGTAAGTACCCCTGGTTGATTTTGATGTGATCAACCGATTTAAGTTAGGTCCTGGTGTGTTTAATCCCTCTTCTAAGTGTGCAGGAGCTTAGGTACGGAAGAAGTCAAGCGTAAGACGTAGCGTACGAAAAGGATTGTGCGGGGAAGTGAGCCGACGGGCTCGGTATAATCCGAGGGACGTGGAAGCTGCGGAAGAGTACGCCGGTGGAGCGAGAAGGACGTGTACGGTGTCCGAGGGATGAGAAGCCGGGAGGAAGGACGCTCGAGGGGCGAAAGACCGGAGTCGGGTTCGGGTGAGCCTAACTTCGGTTGGTCGGAAATCACCAAGAAGATGAAGAACCAAAAGACTGTTCATTTTGACCATGTCAAACAAGGCACTCGAAAAAAAAGGAATTTAATTGTTGCTAAGAAGACTCGATCCCAAGACCTCACATAAAATATGTTGCCATGGTTACCACTTGGGATAGCTGGTGATGACAACATGCAATTGCCGATGTTACTACTTGAAGAGTACAACAGCGAAGTCTAGAGCAGAAGAAAAAGTCTTAAAGGATAAAACCTTATCCTTTAATCAGATCCAATGGATGCAGTTTAATCCCATCCAAGATCAACCGTTCAGATTACATCCATGGATCAATGGCCAAGAGAAAATTCCTCAACAATCAACAATCTAGATTTATTTTCTTAGGCTATAAATAGGCTTAGACTTTCAGCCTTTTCATTCATTCAATTAATTCATTCTTGTAAACTCCCTAAAAGTCTAGCGTGCTATTTTTGTAAGGCTTCTCCGCCACAAGGAGATTTTTATTGAGCGTCCACTACCTTGGAAGCAACGTTCTCAGTTGGGACCAAGTTTCTTTTTTAAAGACGAGTGCCTACACTTTCATATTTTTTTTACCGTCTATTCACCCCCTCTAGCCGGTCCAACCCGATCCAACAATTACTCCACCTACTATGAAGATATAGAAGGATGTGATGTTGATGATGAGGATGAGGAGGAAAGTGAATTTTCTAGGATTAAGGCTTTAGTTAATAAAGTTCACAAAAAGTCAAACAAATCAAAATTGTTAGAAAAATTCGAAAAATTGAATAAAGCAGAAATAGTAAATGAATCAGAAATTTTTAAAATAATGAAAATGATGAAATTAAACCCATAACTATTAATTAATCATTTTAACCTTAATTATCCAACCTTAATTAATCTTTAATTATTTCAATATTAATTAATCTTTAATTATTTCAACCATTAATTAATCTTTTTCAACCTCAATTAATTCCTAATTAATTCAACATCAATTAATTCTTAATTGATTCAACATCAATTAATTCTTAATTGATTCAACATCAATTAAATCTTAATTGATTCAACTTCAATTAAATCTTAATTAATTCAACATCAATTAATTCTTAATTAATTCAACATCAATTAAATCTTAATTAATTTAACCTCAATTAAATCTTAATTAATTCAACATCAATTAATTCCTAATTAATTTAACTGTAATTAAACCTTAACTAATTCAACTTCAATTAATAATTCTAAATCAATTTAATTAAATCTTAATTAATTCAACTTAAATCCAATTAATTCTTAAATAACTTAAACTGCAACTAAATAAAATCCTACCCAACTGAAACCCCTACCTAAATAACAACAAATACGTCAAAGTGGGTTGGCATATTCATGGGTTCACACGACATGTATCAAATCGAGAATTTGATACATTATTAGAAACGTAAATAAAATGATTTGAATTATTTGACTCATGCATAACTGTCATGCCATGCTTCTGCTATTTCCTTAAAATATATGTCATGGCATTCATATTTAAATTTATGCATGACTTAGAACGGTTATAGGAAAATGAATAATTGAAACTTGAACAACCTAGTATTAGGTGGAGGTGAGATGATAGTACGTTAGGGAAGCGATCTGGTGGAACTAGCCGAAGTTACCGATCCAAAACCTAAGCTAGTTAGACCAAAATTTTTCAAGAAGTAATTTGAAAATGAACTTTCGATAAAAGGCTTTGTCAAGAAAAGGGTTGTTGCTCCAATAAGGCCATGGCCAAAGAAGGCCTCTGTGCCTCGCCAAGACCAGGAAGCCGATTACCGAAAATCAAATTCACCTTACTACTTGATAAATTTGAATCTAACACAAGTTTCAACTAAATCTTAGATTTAACAATAAATTAAGAAAAATGACTCACGCATCTCACAATGCACCCATAAGGTAACCTTGCTTGCTTGTATTGAGACATCTAAAATGGGTGAGATGTTAGGGACTAATAAATTGAAAAATATTTTTGAAAATTGATTTCCAAAACTCTTAGAATATTTTTCTAAAAATTTATTTTCAAAATAGTGTTTTAATATAATAATGCTTTTATGGATTTCATGATTGTCTGATTGTTTATACATATTATACATTTTCAAAAGTATATCCTTTCAAAAATGTTTGACCTACACAATTAGACACAAGTCTCTTAGGTCAACACTAAAGTCCCATAAGGCACTTAGATAGAGTCAAACGATGTTGGTGTCAGGGGGAGTTTTTTTGGTTTTTTTTTAATCTTTCAAAAATTATGATTTAAAAATCCTTATCACTTCAAAATGTTTTTTGAAAATAGTGCTTTAAATCACTATCACGTATGTTTTCGAAAAGGCTTATGCTTTAAATTGTCATCTTGAGAGTTAGTACACTCAAAATGTCATTCATTCTTTTGATTTTGATAAACCCTAAAGACACAGAGGAGGTGTACTTCATGATCCACAAGGACTCCTAGGATGTGTCAAATTTAGGGGGAGTCTAAATCAAAAAGAAGTTATTTCTAACAAATAGTTTTTTAATTATTAGATAGTTCTTATAATTTGAATCAAACATTAAGACTCAGAGGAAGAGTACTTGTAGTAAACAAGCTTCCTAGGACTGAGTCAAGTTTAGGGGGAGGTCAAATTAAAAGAATTATTAAACACTTTTAAAAATATTTTTTTTCAAGCACTATATTTCCAAAATCTTTTTGAAAACATAAGTAATTGTTTCTTTCAAAATACTATTGTTTTAAATCATTTTGTTTATATATACAACATCACTTTCAAAAATTATTTTTAGCTTATCAATTTTTTTTTGGGAAATAATACTTACTTGAATTTGGAAGAATTTCCAGGACACTTAGAAAAATGTCTTTGCAGTTAACAAGGTTTCATAGGATTGTGTCAGACTAGAAAAGAAACCAAGTCAAGTAAAGTATTATGTTTTCAAAATAATATTTTCACAATATGCATAATATCTTTTACAAGTACTTTTATTTTTTCAAAAATACATAATATCTTTTAAAAGTACTTATATGTTTCAAAAATGCATGACATCTTTTAAAGTACTTACATGTTTTTTAAAAAAAAATGCATAATATCTTTTAAAATACATATACCTTTCAAAAATGCATAATATATTTTTTAAAATACTTATTGTAAAATACGGCAATTCGAAAATCCGGACCAGAAAATTTTTTGAGATTTTTCCGGATGGGGTTTAGGGTTTCCGGCCCTACGGGAGGAGCCTAAGGGGCTTTATTGTAAAAACATAAAACTTATCATGGGTTTCGAGTAAACTCTTAAATTACGAGAAGGTAATTAACTTATCCTTAAAGTTTTATTGAGATGGATTATATTAAATAAGAGGATTCAATGGTTAAAATCCCTACCTTAAGGGTGGATGTGAGATTAGTCAAACATTGATGGACTCTTCTGTAAAAAGTCACCCCTTATAAACCCTTTCTTTGTGTCACGAGCCCTAACGCAGCCACAGTTGACCCCTTCTCCTCTTCACGCACCCGCAGCCAACGCACGCCCGATCACCTTCGCCCGCGTGCCCTAGCCGCGGCCGACGCCCCGATTGAGATCTCCTTGCTACTATCGCCGAGCTCACCTCCAATCAGTCTTCTTTCCACGAGACTCCGGCGAGGCCTTTTCTCTGATGTCGCGTACGGGATCTCTTTCTCATCTTGCGCCTGTCTCCGGACGAGTAGTGGATTGCGAGCCTCCACTTTTGGTCGAAGATTGTGATCAGCCTTCGGTAGGGAAGAGGATGGCTCAGAGTTGGGGATCCTGGATTGTTTGCCGGATTGGTGCTTGCAGTGATTCCTCCTTGCCTTATTTCCTTCCCGATGGTGGTTGAGGTGGAGCTATGATTGCAGCCGACCATCATTGAGGTAAAATTTAGTTTCTGTTTAGATTTGGGATGGTTTACATGGTTGTAGATTGTCTTTCATTTTCCTTGTTGGTTTCGAATTGATGATGGGTTACGGTTGAGGATTGGATGATGCTACTGTGGGAATTCGAATTTGAGATGGATCATGGTGTATCTGTTGGGTTGCTGTTCGTGCCTTGTTTTGGTATTTAAAAAAAAGCTAATTGCTTCTTGTAAGGATTAAATTTGTAGGGATCGCAAAAGGTTGCAGAGAACTGATATGTTTGGAATGTTAGATCTATTTAATTCGTTTAGTGGCGATTTGATCTCGATGTTTCCTTTTGAGAAGTTGTTGAGTTATGCTTAGTTGATTGTGTTCTATTGAGCTGCCGTGAGTCACTGACAGTTGGTATTGATCAGTAGTTAAATTAGCTTGTGAATTTAATACCTTGATTAGATCACAGAACATATAGTAGCAATTCTATTGGTTTGGTTCTAACGAGTTGTCTTGTGATACTTTGATAATTTGATCAATGGGCAAATTGATGGCAAGCTTGATTGATGGTAAGAGTGTTTGGTTTGAACTGATGTTTTGATTTCAGTTGGGTGTTTGATTGGTTGGGGTTGTGTGTTAGATGTGAATGTTGTGTTTCCACCGTGGGTGATAAGGGTTCTTGGAATCGAATCCTGTTTGGCAGTATTCTTGGGTTGGATCTTTTAGTCTTACTACTAATACCGTTAGTTACCACACTTGGAACTTGATCCTTGTGTTGGAATAGGTATTGGTTTAATAATTGGGTTTTGTTATTTTCAGATCTGTATTCTTGGATCAATTTTGTACCAAATTTATCCGGTTTGGTTTATCTGATCATTGAGGGAATTAATAATGGATTGAATTTGGAATTGGGTCTCATTATGACTTGTAATAATCCTAGCCGTGTGATACGTTGTAGGAATCGAGATAATTTGGGATAAGTAAGGGTTAATCATTTAATTATGGTTAATTAAATGAAACGAGAAAATTATAACGATCCTAGTTACTGGAGATAGCTCGTTAGCTATTGATTACATATCATTGTAGCTAAACATTATGCCTTTGATACAGGGCATTGATTGGATATATCATTGCTGATTTGCAGACGGGAGGTTCTTTCTGATACGAGCATCTTACGATTGAGGCGGGTACCCTTTGACTTATCTTTTAGATATTGTCATATTGCTATGCATGGTTGGTTATAGATAGCAGTAAGATTATACGCTAGCCTTGTTTATTATGCTTGTTCTGGATACTTGTTGTTTATCCCTGAGTTATTATGCTGTTAGTTTTATACAGTCTCAGGTATTGCCATGTCTATATGTATGCTTAGATATCGGGATGTATCTCTTGTATTTGACATGAGGGATGTATGTGTGCATATCATACATCATTCTTGTATTGTTGCATGCCGGCGATCAGCGACTCCCTTGTGGTTGAGCCTAATCGTCTTCCGGTACATGATATGCACACACGGCTACTCATGGGTTAGTGGATACCGTAGATGTGTGCATTTGCCATGTATTGCTCCGTTCGGCCACTATGAGGAGGGTGAGCGCGGGCGTGGTAGCAAGCAGGGATCCCTTCTCGTTCTGAGCCACGAGGAGATGAGAGCTTGACTCCCCCATTGCTTGGGGTCAGAGCGGAGTCTCCACCAGCATCCTGTCCACCCGGTCACTCAGGAGCAGTGATGGTAGGGTGTACAGTTGTCAGAGCCCTACCCGTCCAGACGTCCCTATGACAGGTCTACGATGATCTGTCTGGTGTCAGGGGTGACACATGTCATTGCACCATGTGCATACTTTGCATCTTGCATTGTTTGCTGCACTTATTTGCTGCACTTGTTTGACATCGCATATACTGGAGACTTGTTATTTGAGATTATATGTCTAATGATATTTCCTTGGTACTTATTGTCCTCTTTTCAGGTTAGCTGGATTCTGATATGTATCTACCTCAGTATTTCCAGTACTAGTTTTTCCATATTGTTGATATGAGACTGTATTAACGTAGATCCTTATTGTTATTATAACATACTATGCATATCTGCTGGGTATTCGCTGAGTTATGGACTCACCCCGTTGCCATATGTTTTTATTTCAGGTTGAGATACTTGGAGTCGCAAGAAGAGCCCAGCAGCCAGTCCCTACCCATTGCGACACAGGGTTTTGTTTTTCTAATTGGCGATGTATTTACTTCATATTTCTTTTAGGACTTTGTATATGCCTTGTGAGTGTCGTAGTGTGCCCTAAGGGGTTTATGTATGGGTTGATTTGTCGTAAGTCGGACCGGTCCGCAGTCATGTATGATTTATTTTGTGTTATGGTCAGTTTATGTTTTAGTTTTGAGGCCTGAGGCCAAATTATTATCTGCGTGTGTGTTTGGATAGTGTATGTATGTGTAAATTGTCCGCCGGACAGGGGAGATGCTATCCGATTTTATATTGGAACAGCGGCTCTTGGGTCTCGGGGCGTGACAATTTATTTTGGTATCAGAGCTCAGGTTTTCGGATACCTTCAGGACTTGTGGATTTACGGTTTCTATCCGATACCAATTTATTTTGGTATAAGACCGTAGGTTTGCGATGCCTACTTATTTTACGAGTCTTTTCGGATTTGTTCGGAGTTGTTTTCTCGATGTGGTTGTTTGGGACTTGGTGCGATGGGACCTCTTCAGGCGACATGTATTTCTTCTGATCTCTTGTATCCCTTATCCTACTTAGGATGGATAGAAATTCTTTCATGTCATTGGATCAGGTTGTTATTCCTGTATAGTTATGTATAGTTAGAGATTCTCTCATATTATGGGACCATGTTATCATTCCTGTTTTTAGATATGGTTAGAAATTCTCTTATGTGGACTTATGTTATTATTTTTGTATTTAGGTATGGTTAGAAATACTTTCATGTCATTGGATCAGGTTGTTATTCCTGTATATTTAGGCACGGTTAACAATTCTCTTGTGTTACTGGAATTATGTTAGCATTCCTATATATGTAGGTATGATTTAGAAATTCTCTCGTGTTATTGGATCATGTTACCATTCCTCTATATTTAGGTATAATTAAAATTTCTCTCATGTTAATGGATCATGTTATTATTCTTGTACCCGTCTGGTAACTTGATTAGGTCTGATGACTTAAAGAATCAGTTTATAGTAATCATGGTTAGACTATCCCAACTTGGTGGGATCATATATTCATACTGGATGGATAAATATTTATAGACTTGGTTTTAGTTGGATTGACATGTTATCAATCTATTTTATTCATGATCGTTCATGTGAGCGATTAGTGACATGTTGTGGATGAGATCTTAGACTGGGGAATGTTAATTCTCTAGTAGCACTGATTGTTCAGTCGGAAAGCAAGGGTCGAATTTGTCGACAACCTATTGGAGGTTTAGGATTTTTGTTTTTCCTAGACCTTACTATTCATAGTACGTGTATTAGCTATTATTAGCTAAGCGAGAACTAGGGTTGGTTGTCGTAAGTGGCTCGATCAATATTAGATCCCTTCATTTTAGCTTATGGAGCTGCAAGCTTTTTATGTTATGTATATCTGGACAGATAAGCTAGATGTCATGTCTTGAGTATATGATCTGCATTGATGCAGTAGGGTAGCATTAGCTACATATTATTAGTAGAGGATTAATACATTCTGTTCCTTGGGGGCTTTGACCATGGAACACTTGTACTTGGTTGTTGACATATAAAGTGCATGTTGATGAGCGATTTGATCTAATAGGGAAAGTGTGGAGCTAGTTGCTTGATACTTATGGCTTACTATTTTTACTTGGTCTGAATAACCAAGCAGGTATCTACGGACTTATGATTTGCGTGGAGGCAAATCACATACAAGACTAGGTCACCTCCGATTAAATGATATCAAGGATGACCTGTGGGAAAATAAAGGAATTGCTTTATGAGTATGTGGAGATACTCCTAAGAGATAGCATGTCTCTAGCTCCTTGTTACGGAGTAGGACCTTAGAGGGTTTGACCATAGAGTGGAGGAATTGGATTGTATTGGATTACAAGTCGACGATCGGTGTGACTCGCTAGTTGCTACGCTAATCTATGAGGGATTCTGACTCATAGATTGGG
The DNA here is from genome assembly GCA_024364735.1 of Boesenbergia rotunda. Lineage (NCBI taxonomy): Eukaryota > Viridiplantae > Streptophyta > Magnoliopsida > Zingiberales > Zingiberaceae > Boesenbergia > Boesenbergia rotunda. Next base: position 202,062 of record JAGFNQ010002710.1, read on the forward strand.
TGTATATGGTTAGATAATCTCGATGGTGCATCGGGATGTATGACCCGCTAGGGTGCGGAAGATGTGGAGTTAGCTATAATCTTTACCTTCCGGTGAGATATTGGACATTAATCAGGAGGTTAAAGATACCCACTGAACTTCGGTTATTATACCCCCATCGTGAATTTATTAGTTCATGGGATGATAAGGTTGATACCGCCGTGGACTATCTCGTTGGTGTTGAGAGGTCGATTAAGATTGACGAATCTCTATGAATATGCTGTATTTTGAGGATTCTATTAGGGGATATGATCCTACTGGATTTATAGCTTTTTGATGGATCAGTGGGTGAATAAATGATCTTTCTGTGGTTGATTATTAGGAAGTCTGTTATTGATAGCAACATATGGTACGACATATTGGCAAAATCTTTAAAATTATATGTGATCTTCTAATGGTCTATTAGAGAATATATATACATATATATGACTGGTGATGTTTTGGAGGATGTTGTTAACTTGGGGATACTTGGTGATACTGATGAATTTCACGTTTTACATTTGAGGATCGAAGTATAGACTTGGCGTGAGTAATCATAGGATTGAGTGTCCTGGATAGTTGTGATGACTGAATGGTTGTTCTGGTGTAACTGGTTATTGGATAATAACTTCTGGATTGATAACTCCAGTTGCTCTGTAACAGTGTAACCTTAGGGTATCAGACGCAGTGATTACTCACGATGAGTACAGATATGTTTTGAGGCTAGTGTGTGTCGTATGAGGTATGGGAAAATTTGGGGACCAAATTTTTATTAGTGGGGGAGAATGTAAAATACGGCAATTCGAAAATCCGGACCAGAAAATTTTTTGAGATTTTTCCGGATGGGGTTTAGGGTTTCCGGCCCTACGGGAGGAGCCTAAGGGGCTTTATTGTAAAAACATAAAACTTATCATGGGTTTCGGGTAAACTCTTAAATTACGAGAAGGTAATTAACTTATCCTTAAAGTTTTATTGAGATGGATTATATTAAATAAGAGGATTCAATGGTTAAAATCCCTACCTTAAGGGTGGATGTGAGATTAGTCAAACATTGATGGACTCTTCTGTAAAAAGTCACCCCTTATAAACCCTTTCTTTGTGTCACGAGCCCTAACGCAGCCACAGTCGACCCCTTCTCCTCTTCACGCACCCGCAGCCAACGCACGCCCGATCACCTTCGCCCGCGTGCCCTAGCCGCGGCCGACGCCCCGATTGAGATCTCCTTGCTGCTATCGCCGAGCTCACCTCCAATCAGTCTTCTTTCTGCAAGACTCCGGCGAGGCCTTTTCTTTGATCGTTGCGTGCGGGATCTCTTTCTCATCTTGCGCCTGTCTCCGGACGAGTAGTGGATTGCGAGCCTCCACTTTTGGTCGAAGATTGTGATCAGCCTTCGGTAGGGAAGAGGATGGCTCAGAGTTGGGGATCCTGGATTGGTGCTTGCGGTGATTCCTCCTTGCCTTATTTCCTTCCCGATGGTGGTTGAGGTGGAGCTACGATTGCAGCCGACCATCATTGAGGTAAAATTTAGTTTCTGTTTAGATTTGGGATGGTTTACATGCTTGTAGATTGTCTTTTGTTTTCCTTGTTGGTTTCGAATTGATGATGGGTTACGGTTGAGGATTGGATGATGCTACTGTGGGAATTCGAATTTGAGATGGATCATGGTGTATCTGTTGGGTTGCTGTTCATGCCTTGTTTTGGTATTTAAAAAAAAGCTAATTGCTTCTTGTAAGGATTAAATTTTTAGGGATCGCAAAAGGTTGCAGAGAACTGATATGTTTGGAATGTTAGATCTATTTAATTCGTTTAGTGGCGATTTGATCTCGATGTTTCCTTTTGAGAAGTTGTTGAGTTATGCTTAGTTGATTGTGTTCTATTGAGCTGCCGTGAGTCACTGACAGTTGGTATTGATCAGTAGCTAAATTAGCTTGTGAATTTAATACCTTGATTAGATCACAGAACATATAGAAGCAATTCTATTGGTTTGGTTCTAACGAGTTGTCTTGTGATACTTTGATAATTTGATCAATGGGCAAATTGATGGCAAGCTTGATTGATGGTAAGAGTGTTTGGTTTGAACTGATGTTTTGATTTCAGTTGGGTGTTTGATTGGTTGGGGTTGTGTGTTAGATGTGAATGTTGTGTTTCCACCGTGGGTGATAAGGGTTCTTGGAATCGAATCCTGTTTGGAAGTATTCTTGGGTTGGATCTTTTAGTCTTACTACTAATACCGTTAGTTACCACACTTGGAACTTGATCCTTGTGTTGGAATAGGTATTGGTTTAATAATTGGGTTTTGTTATTTTCATATCTATATTCTTGGATCAATTTTGTACCAAATTTATCCGGTTTGGTTTATCTGATCATTGAGGGAATTAATAATGGATTGAATTTGGAATTGGGTCTCACTATGACTTGTAATAATCCTAGCCGTGTGATACGTTGTAGGAATCAAGATAATTTGGGATAAGTAAGGGTTAATCATTTAATTATGGTTAATTAAATGAAACGAGAAAATTATAATGATCCTAGTTACTGGAGATAGCTCGTTAGCTATTGATTACATATCATTGTAGCTAAACATTATGCCTTTGATACAGGGCATTGATTGGATATATCATTGCTGATTTGCGGACGAGAGGTTCTTTCTAATACGAGAATCTTACGATTGAGGCGGGTACCCTTTGACTTATCTTTTAGATATTATCATATTGCTATGCATGGTTGGTTATAGATAGCAGTAAGATTATACGCTAGCCTTGTTTATTATGCTTGTTCTGGATACTTGTTGTTTATCCCTGAGTTATTATGCTGTTAGTTTTATACAGTCTCAGGTATTGCCATGTCTATATGTATGCTTAGATATCGGGATGTATCTCTTGTATTTGACATGAGGGATGTATGTGTGCATATCATACATCATTCTTGTATTGTTGCATGCCGGCGATCAGCGACTCCCTTGTGGTTGAGCCTAATCGTCTTCCGGTACATGATATGCACACACGGCCACTCATGGGTTAGTGGATACCGTAGATGTGTGCATTTGCCCTGTATTGCTCCGTTCGGCCACTATGAGGAGGGTGAGCGCAGGCGTGGTAGCAAGCAGGGATCCCTTCTCGTACTGAGCCACGAGGAGATGAGAGCTTGACTCCCCCATTGCTTGGGGTCGGAGCAGAGTCTCCACCAGCATCCTGTCCACCCGGTCACTCAGGAGCAGTGATGGCAGGGTGTACAATTGTAGCGACCCGCCTTCTCTACCTTTGACGGATCGTTACTTTGTCTACTTCTTGACACTAATGCACGACTAAAAATGCGGAACTTTCTTTTTTTTTGTATTTAATCTATCTAAGAATGAGATTCTAACTTTAATAGTCATGCATGATACAATGGCACATTACTAGCAATTCTAACCATTTAAACTCATCACACAAGGTTCTATAACATTACTAAAGCATTATGGAATATGAATGCAACTTTTCTAAGCATATTTAAAGCAATAAAACTTAATTCAAAAGGAGACTAACAACATCTTGGCACATGCATCAAATAGCTCCATCAAAGTATCGATATTCAAAACTACTCACGCTCATACCCATCCAATGCAGTCATAAGGATATATACACTAAATAGAATGACATGGAAACTTTACTCGTGGTTTTTAGACATGCAAAATACATTCTATAACATTTCTAGAACTTCATAGAATGTAAATCTTACTTTTCTACCGAATTTACAAGCATTTTAAGCACAATTAGGACTTAGTCCAAAAAGGGAATGATAAGCTCAAGAATATATAAGTCCAAAAATTCAATGTATTCACATGCTAAACTACTCATGCCCTTGCTCATCTAGTGCCTTCACAAAAGTATGCATACTAATTGAAATGACATGGAATCTTCATTCTACAAAATTGAGCATGTAAAACTATCCGAAGCATAAATGTTTAATAAACTCCATAACACAATAACTTGGAATTTGGAAATCTTAAACATTGCATTTCAAATAAGCTAAACTGTCTCATCCCAAGGATCTCTCCAAGGTCAGCCACCACACACACGTCACTCAGCACCGCCTCGTCGCCTTCCTTCAGAATTGCTTGTCTTTACCTTTACCTGCAGTAAGAGGAAATGCAACTAATAAGCATAAAGCTTAGCAAGTACTATCTAGCTCACAAAATCTCGAAATGTGCAGGCATGCTTTTTAAACAATGTGAAATCACATGAGATACTTTTATGCTTAAAAGAAACACTAAAACATGTATAACTCAAAACATGCATACTCAAGCATTAATAAGTCTTAACTCACTTTTTCTTGGCTTAACATGAAACTTTAGCAATTCTTTAACTTTAAATCTTTCTTTAACTTTTTAGAAAACTTCCTTAAACTTTAGGAAAACTTTGCTAAAGCATATACTTGAAAATAATACTCACTTGGATCCACTTAAGACGTAAGTATCATCTTATGCGCGTTCCCTAAAAGGTTGGGATAGCGAGCCGCCAATCCTAATAGAGCAGACCTTGGTCTACCAGGGCCAAGACCTTGGAATTGGACACCTGGATTTCTTTAACGACGCCCTTAGACGTCGGGTACTGGCCTTAGAAAATAAAATAGCTTTTCTTTCTTTTCTTTCTTATCTTTAAATGCCTTGGCATTTTATCGAATACCTTGTGTGCCCAAAATCCCTAAGTCTTGACTTTTGGGGATTTCGTAAGGCCTTGGCCTTCTCTTTTCTTTTTCTTTATCTTTCTTTTCTTTTCTTATAGATTTCTTAGACCCTAAGCTCACATAGGGTACTCTATCAAATACATCTAAGCATATAACGAACTAAGATCACATGCAACATCTTAACTAAAAGTAAATATCTCCTTTAAAACTTTTAAGGGAAAATTCTTGCGGAAAACCGCCTCTTACTACAGGTGAGCAGTATTTACCTCGATATCTTGGACTTACAACCAAGAACGGCGTCGGAGGTTCCGGAGAAACTCGGAGTCTCGGAGATTTCTTCGCGCTCACGTGTTCCTCTCGTCGTGGGCATCCCGAATATCGGAAAATCTCTCGGAGGAGAGCTTTGGCCGGCCACCGGAGGAAAGCCCTAGGGCTTGGTGTGGTTTCGCCCAAGAGAGGAGTGGAGAGGGGCGGCGTGAGGGCTTGGGCGAGGGAGAGAGGGTTTTGGTTGAGAGAAAATAAAATTTCTCTCTTTAATTATCTATTTATACTTATGGGGGCGAATTTACCTAATTATACCTTATCTATTGTTTCGCTTAATCTATTTCAACAAAAACAAACCAGCCTAGCTGGTTCGTCCATTCTTCTCTCATAACGTAGGTGAAGGGATCGATTCCCACTTACGCGATTTTCTATTTATAACTATTTTTGCCACTTTCGTTTACGGAAAAATTCTATAAAAATATCCATAAATTTGGAATAAATTCTAAGATATTTCTAAAATTAGTTTCGAGAATTTTCGAGCGTTACAATCCCCCATACCTTATAAAAAGTTCGTCCTCGAACTTAAAACAACTCTGGGTATTTCTGCCTCATGCTGTCCTCTGGTTCCCATGTTGCCTCTTCTACTCTGTGATTTTGCCATATGACTTTCACTAATGGTACCTCCTTGTTTCGTAATTTCTTAAGTGCTCGGTCTATTATCTGAATAGGCCGACTATCATAACTGAGATTTTCGCGAACTTGTACCGTCTGTGGCTCTATCACCTGGGTGGCATCTGGGATATGCTTCTTCAGCATAGAAACATGAAATACGTTGTGGATAGCTGACATCTCCTGAGGTAGCTCCAACTCATAAGCTACTTTGCCAACTCTTCTAGTGATGGGGTATGGTCCTACATATCTGGGACTTAGCTTGCCCTTCTTCCCAAAACGCGGTCATGGGAGCCACTTTGAGGAACACTGTATCCCCAACTTCAAATTCTAATGGTCTGCGCCGTGTATCAGCATAGCTCTTCTGGCGGCTTTGAGCTGTTTCTATTCTCTGGCGGATCTGCTGTATGGCTACGGTGGTATCATCTATAAGATCTGTCTGTAAGCCTAACTCTTGCCTCTCACCACCCTCGTACCAGCAGATAGGAGATCTACACCTCCGTCCATATAAAGCCTCATAGGGTGCCATGCCAATAGTGGCCTGATAACTATTGTTGTAAGCAAATTCCGCTAAGCACAAATATCTGCACCAACTGCCCTTGAAATCTAAAGCACAAGCTCTGAGCATATCTTCTAAAATTTGATTTACTCTTTCTGTCTGTCCATCAGTCTGGGGATGGAAGGCTGTGCTGAATTTAAGTCTGGTGCCTAGTGCGTGCTGAACACACTCCCAGAAGTGAGAGACAAAGCGCCCGTCTCTGTCAGAAATGATAGACTTCGGAACTCCATGAAGCCTGATCACTTCCTTCACATATAACTGCGCCAAATGCTCTATTGAGTGTGACACCTTAATGGCTAGAAAGTGGGCAGACTTGGTCAATCTGTCCACTATCACCCAAATTGCATCGTGTCCATGGGTGGTTCTTGGAAGACCTGTGATAAAGTCCATGTCACCCTCTGGAACCGTCAGGATGGGAGCACTGGTCAGTCTCTTCTTCAGCTCTAGAAAACTGTGCTCGCATTTATCTGACCATTCAAACTTCTTGTTCTTTCTGGTCAAGGCTGTGAGTGGAGAGGCTATTCTGGAAAAGTCCTCCACAAATTTTCTGTAATATCCTGCCAGGCCTAAGAAACTCCTGATTTCACTGGCATTCTTGGGTTTACACCAGTTGCTGACTGCTTCTATCTTGGCTGGATCAACTTGAATGCCTTCTTTGGATACAATGTGACCTAGGAAGGTCACCTGATCTAGCCAAAACTCACACTTTGAGAACTTTGCATAGAGCTTTTCCTGCTGAAGGATCTGCAGCACTATCCTCAAGTGTGTAGCATGGTCCTCTAGAGTCTGTGAGTATATGAGAATATCATCAATAAATACAATGACGAATTTATCGAGATACTCCCTGAAGATGTGGTTCATCAGCTCCATGAAGACTGCTGGAGCATTGGTTACTCCAAAAGGCATCACTACAAATTCGTAGTGGCCGTATCTTGTCCTGAAGGTCGTCCTGGGGATGTCACTTTCTTTAACCTTTAGCTGATGATACCTAGAACGCAGATCTATCTTCGAGAACAATGTAGCCCCTTTGAGTTGATCAAATAAATCATCTATTCTAGGAAGGGGGTACTTGTTCTTGATGGTTACCTTGTTCAGAGCTCTGTAGTCTATGCACAGACGCATAGACCCATCCTTCTTCTTGACGAAAAGTACAGGGGCTCCCCAGGGTGAATGACTCGGGCGGATGAAGCCCTTGTCTAGTAGCTCCTGGAGTTGCTCTTGTAATTCTTTCAGCTCTTCAGGAGACATACGATATGGGGCTTTTGAGACCGGACCGGTACCTGGCACCAGCTCAATCTCAAATTCCACCTCCCTGTTGGGCGGTAGTCCAGGTAGTTCTTCTGGGAACACTTCTGGATATTCCCAGACTACCCGTACATCCTCTTGCTTGAGTTCCTTCTTTGCTTCTGAGTCCACTACGTGTGCAAGAAAACCAGCACACCCTTGCTCTAGCATCTGGTGGGCTGCCAAGGCTGAGAGGAATTTCTGAGTCTTCCTCTTTGGGGCTCCTTGAAACTCGAATGGTGGTTCTCCTTCTGGGCTGAAAACCACCTTCCTTCTACGGCAGTCCACTGAAGCGTTGTACTTACTGAGGAAATCCATGCCCAATATAATGTCGAAGTCTTGCATCGCAAGGACTATCAGATCGACATATAGCTCTCGGTCTGAAATCTTGATTGGCACAGCCCGGAGCCGCTGGGTGGATTCCATGATCTCCCCTGAAGGGAGAGTTGTCAGGAATCTGGACTCCCAACTCTCTGCAGGCACCTGTAACTTACTAGCAAAAGGTACTGATACGAAAGAATGGGTCGCCCCAGTGTCAAACAGTGTAGTAGCTAAATGCTGAAAAATAACTATTTGACCTGTTACGACCGTGGAGGCGCTGGCAGCTTCTTCCTTCGTGAGGGAAAAGACTCTGGTATTGGTTGGAACTGGTGCTGCTTCCAACCCTCCCTGACTGATCTGAGGTCCCTCCAGTATAGTAGGCATGTAATGTAACTGAGGCTTGCCTCCATACTGTACGGACTGCTGAGGAAGTACCTTAAACTTGTTTGGGCAGTCTCTGGATCTGTGTCCCTCTTGTCCACATGAGTAGCATCCAGTTACACCGAAAAGGCACGCTCCTGGATGGGTCCTCCCACACTTAGGACAAGGCGGATACCTAGCTTGCTTGTTCTCTGGGTTTCCTTTTTGGCTGCCAGGCCACTGCTTCCTTTTGTGGTTCTTGTTCTTCCAGTTCTGGTTATTTGGCTGAGGCTTCTGGCCTCCTGTTGTCTTGTTCTCAATCAGGACTGGCTTCTGCTGTGTTTGCTGTGCCTTGATGCTATTCAGATAGTGCTCTGAGATTAGAGCACTACTGACCAACTCCTCGCTGGTCTGGGGTCGGTGCGTCCCGCTGTTCACGTTGAGTGCTATTTCAGGGTTCAACATGCGGAGCATCAGTCTGACTCGCTCCTTCTCTGTGCTGACTAGCTCTGGGCAGAGGCGAGCTAGTCTGTTGAACTTCGCGACTGCTTCTCCAACTAGTAGGTTACCTTGTCTGAACTCCATGAAGTCCTCGTAGTGCTTGTTGGTAACCCACATGTGGAAGAACTCCTCATAGAACTCTTTCTCGAAATCTGTCCAACTCATCTGGTTGACTATCCTCTTACTCTTGACCCGCTCCCAGCACATACGAGCATCTCCAGTTAGGCAGAAGGAGGCACATTTGACCTTCTCGACTTCTGGCCAGTCAAGAAGCTCCATTGTGCTCTCTAAAGTCTTGAACCAAGCCTAGGCATCCCAGGGCTCAGTCGTGCCTGAGAAGCTTTCGGACTTCAGCCTCTGCCACTGGACGAGGTATGCTTCTTGTCTTCGGTTCACGGCAGGGGTCTCCTGTGTGACTGGTGGAACTTCAGCCACCACTGGAGTTCCCACTCCTGCTGTGGGTGGGGTAGGGGGCACTGGGTGCTGATTTGCCATCAGTGTGGCGATGGTCTTCTGTTATTCTGTAATCTGAGCTTGCATCTGAGCAATGACTGCCATCAGGTTTGGCTGTTCTGTGCCAGGCTCACTGTTATCTTGAACTGGAGTTTTGTTCCTTGCATTAGGAGCTCGACCTCTTCTTGCCATGTAATAATACATAAGGGAACAAGAATCACCACTACATTTCTAGGTATAGAACTTGTTTTCTTACTTAGTAACCTAATATCCATTCTAGGGATTAAACATGATTCCGTGATACTAAGGTATTAAACATGCTTCCTTGTTCTATGCACATATGGGTAAGTACTTAAGCATTTCTCTATACTGCAATTAAGTAAAGGAGCAATAGAAAACTGAAACTTAAAGCTTTCTTACTTGAAGACGGCAAGGTTGATGCTGATGTGTGTGTGATGCTGGAGAATGGGAACTGCTCTGATACCAACTGTGGCGACCCGCCTTCTCTACCTTTGACGGACCGTTACTTTGTCTACTTCTTGACACTAATGCACGACTAAAAATGCGGAACTTTCTTTTTTTTGTATTTAATCTATCTAAGAATGAGATTCTAACTTTAATAGTCATGCATGATACAATGGCACATTACTAGCAATTCTAACCATTTAAACTCATCACACAAGGTTCTATAACATTACTAAAGCATTATGGAATATGAATGCAACTTTTCTAAGCATATTTAAAGCAATAAAACTTAATTCAAAAGGAGACTAACAACATCTTGGCACATGCATCAAATAGCTCCATCAAAGTATCGATATTCAAAACTACTCACGCTCATACCCATCTAATGCAGTCATAAGGATATATACACTAAATAGAATGACATGGAAACTTTACTCGTGGTTTTTAGACATGCAAAATACATTCTATAACATTTCTAGAACTTCATAGAATGTAAATCTTACTTTTCTACCGAATTTACAAGCATTTTAAGCACAATTAGGACTTAGTCCAAAAAGGGAATGATAAGCTCAAGAATATATAAGTCCAAAAATTCAATGTATTCACATGCTAAACTACTCATGCCCTTGCTCATCTAGTGCCTTCACAAAAGTATGCATACTAATTGAAATGACATGGAATCTTCATTCTACAAAATTGAGCATGTAAAACTATCCAAAGCATAAATGTTTAATAAACTCCATAACACAATAACTTGGAATTTGGAAATCTTAAACATTGCATTTCAAATAAGCTAAACTGTCTCATCCCAAGGATCTCTCCAAGGTCAGCCACCACACACACGTCACTCAGCACCGCCTCGTCGCCTTCCTTCAGAATTGCTTGTCTTTACCTTTACCTGCAGTAAGAGGAAATGCAACTAATAAGCATAAAGCTTAGCAAGTACTATCTAGCTCACAAAATCTCGAAATGTGCAGGCATGCTTTTTAAACAATGTGAAATCACATGAGATACTTTTATGCTTAAAAGAAACACTAAAACATGTATAACTCAAAACATGCATACTCAAGCATTAATAAGTCTTAACTCACTTTTTCTTGGCTTAACATGAAACTTTAGCAATTCTTTAACTTTAAATCTTTCTTTAACTTTTTAGAAAACTTCCTTAAACTTTAGGAAAACTTTGCTAAAGCATATACTTGAAAATAATACTCACTTGGATCCACTTAAGACGTAAGTACCATCTTATGCGCGTTCCCTAAAAGGTTGGGGTAGCGAGCCGCCAATCCTAATAGAGCAGACCTTGGTCTACCAGGGCCAAGACTTTGGAATTGGACACCTGGATTTCTTTAACGACGCCCTTGGACACCGGGTACTGGCCTTAGAAAATAAAATAGCTTTTCTTTCTTTTCTTTCTTATCTTTAAATGCCTTGGCATTTTATCGAACACCTTGTGTGCCCAAAATCCCTAAGTCTTGACTTTTGGGGATTTCGTAAGGCCTTGGCCTTCTCTTTTCTTTTTCTTTATCTTTCTTTTCTTTACTTATTGATTTCTTAGACCCTAAGCTCACATAGGGTACTCTATCAAATACATCTAAGCATATAACGAACTAAGATCACATGCAACATCTTAACTAAAAGTAAATATCTCCTTTAAAACTTTTAAGGGAAAATTCTTGCGAAAAACCGCCTCTTACTACAGGTGAGCAGTACTTACCTCGATATCTTGGACTTACAACCAAGAACGGCGTCGGAGGTTCCGGAGAAACTCGGAGTCTCGGAGATTTCTTCGCGATCACGCGTTCCTCTCGTCGTGGGGATCCCGAATATCGGAAAATCTCTCGGAGGAGAGCTTTGGCCGGCCACCGGAGGAAAGCCCTAGGGCTTGGTGTGGTTTCGCCCAAGAGAGGAGAGGAGAGGGGCGGCGTGAGGGCTTGGGCGAGGGAGAGAGGGTTTTGGTTGAGAGAAAATAAAATTTCTCTCTTTAATTATCTATTTATACTTATGGGGGCGAATTTACCTAGTTATACCTTATCTATTGTTTCGCTTAATCTATTTCAACAAAAACAAACCAGCCCAGTTGGTCCGCCCATTCTTCTCTCACAGCGTAGGTGAAGGGATCGATTCCCACTTATGCGATTTTCTATTTATAACCGTTTTTGCCACTTTCGTTTACGGAAAAATTCTATAAAAATATCCATAAATTCTAAGATATTTCTAAAATTAGTTTCGAGAATTTTCGAGCGTTACAACAGTTGTCAGAGCCCTACCCGTCCAGACGTCCCTATGACAGGTGTACGATGATCTGTCTGGTGTCAGGGGTGACACATGTCATTGCACCATGTGCATACTTTGCATCTTGCATTGTTTGCTGCACTTATTTGCTGCACTTGTTTGACATCGCATATACTGGAGACTTGTTATTTGAGATTATATGTCTAATGATATTTCCTTGGTACTTATTGTCCTCTTTTCAGGTTAGCTGGATTCTGGTATGTATCTACCTCAGTATTTCCAGTACTAGTTTTTCCATATTGTTGATATGAGACTGTATTAACGTAGATGCTTATTGTTATTATAACATACTATGCATATCTGCTGGGTATTCGCTGAGTTATGGACTCACCCCGTTGCCATATGTTTTTATTTCAGGTTGAGATACTTGGAGTCGCCAGAAGAGCCCAGCAGCCAGTCCCTACCCATCGCGACACAGGGTTTTGTTTTTGTACTTGGCGATGTATTTATTTCATATTTCTTTTAGGACTTTGTATATGCCTTGTGAGTGTCGTAGTGTGCCCTAAGGGGTTTATGTATGGGTTGATTTGTCGTAAGTCGGATCGGTCCGCAATCAGGTATGATTTATTTTGTGTTATGGTCAGTTTATGTTTTAGTTTTGAGGCCTGAGGCCAAATTATTATCTGCGTGTGTGTTTGGATAGTGTATGTATGTGTAAATTGTCCGCCGGACAGGGGAGATGCTGTCCGATTTTATATTGGAACAGCGGCTCTTGGGTCTCGGGGCGTGACACTTATATTTTTCAAAAATGCATAATATCTTTTGAAAATACTTGCATTTTTCAAAAAGCTCAATATATTTTAAAAGTACTTGCATCTTTCAAAAAGCTCAATATATTTTAAAAATACTTGCTTTTTTCAAAAAGCTTAATATATTTTTCAAAAGTACTTGCATTTTTCAAGCTTAATATCTTTCAAAGTACAAGTTTTTGCACAATATTTTTCAAAGTATTCTTTTAAAATGCAAAAATCTCTAAGTGAAATATTTTTTTTAAAAAAAGGTACATACTTTTCTAAGGAAAAATCATTTGAGTATGCAATTCTTTTTGAAAATCTTTCTCAATAAGAAATTTTTCCAAGGCAATATTTTACTAAGTGGAAAATTTTCTATGTTTTCTGAAAGTACGAAATTTGTTTAATGCACAATACTTTTCAAAATGTAATTTTCTGCTATGATTTCAAAGATTTATACTAAATACTTTCAAAATGAAATTTTTTTCATTGTTGGTGCAAGTGTTTTTTGGTTTGTTTTGATGTATGACAAAGGGGGAGAGTAAGCTTAAGTTAGAGAAGAAGAAATATTTTTTTCCAAATGTTTTTTCTCTTTTCCAAAGGATCAAATTAAATCAAAAGGTTTTTTCAAAAAGGGAGGAAGTGAGCTTAAGTTAGAAATTTTTACTCCCAAAGGATAGAGAGCTTTCCCAAAGAATCAAAATTTATTTTCAAAACTTAAAATTTTTTTTTCAAGGATTATAATTTAGCCCTTTCAACCAATCTAACTTAAGATATTGTCAAGCATCAAAAAGGGGGAGATTGTTGGTGCAAGATGCATCAGTGATGTCCTCCTATAAGCGTTTCAATGTTGGACAATATACTTAAGTCAGTGATACATTGAACAAGGGATGGGTGAGTCAAGAAAAGAATACCAAAGTGAGCCAAAGTCCTAGTTAACCTACGCACTAAGTCCTAGTTTATGGAATTGGGCACTAAGTCCTGGCCGAGGGTTGGGCACCTAAGACTTGACCGAGGGTTAGGCACTAAGACCTGGTGAGTGAAGTTGGGCACTAAGTCCTGGTTCAAGGAATTGGGCACTAAGTCCTAGCCGAGGGTTTGGCATCGAAGACCTGGTTTGAGGAATTGGGCACTAAGTCCTGGCTGAGGGTTGGACACCTAAGTCCTGGACCTAGGGTTTGGCCACGAAGTCTTGGTCCAAGGGATTGAGCAACTTAGTTGAGCGATGACTAAGGACAGAAGTAGAGATGGGTCAAGGTTCAGACGTCTCGAGATCCGAGAGTATCGAAGGCTAAGCTAAAGTCCACCCGAATGGACTGGGTGGCAACCGTCTCCTAAAAGGAATAGGTGAAAGGCGCTTCCCGGGGGTGGGAAGATTGTATGTGTGTTTGCCTTGTATTTATGTATCTTGCAAGTACCTAAAAGTGAAGACATAACAGGCAAACAAGGCTGGAAAGAGGGCTCTTGGGCGCCCCCATCAGCTAGGGCGCCCTAATGGAGCCAAGTGCCTCATTGAAGCAGGTGCCTATGTTCAATGAGGTGCCTCAATGGTCCAGGTCACCCTGGTCAAGAGCCTTATCGGCTGCTGCGAGTTCGGCGTGTTAGTGATATGAGAGAAGTGTCCTAAGGCAATCGTCTTATGATTGTAATCATTTATTTTAATAAATGAATATTCACTATTTGAGTATACATGTTTATGTATTTGATTGAGATCTTAAACTCATTTACTGAATGTCCGCAATACAATTCATAGCATGAGAGAATTTGTGACGAATTCACAACTAGTGATTATCTCTACATGTGCAATTGTGAAATATTGAAATTGTCCCTAGTCGATGAATTGATAAATACAGACACTATCAATTCTGTTGAGACTAGCATGGGTTATTCTCTAATCAGCTGATTCTCACTGGCTGGTGACATTGGGATGTCCGAAGATAAACATGAATGCTAGTTAAGGGAACTAGTTCATTGGAGTGACTGGCTGTAAAACTTCATATGGTAGTCTACATATAGACATGTCAGTGAAGTTCTTACTGCAGCTTAAGTGCGATGTTCCTTTGACTTGCGGTGTTCAAGTCATCTTGGTCATGGAGACTTATACTTTGACATCTTAAGCAAGCATCTCCAAGGAGGTGTAGACCCAGGATGATTGGGTATAAGCCGAAGTGCCCGAAGATGTTTGAACAACCTACAAAGGATTCACCACTCCTTGCGAGGAGATCTATACCCAAGGCCTTTCATTGAATTGATACTCGAAGCCTCTGGCCAGAGCATGACATGTTCAGAGTATGAATCTCTTAAATACATGAGAGTAATTAGAATTCGTAGGACGAGAAAATGTTACTTGGGCTAGGTGTGACGTAGTCAGCCTAGTGGGGACTGACACACATAGACCATGTCCTAAACCAAGTGGGTATAAGATGGTGAAGGGAATGGGGCACGATTCATTATAGCTGCTGAAGGGTTTCAGAATTGTTTCTGAGGTCAACCGTTGATCTTTCGATTAATTGGGGATCATGATGTACTACTAGGTGCCACTCATGATCATTCTATAATTGGTTAATTATAGACGGCCAACATAAATCGAAAGCCTATTTAGTCACACGCACTACGAGTAATCCGAGGGATTTAAAATGAGTTGAAAATTAGATTTTCCAATCAAGAGAGATTAATTAGGTTTGGTTGAGCCAAACGATAAGTTGAATCTGAATTTTTCAGAGACGCATCGGAAGCGTAAAATGGCTAAGTCTTTTGAAGACTTAATAGATGAATTAAATGAGTTTAATTCATTAGGGCGTGGCCTGGATAGGCCGGCCAAAGAGGGTCCCCACCCTCTTTGCTTGGCCGGCCACAACAAAGGGAGGGAACCAAATTGTTTGGTTCAATTTATAAAATAAATCAAGTGTGGTTTGTTTTATAAAATTATGGATGATATAAATTTTTTATATAAACCAAGGTTTGGTTTATTTTTCATGGAAATTAAAATGAACCAGGGATTGGTTTATTTTATTTTATAAAATCAATCATGGATTGATTTACCATGATAAAGAAATTTATATAAAATTTATTTTTCATGGAAATTAAAATGAACTATGGATTGGTTTATTTTATTTTATAAAATCAATCATGGATTGATTTACTATGATAAAGAAATTTATATAAAGAAATTTATATAAAGAAATTTATATGATAAATTTCTTATGAAAATTTATTCCATAAGAAAAAGGAGACTTGGTTGATTTTTATCATAAATTAAAATATGATTTTAACCATGATATAAAAATCAAGACTTGGCATGATGGAATAAGTCATAGAAAATTTATATGATAAATTTCTTATGAAAATTTATTCCATAAGAAAAAGGAGACTTGGCGGTTGAGAGACAACTATATAAAGGACCCAAGGCAAGGCTTGGAGATAATTCGAAATAATCAAAGTATTCTTGCTTGGGCTCTCTCCCTCTCCTCCCTTTTTTCTCTTGGTCGGCCTCTCCCTTCTTCTCCCTTCTTCTTGCTGTGAGCACAAGGAGAAGCACCGAGGCAACAAAGTTCTTCCGTTGGGACGATCTTCCTCTTCGGCCATCATCACCTTGGGATAGGGCGCAAGTCATCTTCCTCCTTCTCGCCGGAATTGTGATTCCGACCAACCTTGGTGGTGAGTTTTTCTGATGTGATTACTTCTCTCTTGGTTTTTCTTGTCACGTTCTCGGAGAATCTAGTAGTTCTCGAGAACACGAAACTCGTGGCTTTGCAAAGTCATCCCGAAGATACTCGGCGTGGACGCGAATAGAGACGGAGCTTCCAAGGGACGCTTACGGTTGGATCCACTAGTACAAAAAAGACCTTTAACAACGACTTTTAACACCGGTTATATTAAAACCGGTGTTAAAAAAAAAGGCGGTGGCATTTTTGTAATTATTTGAACTTTAAAATACTTTTAACACCGGTTCTTTTAACAACCGGTGTTAAAAATATATTTAACTACGGTTTTATAAATAACCGGGGTCATATGTCATATATTATAATTATTTAAGCTTTAGGGCTTATTTGAAAAAAAAAACAACAAAATAAATATAAAGCCCTAAGTTCTTTTGTCGCTTGAAACCCAAACTGCTCCCTTCAGTTTTGCCGACGCCGCAGCCGCAGCGGTTCCCAGCGCCGACGCCGCAATCGCAGTGGTTCCCAGCGAGCGTCGCCCCTTCGCCGTCTCTCCGTCGTGTTTCCTCTTCATCTTCTCCACGGGTTGCGCAGGTGCTGTGCCCTAGCCTCTCCTTCTCCATCTTCTTCTCCGGTGCGCGCGAGCAGAGCGCAGCCGCCCTCGCGCGAAGCCCTAGCCGACGCCGCTGTCGTGAGTCGAGGAAGCGTCAGCCTTGGTTTGTTTTCGTTCTGGGTTTTCTCCGCTCGAAACCGCACTGTGCCTTAGCACAGGTCCACCGCCGACGCACCGCAAGGTGAGGATTTGTTTGTATAGAGTCTTCCTTGGTTGAATTGAGCATGGATTGAGGATTGAGGTTGATCAGTGGTGGTAATTCAGGAAACTGATCAGATTTGGTTTAAGCAATTGTTCTTGCTCCAATTGGTGGTGTTGATCTTAAGCTTCTGATCTTTTGTGTCCGTGTGTTCTTTGATTTTCTTCATCGGACTCTGAGCAGGTGGAAAACGTTGGCATCAAACTAAGGTAAGTTTTGATTAGTTTGGTTTAAGCTCTAAAGGATATACTGTTAGATTGAAATGGTTATGGATGATGGGTGTATCAACAACTAGATTGAAATGGTTATGGATGTTGCCCAAGTTTTTTCCTTTGATGTTATTTCATGTAACATATGAATATAGATGTTTAACTGGATGAGCAATTTTTATAACATCAACAACCAGAGCAATTAGATATTCACATCGTTCTTAGGACATACGACATATAATTATTATTGCCTTGTTATCTTGGATGTCTTCGCTATCACTCTGAGTTATGTTTGCTTTGCATTAACATGTCAAACTTTATAAAATCTGGCATCAATATGACCTGTAATATATATTGATTATAATGATAAATTTCATGCTTTTATTTATAATTTGTTAATTGCTCACTTCTATAGCTGAATTTGTTTAGTTGTCTACAGTGTTTAATTACCTGTTATTGGTTGCAGCTCTTTACTGGAGTTCTTGGAGAAGGTGCCTTCCTTAATGGAACTCCTATAAAAGGTATTACAATAGTGGGATGGAACCTTAAAATGTTATTTACTTTTTTTATTTTTATATTATTTTTGTGTGCTTGTCTATTTTTGGGGAACAGAGAACATATAAGTGTAGCTATTTTTTTTTTTGGTTTTGCAGCTTCATCTCAAAATGAACTAGTCAAGGCCCTTCTTGTCACTGAGGTCAGCAATATCTGTATAATCTGTACGTTCTTATTTAATAATACATCTTTCACTAACCAGCAGTGCAGTGGGGTTGTATTTCCTCCCAATGCATTTTGTGGCACTTTCATTGTTCACATTGATACTGGAATTATCTTCTAGGATATGGACTCACCTCTATTTCTATTACATGTTTTAGGAAGTTTTACCTAAAGTAGTTCATTATAATTTTAGTTGATGATCATCAGATAACTGTGTTTGTTCATTAACTTCATGGCACATTGTCAGAAGTAAATGCTGCAGAAGAACTACTTCAATTAGCATATCTGCTAATGGAAGAGTAGTGAAAATTCAATAAACAGCTTGATGCCCAAGTAGTTCAATTCCTCTTTGCGCATTTTGCCATAACTTATCAGTATGTATCAATGAAGAATGGAACAATCTGCATGTGCTTATAAAGTTAATCACATAGCTAACCGTACCAGTTTTACCGTATTACCACTGCACTGGCATTTCTGTTGTTTCTACAAGTGTATACGTTCTAGTATGTGGGTCCAAGGCTCTCAGACAGATTGCTTCTTATCTCTTAGGCATTGCAATTAAGAGCATAAGGTTTCTTCTTCCATCACATGTTCATTAGATATGTTAGCATATCTATGTTTTTGTGCATTATCTTGTAAAAGCCTTGTTTAAGTGTGGCAGTTCGATTTCAATGTTTTCAAGGTTGTTTTGTGCTTTAGACAATGGTCGATACATTGCTTCGTTCATACTGTTTATGTAAAATCTAGTAAACTAGTAATTAACACAGGATTTGACAGACAAGGTTAAACTGTGTAGGTTGGTACAAAGCGTGATAAAGAGGCAGTCGATGACACAACCAACAGAATCAACACATTACTTTACAAAGTAAGTGGAAATTTGCAGCGCCTACATCTGAATAATACCCTTTACTAACTGTATTTCTGTGCACCTTATACTTTTCCAAAGCTTGTTCAGAAGGATGCAGAATCACAGTGCAATTTATGAAACCCTCTATTTCAATGTAAACCTTTCACATCTCATGAACAGTAACAAAAATCTCTAGAATGAACGATAGCTAAGGAACTAAAAACTTGAGAAATCATTTCCCAGAAGAAGCTTAAAAACTTTTTCATGCAGAAACTGACTTTTATCTTTTGTGACTTGATGTGATTTATTCTTTCAGGTACTTGGCTTGGATGAGTGTGCAAACCTAATAATAGGTGATCAGATGAGAAGGGGAATATCTGGAGGACAAAAGAAAAGAGTCACTATTGGTATGCATCTTACCTTTGGAAACGTCAGTTTTGCATTTTGCATGCGTTTACTTGGTGAAGTGTGTCACTATAATTCATAGCCTACTGTCTGGCACTTATTGAAGTGTGTTGCCATCTCAAATGGCATCTGACTCCTGAATCATTTACTTGGTTTTGCTGGCCAGACCTTGTTATGTGGTCTTATTGGAGTTCCACCTTCAAATGGTGTCATCCCACAATCTCCAATGCACACGAAAAGTTTGGCCACCCTCAAACACCAAGTAAGTTCCAAATTGTGAATGATTGATTATATTGCTTCTCTCTCCGTAGCATTATTTGATATTTTTTCATTGGAATTTTCTCACAGTTGCTTCGCAATCGACTGGTAGCCACTGCACGCCAAAGCATGAAAAGAAATTCAAGCTTGACTCAAGTACTGTATGGAAATATACAAGACGCTTATAAGAGATGGAATGCTAAGCTGGTCGAAGTTCTGCAACGTACTCCTCACTATTTGATCTTGGACTAGACCGTTTACTTGCAAACTCGTGTGGCAAGCTTCTACATTGTCTTTGCTTGGAAAATCACATAGCGAGTAGGAGTATAATGTGTTATTTGATTTACATTTTGCTTTTGTTGAAAGAAAAATGGATAGTTGTAAAATACATGGATTGTTTTGTTTTTGAAACTAATTGGATGTTGCATTTACTTAATTTATGGTGTGTTATTGATTATGGATAAACTATTATATTATTGTGTTCTTTTATATGTCTAGAAAAATTATAAATAAAAATAAATATGAAATTTATATAAAAAATTAAGACTTTTGACACCGGTTGTTTCTAGAACCGGTGTTAAAACATCATTTTTAACACCGGTTGTTTCCAGAACCGGTGTTAAAAATGATATTTTAACACCGGTTGTTTCCAGAACCGGTGTTAAAAATGATGTTTTAACACCGGTTGTTTCCAGAACCGGTGTTAAATCTATATATTACACCGGTTTGTTAACCGGTGTTAAAAGTCTATACTTACAATGCCGGCTGGATCAACACCGGTTCCGGAACCGGTGTTAAAAGTCGAAAATAACCGGTGTTAAAAGCCTTTTTTCCACTAGTGTTCCTTCGAGTTACGCGAGGTAACAAGTAAATTAGTTTACGTTTTTGCAAAATTTTAAATATATGATCATGTCTACACAACATAAGGTTGCATGCTTAGATGTGTGGTTAAATAATTTGAGAAATTATTTATGCTAAACCTTCCGCTGCACGTAATTAATTTTAAAATTACGAACCCGCATCCATGTCAACATGCACCCGGTCCCAACACGGCGCAGAGATAAGCTTTGACCAAGCTGTACGAGGCACCCCATTCATCACAGGCGCCCCAATGAAGGCTATAAAAGGGGCTTCAACCCCTCAGCTAGAATCACAACTTCCAAGATTCATTCTAAGCTTTCTGACTAATGACAAAGAGCTAACGACGAGGCTCTGCGACCAAGGAAGCTCCGGGAGGAAGTGTGCGACACTTCGGAGTTCCAGATCAGCCGAGTCTTCGACTCTTGTTTGTTTGAATTTATTTTCCGCAATTAATTTTAACCTATCTTTGTCATTGTAACTGTGCACTGTAAGACGGGTTTCTCCGCTTCTATAAAGTCCGGAAAGGAGACCATTAGTGGACCGGCATTGCCGTGCTTATGCCTTGGATGTACTGACCCTGGGGGGTTGGGAACCAAGTAAATCCCGTGTGCATTTTGTGTTGTCGTTATTTCGTTCTTTCTATTTTTCACTGCACTAACTCTGAGTCTAGAATGAAAGTGTACGAAAGACAAATTTCCACGAGAAGTTTTTACGATCGATATTCAGCCCCCCTCTATCGACGGCACCGATCCAACAGAATCAGCACCTAATGTTCCCTCCTACGGGGAACGCGTCCTCACCTACTCCTCTCAGGAGATTTTACCTGTTTGCTAACCGGCTCCCCCGGTTGGACTTTTGCCCAATCCCCCGGATTAGGTCTTCGTGCCCTGTCCGCGACCACGACTTATTGCCCAGCTTCACTCACCAGGTCTTCGGTGCCTAGTCCACGACCAGGACTTATTGCCCAATCTTATGTCAGTACATAGGTGCCCAGCCCGCGGCCAGGACTTAGTGCCCAATTCATAGAACCAGGACTTTTCCTGCACACTCGAGTAGCATTGTTAGATCATAATAAAACCTTAACTTCTGAACCCTTTGCCATTATCAAAACACAGGTTTGACTTTGGTGCTTTCAGCACAAACAATCTCCCCCTTTTTGATTTATAGCAACACGGTTCAAAAAGTTAAGTTAAAAAGTTTTTAAAGTGCATGTCTAACAAGCAAAAAAATAATCACTTTTTATAAAACTATTAAGCTCCCCCTGAAATATAACTTCTCCCCTTGAAAGTTTCAAAGATATGCAGTTTTAAAAAAAAATGTCTAAGTGTTAACTTTTGACCAATTGTTTTTCAAAACAAAGCAAAGTATTTGCAAATGAAGAAAAAAATTTTGCAGTTAGACAATTTTTAGAAAAAGTTTGCAAGCCCAAATTTTACTTAGAAAAATTTTCACCAAAAAAACTTTGCAACACAAAATCCGCTTAAAACAAATTTTTGTGCAAACTTTTTACTTAGAAAATTTTTTGTTAAGACAAGTTTTTGCACAAAATTTTCCCTTAGAAAAATTTTCACAAAAACCTTCTTAAAAAAATTTTACTTGAAAAAAAAGTTTTCACTTAGCCAACTTTTGCAACAAAATTTTTCCCATAACAATTTTCAACTTTTGCACAACAGATTTTGCACACATGGAAAAAAAATTGCTTAAAGACCATTTTGTGTATTTTAAAAAATTTGCTTAAGAACAGTTTGTGTATTCGTAAAATATTTTGTCCATTTTGAAAAATTTGCACTTACAGGTTCAACTTTACTTTTTGAAAGAGGAAAAAAATTTAAAATTTGAAAATTTTCTCTCTTTTCTTCTCTCTCACCCTCTGCCATATATCAAAAAAAAGAAAATTAATTGCAAATTATTTTTGAATCAGAGTTAGTAACAAGAATTTTCAGTCTGTATTGAACTAACTCTAGTGAACTCAAGTAACAAAAAGGACCAAACCAATTAAACCGATCTTGTTCGGGACCTGTCTAACCCAGTTAACTACTTACTAACTGTTATATAATAGCAGCGTTCACTAGGGTTAGTCAAGTTAAGTGATCTGATCAAGTTAGATTTTCTAAGCTTGAACACTTAACTTGATTGCTGTCAATTTGTATTTATTGCCCCAATTACTATAGATGTACTGACTTAAAGCATCTTGAATCAAGGCATAGACCCAAGCATCTCAACCCACTCTAGGTTATCAATCAAAGTACCCTAAGGTGCTTGAGAGATGCTGGCTGCTAGATCTATAGGTGCATGCAATTCTAGGGTTAAGACCTAGGCTAAATCCATTTGCGTAAAAGCCCTTATTTTGAAGGGGGTAAGTTTTTGAAAAAAAATCTAAGTCGGAAAACAGTTTCAAATTTCAAGACTTAGTAAAAGAAATGATTAAAAAAATATTAAAGGCTTATTTTCGAAAAATATGAATAAGATAAATGATTAAAAAAAACTTTTAGAACAATCCTATTCTACTAAACACAACCCTACCTTATGATTCAAATATGAAGTAGGTAATTCAGTAGATAAATGATTAGCCAGAATATGAAGTAGATAAAATAGCCAAATATATAAACAAGTAAGCAGTAGTAGTGAATGTCAAATGGTCAACACCAGAATCAAGCCAAGTCAATACCAAGTCAACCCTACCAAGTAGGGAAAGTCAACCAGTCATAAATACAGTTAGATGGGAAAAAAACTCATGTCTAGGAAGATGGGCCAGGGGGCCAGAATGGACCAGGCTACCATGACCAGAACATGGACATCATCTCGTCGTGACGGGCCTGGTTCGCTTCATGTTCGACTCGAAGGGCGTCCATGTACTCGACGTGATAGGCCTGGTTCATATTGTGTTCGGCCTGAAGGGCATCCATGAACTCGACGTGATGGGCCTCCATCTCCTCTCGGAGACTGTGGACCTCCGTCTGTAATAGTGTCAGGCGCTGGACGGTAGTCGGTGGCGGAGCCTGTCGTAACTGCTCCTCGATCTCAGCGGCGAGATCGGCTACGTCGACCTCTACCTCGTCCAAATCAACTTGGTGCCGAGCCCTCTGTCTTCTCCACGATAACACCCCGATGGCCGAGATATCTACGCCCGCTAAAGTTCCTAGCCCCTATCTCATCAAATTCGGTCATCGGGATGACCTCCCCAGCGGTGATGTCACGACCATGATGATGAAGGAGGGAAGTGAGAATGGGACAATAGGGTGTGCGTACTCGTGAGTGGGTGGATATGCTCGACGCGTAAATGATCGTCTGGAATATGTGTAGACCAATGTCTATGTCTAGATGGTGGATCATCGCGTAGAGCAGGAAGGTGTGGAAAGGTCGCATAGTCGCGACATCCCAAGTGGTCAATGGAAGAATGTGTTGGGTTCTCCCGGCACAAAACAATAAAAATGCAGCGGAAACAAGAACCCACGAGTGATCCATGCGAAAGAAAAACTCGTACAAAGCTATCTATCTAATAGATTTATCTACTGTTTATACCTTTGAAGCATGCCCTTCGGTTATCCCGCTTGTCCAAGATGCGCCGGATCTCTTGCACGTTCAAGCGTCCGTGCCTCTATTCGTATCCACACAGACACAATCTCTCAACTTCAGGAGAACTATCTTAGTTGTGCTAGCAACTTGAGGTAGCTCGAAAACACCAAGAAGCTTACAATAAGGTTTCGGCCAAGAGTGGAGGAGAGGAAGAGGAGAGGAAGGGAAGGGGAAAAGCTAAGGCAAGAAGAAGACTTCATCCAAAGTCACAAGGCCCTCTTTTATAATCATCCCATGAATATGAAGAGGTTTGTGTCTCTTTGGCTTCCCAATAAAGAGCACATCTTTTTATGTGGCTCTTTATCATTTCCCATGCAAGAAAAGAATCTTTTCTTCCAATGAAGAGAGACTTTTCTCTTTCCTTCATGCAACTCCGACCGGGCCTCTCGGGCTTCCGACTCGGTCTCCCGACCAAGTCTCCCGAGTGGCGAGCTCCCGACCCAGTCTGCCGAGCTCCGACCTAGTCTGCCGAGTGCCGACCCAGTCTGCCGAGTTCCGACTCAGTCCGTCGAGCTCCGACTCGGTCCGCCGAGCTCCGACTCGGTCCGCCGAGCTCCGACTCGGTCCGCCGAGCTCCGACTCGGTCCGCCGAGCTCGGACTCGGTCTGCCGCGCTCCGACTCGGTCCACCGAGCTCCGACTTGGCCCGCTGAGCTCCGACTCGGCCTCTCTCGAGTTCCCAACTCGAGTCCCCCGAACTGACCTCCCGAGTTCCCAACTCGGGCTCAGGTCTCCCGAGTTCCCAACTCGGGCTCAGATCTCCCGAGTTCCCAACTAGGGCTCAGATCTGCCGATCAACTTTCCCGAAGCATTGTGTCCTTTGTGTATGATCTAATAGGTTCTCGTGACGTTGGCAATGTGCCTAAACACTTTAAACATATAAACAATGAGTGGCATCTAGCAAAGCATCATTGCTACCCAAGTAACAAGAAAAGTCGAGATTCGACTAAATCTCCGTGACTATGATAGTGTATGACCTTGTCCTTTTATCCTTGATATCTAGATTGACCAATGAGGCATAGACCATGTCATCCTCAATCAATCTTGTGTTTCTTGATCCCCGAGTAGACTCACTCAAACAAATGAGCTCAATATCTCATATTGACTCATTTGAGCATGACCATGCGGTTCAGTAGTCCTACTCGATCAAGGGGCCCACAGATATCACTCCCATCATATGGGAGGGATAGATCCCATCTACATAACTCACATCCCTCCGCATAATTCATTACATACCCAGTGATCGCCTTTATAGTCCACCCTGTTACGGGTGACGTTTGACGATACTAAAGTACATAACTCCTTATGTAGGGAACCGTAGTGACTTCAGGTCTAAGGACTATTCATACCAATAGTAACATGAGAAAGTCTATGACACTCATATGACAATCTATGAAACTTTCTCATGGTGGGTCATGTTGGGACCGGGTGCATGTTGACCCGGATACGGGTTCGTAAAATTTTAAATTTTTACGTGCAGCGGAAGAATTAGCATAAAATAATTTCCTAAATTATTTTAACCTCGTATCTAGCATGCAACCTTATGATGTGTGGACATGATCATAAATTAAAACTTTGCGGAAAAGTAAACTAATTTACTTTGTACCTCGCGTAACTCGAAGAAAAGGGACAAGATCCAACCGTAGCGTCCCTTGGAAGCTCCGCCTCTATTCGCGTCCACGCCGAGTTCTCTTTGGGATGACTTCGCAAAGTCACGAGTTTTGTGCCGACGAGAACTACTAGATTCTCTAAAGGCATAACTAGAAGATCAAGAAAGAAGAAAGGAAACTAACCACCAAGAATCGGAATCTAAATTCCGGGAAGGAAGGAGATGTGATCCGCCTCTTCTTCTTCTTGGTTGGCTTCTCCTTGGTGTTGATGGCTCACGACAATCACTTGGAGAAGATGGAGCGCCGGCCCTAGGATGCCCTAAGGGGCGCCGGCCCTAAGGGGAAGAGAGAAGAGAAAGAGAGAGGGAGAGAGTTAATCTCTTGATAGCTCTATATCAATTAGAATTCAAGGCTAGCCTTTGGTTCCTTTATATAGTAACCTCTCCCTTGCTAAGTCTCCTCTTTAACGGAATTAATTTTCATAAGAAATTTATCTTATAAATTTTCTTGTGAATAATTCCGTTATGCCTAGTTTTATTATAACTAACTTTATAATAAAACAAATAATTCTCTCCTTTAATTATGGAATAAATTTTATAAGAAATTTATAAAGTCTCTTATTAGGAAAAAAATCAATTCATAATTGATTTTATAAAATTAAAATAAACCATTTCATGGATCATTTTAATTTCCATAAAAAGAATAAATTTCTATAAATTTATTTATATAAATTTCTTTATACAAATTTATTTATCCATAATTTATAAGCTTCCATTGCGCCTCTGATTAACTCAGATTCGACTTATTTCTCTTGATCGGAAAATCCAATTTTCAACTCGTTTTAAATCCCTCGGATTACTCGTAGTGCGTGTGACTAAATAGGCTTTCGATTTATGTTGGCCGTCTATAATCAACCAATTACAGAACGGTCATGAGTGGCACCTAGTAGTACATCATGACCCCCAATTAATCGAAAGATCAACGGTTGACCTCAGAAGTAATTCTGAAACCCTTCAGCAGCTCTAATGAATCGTGCCCCATTCCCTTCACCATCTTATACCCACTAGGTTCAGGACATGGTCTGTGTGTGTCAGTCCCCACTAGGCTGACTACGTCACACCTAGCCCAAGTAGTGTCTTTCTCGTCCTTTGGATTTCTAATTACTCTCATGTATTTAAGAGACTCGCACTCTAAATATGATATGCTCTGGCCAGAGGCTTTGAGTAACAATCTGACGATAGGCCTGGGTATACATCTCCTCGCAAGGAGTGGTGAATCCTTTGTAGGCTGTTCAAACATCTTCGGGCACTTCCGCTTATACCCAATCATCCTGGGTCCACTCCTCCTTGGAGATGTTTGCTTAAGATGTTAAAGTATAAGTCTCCATGACCAAGATGACTTGAACACCGCAAGTCAAAGGAACATCGCACTTAAGCTGCAGTAATAACTTCAGTGACATATCTTTATAGATTACCATATGAAGTTTTACAGCTAGTCACTCCAATGAACTAGTTCCCTTAACTAGCATCCATGTTTATCTCCAGACATCCCAATGTCACCAGCCAGTGAGAATCAGCTGATTAGAGAATAACCCATGCTAGTCTCAACAGAATTGATAGTGTCCGTTTTTATCAATTCATCGACTAGGGATATTTTCAATACTTCACAATTGCACATTTAGAGATAATCACTAGTTGTGATCCCATCACAATTTCTCTTATGCTGTGAATTGTATTGCGGACATTCAGTAGATGAGTTTAAGATCCCAATCAAATACACAAACATGTATACTCAAATAGTGAATTATCATTTATTAAAATAAATGTTTACAACCATAAGGCGATTGCCTTAGGTCACTTCTCTCATATCACTAACAAACTCCCACTTGGCCTAATGCCAATCGCTACGGTATCCAATACCACAGGCTCTAACATGACCCTCAAACTTGCTTTGAGGCAAGGCCTTAGTTAAAGGATCCGCTAAATTCCTTTCAGTGGGAATTTTCTCAATTTGTATGTCATTCCTACTTATAATCTCTCTGATCAGATGAAAGCGGCGAAGCACGTGTTTGGATCACTGATGAGACCTTGGTTCCTTTGCTTGTGCAATAGCTCCATTGTTGTCGCAGTAAACCGGCACTGCTTCATCAATGGTTGGAACGACATCAAGTTCTGAGACGAACTTCTTTATCCAAACTGCTTCCGTGGTAGAATCCGCTACAGTGTCTTGTTTGGAACTGTTCCAACTTATTGCGCCTCCATTCAAAGTAAATACGTATCCGGACTGAGATTTGGAGTCATCCTTATCTGTCTGGAAACTGGCTTCTATATACCCACGTATTACCATATCGCCTTCTCCATATATTAGGAACACATCCTTAGTTCTTCTTAAGTACTTAAGGATTGTCTTGACAGCCGCCCAATGATCCATTCCTGGATCCGACTGGTATCTGCTTGTGACGCTCAAAGCATAGGATACATCGGGCCTTGTACATAACATAGCATACATGATAGATCTTATCGCGGATGCATAGGGAATCTTATTCATGCAAATCCTCTCGTCTTCTGTGCGCGGACACATAGACTTTGAAAGGTTGATCTCATACCTGATGGGAAGGTAACCTTTCTTGGATTCCGACATGCTAAACACTTTTTTGCACTCGGTCTATATATGTAGACTGCGAAAGACCAAGCAACCGTTTTGATCTATCTCTATAGATTCTAATCCCAAGGATATAGGTTGCTTCTCCCAGGTCTTTCATGGAGAAAGTTTTAGACAACCAAATTTTAACTGTCTGTAAGATTGATATATCGTTTCCTATAAGCAATATGTCATCGACATATAGCACTAGGAATACGACTGCACTCCCACTAACCTTCTTGTACACACAAGGTTTGTCTGGATTTTGTGAGAAATCAAACTCTTTGATTGTCTCATCAAAACGGATGTTCCATCTCCTGGATGCTTGCTTCAGTCCATATATGGATCGTCGAAGCTTGCATACTTTGGTTTTATCAACCAATGTGAAACCTTCAGGTTGTATCATGTATACATCCTCAAGCAGGTTTCCATTAAGGAAAGTTGTTTTCACATCCATTTGTCATATCTCATAATCATAATGAGCTGCTATGGCTAGGAGTATCCGAATGAATTTAAGTATAATTACCTTCCATGTTGGTTTTCTTCTTAAAACCCACTTGCACCCTATGGGCTTAATCCCTTCAGGTGGGTTGACCAAGTCCCATACTTGATTTTCGTACATGGAATCCATTTCCGACTTCATGGCTTCAAGCCATTTGTCCCTTTCTGAACTTTTCAGAACATCTTCATAACTGATAGGTTCATCATCGTTCGATTCACTTATGAGAAATCCGTATCTCTCTGGAATATTGCGTGTCCTATCAGACCTACGAAGAGGTGGTGTTGTTTTAGGTTCAACTAATAGCTCATCATTATGAGTTATTGGTTGTGGGTCTAGACTAGGTGTCTCTGTAATGTCTATTGGAGTTTCTTGAACTTCATCAAGTTCAATGCCACTCCCACTGTTTTCTTGTAAAAGAAATTTTTTTCCAGAAATACAGCATGCCTTGAAACAAACACCTTTTGTTCCAAGGAATGATAGAATTGGTAACCCTTCGTTTCCTTAGGGTATCCAATAAGTAGACATTTATCAGACTTAGCATCCAATTTGTCTGATACAATCCGCTTCACATAAGCAGGACAACCTCATATCTTAAGGTGAGTTAAGTGAGGTTTCTTACTATTCCATGACTCATATGGAGTAGTAGAGACTACCTTGGTCGGGACTCTGTTTAGCACTAACAGCTGTCTTAAGTGCATAGCCCCAAAAGGATTTTGGAAGAGTTGCATGATTCATCATTGACCTAACCATGTCCATCAAGATTCGGTTGCGCCTCTCAGATATACCATTATGCTGTGGTGTATAAGGCGGAGTCCATTGGGATAATATCCCATTGTCCCTAAGATAATCTTGAAACTCTTGACTTAAGTATTCACCACCCCGATCGGATCGGAGTATCTTAATATTTTTGCCAAGCTGTTTCTCTACTTCATTTTTGAACTCTTTGAATTTCTCAAACGCTTCAGATTTGTGTTTCATCAAGAACACATACCCGAATCGTGAGTGATCATCGATAAAGGTGATGAAGTAGCTATAGCCTCCTTGTGCAAGAGTTGACATTGGTCCACATACATCAGTATGTATAAGACCAAGCAATTCTCCCACTGGATTACCTTTTCCGGAAAAGGGTAATTTGGTCATCTTGCCTTTTAAGCATGATTCGCATGTATCAAATGAACCGGGTTCAAATGATTCCAGAATTCCACATCGGTGTAATTCGGTCATGCGTTTCTTACTTACATGGCCAAGACGGCAATGCCAAGTGTAGGAGTCTATTCGATTATCTATTCGAGCACGTTTGTTGATAACTTCGATATTGAAAACGTCACTGGATAAATCTAACGTGTAGATGCAATTGCACAAAGTTCCATTCCCATAAAGAACGTCATTTAAAGTTATGTATCAACAATTGTTACTAAAAGTTAAATGATAACCTTTTTCATTCAAACATGAAATAGATACAATGTTCTTTATTAATGAAGGAACAAAATAACAATTATCCAATTCTAAGACACGTCCAGTGGGGAGCTTTAGCAAATATGTTCCGATGGCAACAGCAGCAATCTTTGCTCCATTTCCAACTCGCAAATTCGCTTCTCCTTTGACGAGTCTTCTTCTATTCCTTAGCCCCTGTATGTCATTACATATATGTGAGCTACACCCAGTATCAAGTACCCAGGTATTTGAGGAAATAGAGTGACATTCAATAACGAAGATACCTGAAGAGGATGGGGCATCGGATGCCTTATTCTTCAAGGACTCAAGATAAACCTTGCAGTTTCTTCGCCAGTGACCCTCCTTGCCACAATGATGGCAAGTTCCTTTTGGTTTCTTTTCAGTCTTTTTGGCCTTTTTCTTCTTCCCTTTATTCTGTTCTTTGGCCTTCCTCTTAGAACCTTTCTTTGAGGAACCAACTAACAGTACCGCCTTTTGATCCGGCTTTACAGAAGGCTCTACAGTCTTCAGCAGGTTGAGCAACTCAGGAATGGAAGTCTCTAGTTTGTTCATCCGATAGTTCATCACAAATTGTGAATAACTTTTGGGCAAACAATTCAGAATTAAGTCAATACTTAGTTCATGATCCATTGCAAATCCGAGTGTGCTCAGTCGCTCAATGTACCCCAACATCTTTAACACAAACTGCGAGGCAGAAGTGCCTTCCTGCATCTTAGTGGTGAAGAGGAGTCTGGAGACTTCGAACCTTTCGGATCTCGCCTGCTCTTCAAACAACTCATGAAGATGGAAGATGATGGTATAAGCATCCATATGCTCATGCTGCTTTTGCAGCTCAGGTACCATAGAGACTAGCATGATGCAACTTGCAAGTTCAGAATCGGTCACATGTTTCTGATGGGCCAACAATTGGTCTGGAGATGCATTCTCTGGAGGATGGTTGGGAAGTTGATCTTCAAGGACATAGGCAAGCTTCTCTGCCTTGAGGACTATCCTCAGGTTTCGAAGCCAGTCCATGAAGTTCGGCCCGGTCAGTTTATTGGTGTCCAAAATGGAACGCAAGTTTAGAGAAGACATGATCGAGTGATTAACCTAGAAATACAAATTGAGTTTATGTGAGAAGAATAATTAAAGAATGTATCAATATACATTAATTAAAAAATCCTATTTATTTTTCAAATTGAATAACCTTTTTTATCAATTCGGGAAATCGTAGGAACATCTCCAAATAGGTTGATATCCAACCATAGATAAGAACAACCATGGCTGTGGCCATCAAGTTATTCTTAGCTATGAAGGTAGGTAATTATACCGATTACATATCACATATATGTAACTATCACTTTATGCTATCAACTAATTGAATATTTGCATAAATCATTGGGTTGTTAACTCATTAACAAGTATGCAACATTATACATAGCACCCAACTGCACCACTCTTTGCATCGACCTTGGCTGTGGCACAACAAATCGATGCTCCAAGCTTAAGGCTGACCCATTAATCAAGAGATAGTTTTAATATGGTTGGAGCTCATTCAACCGTTTAGTCAGGCTTGGATGTGTCCAACAACCAAAACTAAGGATTGACCTCTGACTCCAACTATATTATTCATAAACTAATTCCATGGTTTGAACATGTTGAGGTTCAAGCCGGGCATGGATGTGTCCATCAACCCAAACGAGAAACAAAACTCCAATTCTAACCATATTAATGGAAGGTGTTTGCCTTAATATTTTGTAAGGGGTTTTGGGTCTCATCCTTTCTTTTCTAAGCACATTCATGACATTATGTCATGACTAACGATTTCCTTAATGAAGTATGTATGTGACTTAATTTATCAAGTCCCATAATTTAAATTAGGAACCGGATTTCCTAATTCTAGTTTCATACTTTATTAAAGGAATTGTTTTGGGAAACAATTTCCTAAATTGTCATAATCAATTTCGGAAATAATATGTTTAAGACTTTGATTTCTATAAATCAAATCTTATTAAATTAAGAGACAATTCCCTTAATTCAACGACATATTATTTTCATGAAAATCTCTTTTAAGAAAACTCTATAGGAAACCATTTCCTAATTAATTTTGGAGACAACAATATGTAAGAGCATCACCTCTTAAATCATATTTTATTCATGGTTTTAATTAATTACAATAAATCGTTTTCTAAGGGTGGCTCCTCGAGGCTCAGATACCCAAAGAAAAGTAATTTGTCGTAAATCTAATTTGGTCCGCTTCGGAAGCGTAACCAAATTAAACATGACAATTTTATTTAAAATTAGGAAATTAAATTACAACAACTAACTTTAAATTGGACGGCTCCCCGAGGCTCAATCCAAAACAACGAATTTTGTTGTCAATTTAAAAAACAATTCAAATTTAATTGTCAAATAATTGTCCATAAATTTGTCTAGACTTTCTTAAAAGAAAGTGCCCAAAATTGCGAGATTTCATAATAGGTTTTCAGAATAATTGTAAGTTTTTGGTACAAAGAAAACTTACATATTTCCAAAGTTGGAAAATTTCTAAAATAGAAAATTTCCAAAATTGGAAAGTTTCAAAGATGGGAAGTTTTCACAATTATTATAAAATTTTTAGAAACTAGGATATTTCAAAAGTTTGCGAAATTTCATGAGGATTTCCAAACTTAGAAATTCCTAAATCTAAAATTTATTATAATTGGAAAGTTTCCATAATTGAAAAATTTTTTGCCAAAATTGAGATTATGACAGTTTTCCGCAAAACAATTATATGATTATGTCAAACACTAACCGGCTCTGATACCACTGTTGAGACCGGATGCATGTTGACCCGGATACGGGTTCGTAAAATTTTAAATTTTTACGTGCAGCGGAAGAATTAGCATAAAATAATTTCCTAAATTATTTTAACCTCGTATCTAGCATGCAACCTTATGATGTGTGGACATGATCATAAATTAAAACTTTGCGGAAAAGTAAACTAATTTACTTTGTACCTCGCGTAACTCGAAGAAAAGGGACGAGATCCAACCGTAGCGTCCCTTGGAAGCTCCGCCTCTATTCGCGTCCACGCCGAGTTCTCTTCGGGATGACTTCGCAAAGTCACGAGTTTTGTGCTGACGAGAACTACTAGATTCTCTAAAGGCACAACTAGAAGATCAAGAAAGAAGAAAGGAAACTAACCACCAAGAATCAGAATCTAAATTCCGGGAAGGAAGGAGATGTGATCCGCCTCTTCTTCTTCTTGGTTGGCTTCTCCTTGGTGTTGATGGCTCACGGCAATCACTTGGAGAAGATGGAGCGCCGACCCTAGCTCTCAAGGAAGGGCGCCAGCCCTAGGATGCCCTAAGGGGCGCCGGCCCTAAGGGGAAGAGAGAAGATAAAGAGAGAGGGAGAGAGTTAATCTCTTGATAGCTCTATATCAATTAGAATTCAAGGCTAGCCTTTGGTTCCTTTATATAGTAACCTCTCCCTTGCTAAGTCTCCTCTTTAATGGAATTAACGGAATTAATTTTCATAAGAAATTTATCTTATAAATTTTCTTATGAATAATTCCGTTATGCCTAGTTTTATTATAACTAACTTTATAATAAAACAAATAATTCTCTGCTTTAATTATGGAATAAATTTTATAAAAAATTTATAAACTTTCTTATTAGGAAAAAAATCAATTCATAATTGATTTTATAAAATTAAAATAAACCATTTCATGGATCATTTTAATTTCCATAAAAAGAATAAATTTCTATAAATTTATTTATATAAATTTCTTTATACAAATTTATTTATCCATAATTTATAAAACAAATCGCGCTAGATTTATTTTATTAATTAAACCAAATAAATTGGTTTTCTCCCCAAGTGGTGGCCGGCCAAACCAAAGAGGATTGACACCCTCTTTGGCCGGCCACAATGAGCCCCATCCATCGCGAATTAAACTCATTTAATTCGCCCAATAAGCCTTCAAAAGACTTAGCCATTTTAAGCTTCCATTGCGCCTCTGATTAACTCAGATTCGACTTATTTTTCTTGATCGGAAAATCTAATTTTCAACTCGTTTTAAATCCCTCGACTTACTCATAGTGCGTGTGACTAAATAGGCTTTCGATTTATGTTGGCCGTCTATAATCGACCAATTACAGAACGGTCATGAGTGGCACCTAGTAGTACATCATGACCCCCAATTAATCGAAAGATCAACGGTTGACCTCAGAAGTAATTCTGAAACCCTTCAGCAGCTCTAATGAATCGTGCCCCATTCCCTTCACCATCTTATACCCACTTGGTTCAGGACATGGTCTGTGTGTGTCAGTCCCCACTAGGCTGACTACGTCACACCTAGCCCAAGTAGTGTCTTTCTCATCCTTTGGATTTCTAATTACTCTCATGTATTTAAGAGACTCGCACTCTAAACATGATATGCTCTGGCCAGAGGCTTTGAGTAACAATCCGACGATAGGCCTGGGTATACATCTCCTCGCAAGGAGTGGTGAATCCTTTGTAGGCTGTTCAAACATCTTCGGGCACTTCCCCTTATACCCAATCATCCTGGGTCCACACCTCCTTGGAGATGCTTGCTTAAGATGTTAAAGTATAAGTCTCCATGACCAAGATGACTTGAACACCGCAAGTCAAAGGAACATCGCACTTAAGCTGCAGTAATAACTTCAGTGACATATCTTTATAGATTACCATATGAAGTTTTACAGCTAGTCACTCCAATGAACTAGTTCCCTTAACTAGCATCCATGTTTATCTCTGGACATCCCAATG
The DNA here is from genome assembly GCA_024364735.1 of Boesenbergia rotunda. Classification (NCBI taxonomy): domain Eukaryota; kingdom Viridiplantae; phylum Streptophyta; class Magnoliopsida; order Zingiberales; family Zingiberaceae; genus Boesenbergia; species Boesenbergia rotunda. The sequence continues at coordinate 236,952 of JAGFNQ010002710.1, forward strand.
TCACCAGCCAGTGAGAATCAGCTGATTAGAGAATAACCCATGCTTGTCTCAACAGAATTGATAGTATCCATTTTTATCAATTCATCGACTAGGGATATTTTCAATACTTCACAATTGCACATTTAGAGATAATCACTAGTTGTGATCCCATCACAAATTCTCTTATGCTGTGAATTGTATTGCGGACATTCAGTAGATGAGTTTAAGATCCCAATCAAATACACAAACATGTATACTCAAATAGTGAATTATCATTTATTAAAATAAATGTTTACAACCATAAGGCGATTGCCTTAGGACACTTCTCTCATATCACTAACAGGTCATTCAGTACACATTCTCCAATGTATACCCATGTGTCAACTTGATATCACATATCCATGACTTGTGAGCTCAAGTCATCAGTTGACTTACATGCTAGTCTCCATGCATTAATATTGTCCCTAAATATTAATGCTTGACTAGGAATAATTTAGTGTAGTGTTCTCTACATTATCTCACTATCGATTCAACCAATCGATATAATATAGATAAGAACCTACAACACAAGGACATTATTATAATTAGTCATTCGGCACAGAATACAAAGTAAGTATAATAACCAAACATGCCTTTATTAATGATAGAATATGATACAGAATGCCCCTAGTCAATCATCACATAATTGACTCTAGGGCTCCTACTAACAGAATGCAGCTGACCAGAACTCTATAGAGAGTGTAGTCCTGGATGCGGAGATTGACGGACTGAAATCTCTGTACCGTCGGGTCTCGCGCATCTCCGAAAAAGTAGGAATAGAGGGTATCCAGGGTGATATGCGAATAGGGGGCATCGAAAGGAAGGCCAGTCGGAGGATAATAGCAAAAAGTGGACTGAGAAGGTTGTAGTCCAAGAAATCGGTTAAACAGAGTGGGTGTGATAATGAGTGGGATGGTCTGTACAGTGGTAGTATAACAAAAGTCATCAAGTTTGACCAAGTTGTTATAGAATTCAGCGCATAGGGTTGTGTTGACAGAATGGGTACAATAAACAAGTTGGTCAAGTTGATAAAAGTTAATTGCATCTATAGCAGTAGGGCAAGATTGAACAAAGAAACTTCTATTTAAGAAGCTAGTCTTAATTGGTTTATATGTGGTATGTGCGAATTTATTAAACAAGGCCAAGGTGGGGAACCTAGGGTCTGGGCTAGGCTCGGCCCTGGGGATAGTTTGCGTAACTCGACGTTTTCTAAACAGGTAGGAAATGATTATGCATTTATTAAAAGACATAAATAAAAATTAACCAGAAATGCATAATTAAATCATATCAGGGCGGCATTATGAAAGTAGGGTAATTGAGGACAAGTGAAGAGCTTTCGGGCGCCTTAGAAGGAAGAGGAATAGATGGGGAGTACGTTTGGTGTGGAAAATGAGCTTGGGGTGAAGTCTTTATATAGTGTTTCACGAGTGCCCGTGTGGGCTCTAGGGCGCCCGTGATAGTTGAGGCGCCCAAGAGCTTCTCGGCCGCCTAAGTCAGTGTGGTCAGACCCTTTTGGTAGGTTTGACTACCTTGAAGTATGAAAAAGTAAGGGGCGCTCGTAAGGTCTCGGGCGCCCATGTTGACCAAGTTTGCCCGTTGACCAAGTTTGACTGTTGACCAAATTTGACCTTGTTGACCAGGTTTGACCAATCAATAATCAAGTCAATCAAGTCTTAGATCTTAGAATTATAATCAAGACTTTAGTTTGATGAGTTAATTTTGAAAAAAAAAAATGAAGTAACTTCAATTTTTTAAACATTGAGTGAAAAAAATATAGTGTTAATTTTATTTTTTTTTAAAATGAATTATTTTTAGAGAACCTGTTGGATTAGTTGAGAAAAATTTTGAATTACTTTTGAAAAAAAATTAAGTTAATTTATTAGGTCCTAGACATCTCACCCAGTTCTACGTGACAAAATAGTTTTCCTTATCTATTTTGTGAGATGTTTTATTTTTATCTTGAATTAATATTAAATCTAAGATTTAATTAAAACTTGTGTTAGATTCAAATTTATCAAATAGTAAATCAAATTTGAGTTTTGATAATCAGCTTCCAAGTATTGGCGAGGCACAGAGGCCTTCTTTGGCCACAACCTTATTTTGGAGCAACAACCCTTTCCTTGACAAAGTCTTTTATCAAAAATTCATTTTCAAATTACTTCTTGAAATTTTTTTGGTCTAACTAGTTTAGGTTTTGGATCAGTAGCTTCGGCTAGTTCCACCTAACTAAACAGACTGAGTAGGGTACGCCTTACCCTCCTTGACCTAATTAGAAAGGCTTCCCTAACGTACTATCATCTCACCTCCACCTAATACTAGGTTGTTCAAGTTTTAAGTAACTCTTTTATCCTTAAACTAACCAATCCTAATTCTAAGCATAATAAAAAAAATAAACATGCAACAAGCAATTAAAGCAAACAATTATCTAAGTAAAGTCAGAATTGGAGTAATACTCCGGATTTTCAAAATCAACAAGATTGTGAATTAAATTTTCTAGCATATTGACCTTGTGTTTCAGGGTTTAATTTTCTTGTTCTAATTTTTTGAAATTTGCCTTCACTAATCTATATGATTCAATCATATTATTTGAGGCAATCACTGGATTTTCAAATAATGTAAATTTACCTTTGTCGATTGTTTGTCCAGTACTCTTGAGGGTTCTATTTGTTGTAGGTGGCGAAGGTCGACTCTTGCGAGTGGGACACTAATTTTTATAGTGTCCTATTTCCCTATATGTAAAACATATTATATGACTTTTAAAATTTGAATTTACCATGTTACCGTTTGATTCCTCATTTGGAATCTCCCCCTTGATTTTAGTCGTCTTTCTTTTGCTTGATTGTTTCTTTAGCATCTTGTACTGGTCACGAGCCAACCGA
>JAGFNQ010002711.1:0-32756 GCA_024364735.1 Boesenbergia rotunda
TTTCTAAAGTTTAAAGAGTTTATCAAAAAGTTAAAGAATAGCTAAAGTTTCAAGTTGAGCCAAGAAAAGTAATCGAGATTTATTAATGCTTGAGTATGCATGTTTTTGAGTTATACATGTTCTTAGTTTCTTTCAAGCATATAAGTATCTCATATGATTTTCATATTGTTCAAGAAGCATGTTTGCACATTTCGAGATTTTGTGAGCTAGATAGTACTTACTAAGCTTTTTGCTTACTAGTTGCATTTCCTCTTACTGCAGATAAAGGTAAAGGCAAGCAATTCTGAAGGAAGGCGACGAGGCGGTGCTGAGTAAAGTGTGTGTGGTGGCTGATTTTGGAGAGATCTTTGAGACGAGACAATTTAGTTGTTTGAATTACAATGTTATAGTTTATTCAAATTTCAAGTTCTTGCTTTATGGAGTTTAGTGAACATTTAAGTTTTGAATAGTTTTACATACTCAATTTCTTAGAGCGAAGATTCCATGTCATTTCAATTAGCATATATATCCTTATGATGGCATTGGATGAGTAGAAGTGTGAGTAGTTGGAAATATTGATACTTTGTTAGAAATATAGATGCATGAGCCAAGATGGTATTAATTTCTCTTTGAATCAAGTTTTATTGCTTAAATATGTTTAGAAGAGTTGCATTCACATTTCATAATGCTTTAGCAAGGTTATAGAACATGTATTTGGTGTTATGAATGCATAGGAGTCAAGATTGGTACAACTTCTAATGTTAAAGTTCATATAAACTTGAATAGCTTATTTTCTTCCGCAAAAGTCCTAATTTCAAGTTTATGGATTCATTTGATTGGCTAAATTGATTGGAAAACTGGCCTAGAGTATAGAAATGGTGTCATGATTCTATTTGGCTCGAAAGTATAGGTTTGGTGGAGTTTTGAAGCAAGTGCCGAAATCTGAAAATTCTGTTTTCAGGCTTATCAGTCGACTGATACAGTATCAGTCGACTGATACCCGAAAGTTGAGTTGGGCGAGGCAAGTTTCAATAAGTTTCATCTTAGGAGTTTTTGAGAAAGAAAGTGTGACATGGTATCATGCATGACTACTTAAGTTAGAATATCATTCTTAGATGAATTTAAAAGAAAAAAAAAAGATTTCCGCATTTTCTTTAGTCGTGCATTAGAGTCGAGAAGTAGACAGAAGTAACGATCCGTCTAAGGCAGAGAAGGCGGGTCGCTACAGGTGGTATCAGAGCAGTTCCCATTCTCCAGCATCACACACACATCAGCATCAACCTTGCCGTCTTCAAGTAAGAAAGTTTTAAGTTTCAGTTTTTCTATTGCTCCTTTATTTAATTGCAGTACAGAGAAATGCTTAAGTACTTACTCATATGTGCATAGAACAAGGAAGCATGTTTAATACCTTAGTATCACGGAATCATGTTTAATCCCTAGAATGGATATTAGAGAAATGCTTAAGTACTTACTTGATTTGCCCAAAAGTAAGTTTTGGGATTATGGCACGCAAGGTGCTTGATAAAAGTTTTGAGCAAGACCAAGGTCTTACTAAGCCCTAGAACGAGTTCTAGGATTAAGAAATGAGATAAGAATCAAGACCAAGGTCTTGTTATATCCTAAAGCAAGTTTGGGAACATTACCATTAAGTGTTAAGTTATACATTTGAGGACGTCCTAGAAAGGCCCAAAACGAGGAGCAAGCTCCTAGAGGGCAAGAGGCAACAGAGTCAGTACCCCCACCAAATCTCTTAGACGTGGTGGCTCAGTTACAGAGACAGTTAGCAGAACAACAGCAAGTTATTGCCACTAGGATGGCTAACCAGCAGGTCGTTATTATTACCTCGCCAGTGGCGAATGTAGTGGCACCAGTTGTGATCGAAGACCCATCGATTACATCTGTAGTTCGGCAAGGGGAGTAAGGCAAGAAGCGTACCTCATTCAGTAGGAGAAACCGAAGCCAGGGAACTTCCCAGGCACAAGCAAACCATGGGATGCTTAAGCATGGTTCAAAACGTTGGAAAGAATAGTAGGGCTACTGGACTGGCATGAGGTAGAGAAGATAAAGTGTGCATCTTTCTGCCTTACGGGAGATGCTAGAATATAGTGGAAGAGAGTCAAGGCCAAGAGAAATGTCAGCCAGATGACATGGGCCGACTTCGAGACTGAGTTCTTCGAAGAATACTTTCACATGCAAGTAACCAACAAGCATTACGATGAATTCACGGAGTTCAGACAAGGAGAACTATCCGTGGATGAAGCAGTGAAGATGTTTAAGCGGTTAGCTCATCTGTGCCCAGAGCTAGTTAGCAAAGAAAAAGAGATAGTTAGGCTAATGCTCAAGATGTTAAGGCCTGAGATAGCGTTGAAGGGGGCTAGCGGTGTTAAGAGGCTGCAAACCTCCGAAGAACTAATAAGTAGTGCTTTGATCACTGAGCACTACTTAACCAGTATAAAGGCCACCAGAAAGGTTGAACGATGAAGTTCTTAACAACCTTACCGTCAAGGGAAGTAATGGCCTCTACTGAGAGGCTAAGGGCAGTATCAATCTAGATTTCCAACCGAGAGCTCTACAGTGACTTGTTAGTCCTTGAGATGAAGGATTACGATGTCATTTTAGGAATGGACTTCTTGAGCAAGTATAATGCTTCTATAGACTGCCGCAAGGAAAAAGTCAATTTCACACCAGAAGCAGAACCTTCATTTGAGTTTATTGGAGACCCAAGGAGAAAGATAAATAGGTTCCTACCTACCTTACAAGCTCAGAGAATGTTAGAGAAGGGGTGCTCTGGTTTGCTAGCTCATATAGTGGATGCGAGTCAAGGAGAAGGATTCAAGAGAGGAGAAGTGAGGGTAGTCTGTGACTATCCTGAGGTTCCGAAGAGTTAGCAGGACTCCCTCCCAATCGGGAAATTGAGTTTGAAATTGAGTTGGCCCCAGGAATCAACCCAATTTCGAAGGCATCTTATCGTATGGCACCAGCAGAACTGAAAGGATTACAAGAACAATTGCAAGAGCTGCTTGACAAGGGTGTCATCCGCCCCAGTCATTCACCTTGGGGAGCTCCTGTACTGTTTGTCAAGAAGAAAGATGGACCTATGCGAATGTGCATAGATTATCGAGCTTTGAATAAGGTAACCATCAATAACAGATATCCTTTGCCAAGGATAGATGATTTATTTGATCAGCTGAAGGGAGCCACAGTGTTCTCCAAGATAGATCTGCGATCAGGTTACCATCAGCTCAGAGTGAAGGAGAGTGATGTGCCAAGGACTGCTTTCAGTACAAGATACGCCACTACGAATTTGTAGTGATGCCTTTTGGAGTGACCAATGCTCCAGCAGTCTTCATGGAGCTGATGAACCACATCTTCAGGGAGTATCTCGATAAATTCGTCATGGTATTTATTGATGATATTCTCATATACTCACAGACTCCAGAGGACCATGCTACACACTTGAGGATAGTGCTGCAGATCCTTCAGCAGGAGAAGCTCTATGCAAAATTCTCAAAGTGTGAGTTTTGGCTAGATCAGGTGTCCTTCCTAGGTCACATTGTATCTAAAGAAGGCATTCAAGTTGATCCAGCCAAGATAGAAGCAGTCAGCAACTGGTGTAGACCCAAGAATGCCAGTGAAATCAGAAGCTTCTTAGGCTTGGCAGGATATTACAGAAAATTTGTGGAGAACTTTTCTAGAGTAGCCTCTCCACTCACAGCCTTGACCAGAAAGAACAAGAAGTTTGAATGGTCAGATAAATGCGAGCACAGTTTTCTAGAGCGTGACAATGCCTTTGACATCTACAGTGATGCATCCAAGATGGGCCTTGGAGCTGTCCTCATGCAAGACGGTAAAGTAATAGCATATGCCTCCAGACAGCTCAAGGACTATGAGAAGAATTACCCACTCATGACCTTGAGCTAGCAGCTGTGGTTTTGCACTGAAGCTCTGGAGACACTACCTGTATGGAGTGCAGTGCAGAATCTTCACAGGCCATCAGAGTTTGAAGTACTTCTTCACTCAGAAGGATCTGAATATGAGGCAGCGCAGGTGGCTAGAGTTGGTCAAAGATTATGACTGTGAAATCCTCTACCACCCAGGTAAAGCTAATAAAGTGGCAGATGCACTGAGCAGGAAATCCTGTGCAGCACTGATGTCCCTATCATCACTGTCTCTACCACTTCAGAAAGAAATAAAGATTTTGGAGTCGAGGTAATAATTGGGCAACTTTCTGCATTGACTCTAGAGTCAACCCTGCTTGTGGATATACAAAGAAAGCAAAGTCAAGACCCAGAGATCCAGAAGATCAAGCAGGGGATCCAAGAGGCAGAAAATTCAGAGTTTCGAGTATCAGATAGTGGCATCCTCTATCTTGGAGACCGCCTTTGCGTCCCCAATGATGAGGAACTAAGAAAGAATATTTTAGAAGAGGCCACAGTACCCCGTACTCTATGCATCCTGGTTCTACCAAGATGTACCAAGATTTAAAGAAGAGGTTCTGGTGGTCTGGACTCAAGCGAGACGTGGCCAGATATATCAGTACCTGCTTGACCTGCCAGAGAGTCAAGCAGAACACCAGAGACCAGGAGGAGTTCTACAGCCACTTCCCATTCCAGAGTGGAAGTGGGAAGAGATATCCATGGATTTTATCACAGGTCTCCCAAGGACCACCCATGGACACGATGCGATATGGGTGATAGTGGATAGATTGACCAAGTCTGCCCACTTCCTAGCCATCAAGTTATCGCATTCGGTAGAGCAGTTAGCACAGCTGTACGTGAAAGAAGTAATCAGGCTTCACGGAGTTCCGAAGGCGATCGTTTCTGACAGAGATGGGCGGTTCATCTCCCATTTTTGGAGGTGTGTTCAGAACGCCCTAGGCACCAGACTTCAGTTCAGCACAGCTTTCCATCCCCAGACAGATGGACAAACAGAGAGAGTAAATCAGATTTTAGAAGACATGCTCAGGGCTTGTGCGTTGGACTTTAAAGGTAGTTGGTGCAAATTTCTGTGCTTAGCTGAGTTTGCCTACAACAATAGCTATCAGGCCACCATCAGGATGGCGCCTTATGAGGCATTGTATGGCAGAAATGCAGATCACCCATATGTTGGCAAGAAGCTGGTGAGAAGAAAGAGATGGAGTCAGGACTAGGCAGCCAGACTGAGCTTATAGATGAGACCACTCAGGCTATCCAGACGATCCGCCAGAGGATTGAGACTGCCCAGAGTAGACAGAAAAGTTATGCTGACACACGCCGTAGGCCACTTGAATTCCAAGTTGGAGATTCAGTATTTCTCAAGGTCGCTCCTATGAAGGGAGTGATGAGATTTGGTAAAAAGGGCAAGCTAAGTCCTCGCTACATAGGACCCTACAAGATCATAAAGAGGGTTGGTAAGGTAGCATATGAGTTGGACTTACCAGAGGATATGTCAGCTATCCACAGTACATTTCATGTCTCCATGCTAAAGAAGTGTATTCACGACCCTAGCCAAGTGATTCAGCCTCAGTCAGTACAGATCCAAGAAGATCTTAGCTATGAGAGTAGACCGACACAGATAGTGGACAAAGCAGTTAAAAGATTAAGAAACAAAGAAGTGCCACTAGTGAAGGTCATCTGGCAGAATCAAAAGCATGAAGAGGCTACTTGGGAACGTGAGGACAGCATGAGAGAAAGATATCCAGAATTATTCTAAGTTCGAGGACGAACTTTTCATAAGGTATGGGGGATTGTAACGCCCCAAAATTCCCATTTTTAGTTTTTAAAGTCCTTAGAATTATTTAAAAATGGTTTAGAAATATTCTAGATATTTTTAGGAATTTTTAGAATATTTTTATGGAATTTTCCGAGTCCGTTTAGTATTTTAAAAAAAGGAAAAACATTAAAGGGCAGCAAGGGGTTCGAACCCGCGACCACCGAGAGAGCAAGCACGCGCGTGACCAGCTGGGCTGGATGGTTTTGTTGAAATAAACTGGGCGAAACAATAGATAAGGTATAGTTAGGTAAATTCGCCCATAAGTATAAATAATAATTAAAGAGAGAAATTTTATTTTCTCTCAACCTAAACCCTTTCCCTCCCTCGCCCAACACCTTGCGCCGGCTCCTTTCCCCTCTCCTCTCTTGGGCGACACCACACCAAGGCCTAGAGGGCCGGCCAAGGCTCTCCTCCAAGAGATTTTCCTATATTCGGAATCCCCGCGACGAGAGGAACGCATAGGCGCGAAGAAATCTCCGAGATCTCAATTTTCTTCCGAGCCCTAGACGTCAATCTTGGTTGTAAGTCCAAGATATCAAAGTAAGTACTGCTCACCTGCAGTAAGAGGCGGTTTTTTCGCAAGAATTTCCCTTAAAAGTTTTAAAAGAGATATTTCCTTTTGTTTGAGTTTTTGCATGTGATCTTAGTTCATTATATGCTTATATATGTTGATTAAGTACCCTATGTGAGTTAGGGTCCAAGAAAAGTATGAGAAAAGAAAAGAGAAGATAAGATAAGAAAAGAAAAGGCCAAGGCCTTAAGAAATCCCCAAAAGTCAAGACTTAGGGATTTTAGCACGCAAGGTGCTCGAGAAAATGCCAAGGCATTTACAGATAAGAAAAAAAGAAAGAAAAGCTATTTTATTTTCTAAGGCCAGTACCCGGCGTCCAAGGGCGTCGTTAAAGAAATCCAGGTGTCCAATTCCAAGGTCTTGGCCCTGGTAGACCAAGGTCTGCTCTATTAGGATTGGTGGCTCGCTACCCCAACCTTTTAGGGAACGCGCATATGAGATGGTACTTACGTTTCAGTGGATCCAAGTGATTATTATTTTCAAGTATATGCTTTAGCAAAGTTTCTAAAGTTTAAAGAGTTTTCAAAAAGTTAAAGAATAGCTAAAGTTTCAAGTTGAGCCAAGAAAAGTAAATCGAGATTTATTAATGCTTGAGTATGCATGTTTTGAGTTATACATGTTCTTAGTTTTCTTTCAAGCATATAAGTATCTCATATGATTTTCATATTGTTCAAGAAGCATGTTTGCACATTTCGAGATTTTGTGAGCTAGATAGTACTTACTAAGCTTTTTGCTTACTAGTTGCATTTCCTCTTACTGCAGATAAAGGTAAAGGCAAGCAATTCTGAAGGAAGGCGACAGGCGGTGCTGAGTAAAGTGTGTGTGGTGGCTGATTTTGGAGAGATCTTTGAGACGAGACAATTTAGTTTTTGAATTACAATGTTATAGTTTATTCAAATTTCAAGTTCTTGCTTTATGGAGTTTAGTGAACATTTAAGTTTTGAATAGTTTTACATACTCAATTTCTTAGAGCGAAGATTCCATGTCATTTCAATTAGCATATATATCCTTATGATGGCATTGGATGAGTAGAAGTGTGAGTAGTTGAAAATATTGATACTTTGTTAGAAATATAGATGCATGTGCCAAGATGGTATTAATTTCTCTTTGAATCAAGTTTTATTGCTTAAATATGTTTAGAAGAGTTGCATTCACATTTCATAATGCTTTAGCAAGGTTATAGAACATGTATTTGGTGTTATGAATGCATAGGAGTCAAGATTGGTACAACTTCTAATGTTAAAGATCATATAAACTTGAATAGCTTATTTCTTCTGCAAAAGTCCTAATTTCAAGTTTATGGATTCATTTGATTGGCTAAATTGATTGGAAAACTGGCCTAGAGTATAGAAATGGTGTCATGATTCTATTTGGCTCGAAAGTATAGGTTTGGTGGAGTTTTGAAGCAAGTGCCGAAATCTGAAAATTCTATTTTCAGGCTTATCAGTCGACTGATACAGTATCAGTCGACTGATACCTGAAAGTTGAGTTGGGCGAGGCAAGTTTCAATAAGTTTCATCTTAGGAGTTTTTGAGAAAGAAAGTGTGACATGGTATCATGCATGACTACTTAAGTTAGAATATCATTCTTAGATGAATTTAAAAGAAAAAAAAAAGATTTCCGCATTTTTCTTTCTTTAGTCGTGCATTAGAGTCGAGAAGTAGACAGAAGTAACGATCCGTCTAAGGCAGGAGAAGGCGGGTCGCTACACCGACGCTGTTCAAGGACATATTGGACAAACAAGATGGTGATCCTAGCCTTCAGAGAATCAAACAGGAGATCCTAGAAGGGAAGGGCGATGGGTTTCGTATCGCCAACGGGGGAGTACTTTATCTTAGGGATCGTCTATGTATTCCGAATGATCCGGGACTACGGAGAGCGATATTAGTAGAAGCTCATGAAACTTCTTATTCGATGCATCCAGGATCCACCAAGATGTATCAAGATCTGAAAGAGAAATTCTGGTGGTCCAGTATGAAGAGAGATGTGGCTCAGCATGTTAGCACTTGTCTGACCTGCCAACAAGTGAAGGCAGAGCACCAGCGACCCGGAGGAGTTCTACAGCCACTTCCGATTCCGCAATGGAAATGGGAAGATATCTCTATGGATTTTATTTCAGGACTTCCCAAGACTACAAATGGATATGATGCGGTATGGGTAATTGTGGACAGGTTGACCAAGTCTGCTCACTTCGTAGCTATCAAGATGACTTATTCGGTTGAACAACTGGCTCAATTATATGCTAAGGAGATAGTCAGACTTCATGGGGTTCCCAAGACCATCATCTCAGATAGGGATGGTCGTTTCACTTCACATTTCTGGGAGTGTGTCCAGAAGTCCCTCGGCACCAAACTACGATTCAGTACAGCTTTTCATCTTCAGACTGACGGGCAAACTGAATGGGTGAATCAAGTGCTGGAAGACATGTTACGGGCTTGTGCTCTGGATTTCAAAGGGAGCTGGTGCCGATATCTATGTTTGGCGGAATTCGCCTACAATAATAGCTACCAAGCTACTATCGGCATGACACCTTATGAAGCTATGTACGGTAGGAGATGTAGGTCTCCAATCTGTTGGTATGAAGGTGGTGAGAAGAAGGCGATGGGGCTTATGACAGATCTCATCAACAACACCACCCAAGCTATACAGACCATTCGACGACGGATAGAAGCTGCACAGAGTTGACAGAAAAGTTATGCAGATGCCCGGCATAGGCCACTGGAATTCAATATTGGGGATCTGGTATTCCTTAAAGTGGCTCCGATGAAAGGGATAACGAGATTTGGGAAGAAAGGGAAATTGAGTCCGCGATATGTGGGACCGTACCTGATACTGAAAAGAGTTGGCAAAGTGGCGTACGAACTGGAGTTGCCTAAGGAAATGTCAGCTATTCATAATGTGTTCCATGTGCCAATGCTTAAGAAGTGTCTCCCAAACATGGACCATGTGATTGAGCCACAGACGGTACAAGTTCAGGAGGACCTGAGTTATGAAAGCCGACCTATCCAGATCTTGGATCGGGAAGTCAAGAAGTTAAGGAACAAGGAAGTACCCTTAGTCAAGGTTCTATGGCAAAGTCAACGGTTCGAAGAAGCTACCTGGGAACGCAAGGACGAGCTGAGGCGCAAGTACCCGGAGCTATTCTAAGTTCGAGGATGAACTTTCAAGAGGTAAGGGGATTGTAACGACCCGGAAAAATTTTTTAATATTTTCTTTAAAATATTAAGCATGTCTAGACAATTTTCCAAAGGATCTAGAAATATTAATACGAACCTTAGCCTAGAAACCCATGGTTTTATCATTTAAATTGAGAAACTAAGTAGTAATGGGCCTTATATGGGCTTTTTAGTGCCATTATTATGGGTGGATTTTAGGTAGAAATTAATATAAAAATGGATGGATTTTAATGAGAAATATTAACATAATTATGGGGGGATTTTTTTTAAGGAATTTTCGAAATAATAGGAAATAAATTAAAAATAATAATAATAAAATAGAAAAATTAGTGCATGCACCAAGGATTGAACCTTGGACCTCTTGTACAACCAAGCATGCACTAACCAATTCACCTAGCAAGGGAGTGCTATGAGGGAATGAAGTGGATCATAGTTAAGGCTTGGAAAAAATGAAGAGTCATCAAGAGAAGAGACACCATGACTCTTCACCTACCCCTTTTTAAGTGGTATAAAGATGGCAAGGGAGTTACAACTTCCCTTCTCCTCTTCATTTCTTCTTCCTCCCCTTCTAGCCGAAAACCTCAAGCCCCCTTCTCTCTTGGGAAAAGTTCACATAAGCCCCATCTTGAAGATCTAAGGCCCCCCTACAAGGATACAAGGACTAAGGGAGAGTTTAGAGACAAGGAGGTTCTCTTGTTATCTTCTATTCAAAGTTTGTAAGCACGATCAAGGAAGGTAAGACCCCCTCACCTGTGATATGATAGCTTTCAAGATATTTATCATGATCTAAATTTTGTTGGCATGATATGTTGGAAAAATCCATGGTTAGGGCTTATGGAAGTTTCGGCCAAGCCTTGTTTGGGGCTAGAAATCATGTTAAGGACTTTCTTTATATTTGCAAATAGTTACCCATGATAGGTGAAGTATAAAAGTATGATTTTTGAAGTTTTATGGCACCCTAACAACCCTCTAGGGTTTCGGCCACATCAAGGTCAAGGGGCTAGGTGAAAACTCCAAACTTTCCAAGCATGATTAATATGTTTCTTATGATACCTTATGGGTAAGAATGGTGTTAAATGAATTTTTCCATGGGCTTGTTACCCTTCTAGGGTTTCGGCCAACCCTTGCTTTAGGCCTAGGACTTGGGGTTATGTCCAATCAAGGGTTCAAATGATTTTTCTATGGCATGATATGTAGGTAAGGGATGTTAATCATGATCTAGGCAAATTTTCGATGGACCCATCGTCCTTTAGGACATTCGGCCAAGACCCAAACCTAGGGTTTGGTTTGGGTTAAGGTCTCAAGAATGCATGTTTATAAGTTACCATGATGCTAATACATTGTTAAGCATGATGTAAGGGCCTCCATGTGACTAAAATATTAGTTTATGTGTTATATAACATGACTTTGTATGGTTGAATTTAGGTTATGTTTTAATCATGAATATTTAGATCATATACCATGAATACATGTAATTGATATAGGAGTATGTTATGATAAATAGAATGATGCATGTATGTTGATAAATGCTTATAATGCATTTATGATTCATGAAGGTATATGCATGTTTTATGGTGAATGCCATGAACCCTAGTAGTATGTGTTAGGTTTATATGTAGCTTACCATCCATGTCTTATGATGAATACTAGGATTATGTATGCTAGATGAAATGTATCATGTATGAGGTGTATGTTTATTATGTATCATGATCATGCAAGCTTTATGAACCCGGATAAGGTTATGACTAGAAACATGATTATGCATGTATGTCCTATGTTATGAATAATAAATGATAAGTATGAATGATGATGATGGTTATGCCTTAAGTATGAATGATAAGTATGAATGATAAGTATGAATGATGAAGGCATAACGATGATATGAAATAAGTATGAATGATAAGTATGAATGACAAGTATGAATGATGAAGCATGAATATTTATTTTTATGAATGAGGCTTGTACCGGACCGAAGTAAGGGTCCAAGGGATGGGCACCTTAAAAACGCCCCGGTTCTGGACTACCGAAGTTGTCCACGGTTCTGGCACTACCAAAGCTGTGCAACAGGGATGGGCACCTTAAGAACGCCCCGGTTCTAGGACTACCGACTATGCTGTCCTTACCCTAGTAGGTTGAGGCTAGCTACCTCATATTTACTTAGGGATGCGCGCTTATGATGTATGTATGTGGTACAAGCCGGGGACCCCAATGATGTTATGTTTATGTTAAGCATTTAAAAGTATGATTTTAAAACTAAGCATCCATATGTAGTAAATGCATTTGACTCATTCATACATCCATGTTATGCATCGCGCCAGGGTAAGTATATTTTATGTTCATGTATGCTAAGAATTATGCCATGTATAAGTATGTCTTACGTTCATGTATGCTAAAAATTATGCCATGTATAAGTATGCCTTATGTTCATGTATGCTAAGAATTATGCCATGTATAAGTATGCCTTATGTTCATGTATGCTAAGAATTATGCAATGTATAAGTATGCCTTATGTTCATGTATGCTAAGAATTATGCCATGTATAAGTATGCCTTATGTTCATGTATGCTAAGAATTATGTCATGTATAAGTATGCCTTATGTTCATGTATGATAAGATTTATGTCATGTTAAGTATGTTGTAGATCTACGGTTACGTTAGGAATCATGCTATGTAGTTGCTCTTATGCTTATGACTTATGCTATGATCATGATTAAGTTTATGTTCAAAGTTATGTTATGTCAAGACACTTGATATGTTTATGCTTAAGTGATGTATGGTTTTTAGTGAGTAGGAATGGGTCTTACTAAGCCTGTGTGCTTATAGTTTATTTTCCTCATACCGCAGATCAAGCACGAGGTTACTAGGAGAAGCAGCAGGAGAGGCAAGAGCATGTGTGTGTGTGGCGGTGACTTGGCAAAGGATCCATTTTGGTTACGCATATTGCATGTCTTGGGTCTTGGGAATGCCTCCTTAGATTCTATGCTACGATTATAATGGTTATGCCTACTGAATAACTTAAGACTTATGATGCTATGTTTACGGATAAGTTACTTGCTACTCATGATGATGATGAATAAGCTATGGAATGGTTAAGTTATGATATGATGTCATGCATGTTGTTAATATGCTAAGTCCAATGACACTAGGTTCATGAATGACAAGTTTAAGCATGTGTAGAAAAAAAAGTATTCCGCTGCATTAAGATGTTTTATGCACATGTATGTTTAGCGTAACGACGCCTATCTCGCCACACCACGAGGTGTGGGAAAAAGGCGGGCGTTACAAAGCCTGGGTCTAGGGTTCGAATCCTAGGAAGGTAAAAATCCACACCCAGGGGTGGGAAGTGTTAGTAGGAGCCCTAGAGCCAATTATGTGATGATTGACTAGAGGCATTTTGTATCATATTCTATTATTAATAAAGGCATGTTTGGTTATTATACTTACTTTGTATTCCGTGTCGAATGACTAAGTATAATAATGTCCTTGTGTAGTTCGTTCTTATCTACATTATATCGATTGGTTGAATCAATAGTGAGATAATATAGAGAACACTACACTAAAGTATTCCTAGTTGAGAATTAATATTCAGGGATAATATTAATGCATGGACACTAGCATGTAGGTCAACTGATGACTTGAGCTCACAAGTCATGGATATGTGATATCAAGTTGACACATGGGTATACATTGAAAAATGTGTACTGAATGACCCGCCATGAGAAAGTTTCATAGATTGTCATATGAGTGTCATAGACTTTCTCATGTGACTATTGGTATGAATAGTCCTTAGACCTGAAGTCACCATAGTTCCTTACATAAGGAGTTATGTACTTTGGTATCGTCAAACGTCACCCGTAACAGGGTGGACTATAAAGGCGATCACTGGGTATATAATGAATTATGCGGAGGGATGTGAGTGATGTAGATGGGATCTATCCCTCCCATATGACGGGAGTGATATCTGTGGGCCCCTTGATCGAGTAGGACTCCTAAAATGCATGGCCATGCTCGAATGAGTCAATATGAGATATTGAGCTCATTTGTTTGAGTGAGTCTACTCGGGGATCAAGAAACACAGGATTGATCGAGGATGACACGGTCTATGCCTCATTGGTCAATCTAGATATCAAGGATAAAAGGACAAGGCCGTACACTATCATAGTCACAGAGGTTTAGTCGGATCTCGACTTTTTCTTGTTACTTGGTTAGCAATGATGCATTGCTACATGCCGCTCATTGCATATGTGTCTAAAGTGTTTAGGCGCATTGCCAACGTCGCAAGAACCTTTTGGGTCACACACTAAGGACGCAATGATTCGAGAATTATGTTCGGCAGAAAGGATCCCGAGTTGGGAACTCGGGAGTCCGAGCCCGAGTTGGAGAACTCGGGAGATCGAGCCCGAGTTGGGAACTCGGGAGTCCGAGCACGAGTTGGGAACTCGGGAGTCCGAGCCCGAGTTGGAGAACTCGGGAGTCCGAGCCTGAGTTGGAGAATCGGGAGTCCGAGCCCGAGTTGGGAACTCGGAAGTCCGAGCCCTAGTTGGGAACTCGGGAGATTTGAGCCCGAGTTGGGAACTCGGGAGATTTGAGCTCGAGTTGGGATCTCGGGAGCGCAGGTCAGGAGCTCGGCAGACTGGATCGACACTCGGTAGACTGGGTCGGCACTCGGCAGTCAGGGCTCGGCACTTGATAGTCGGGGCTCGCCACTCGGGAGACTTGGTCGGGAGACCGAGTCAGAAGCCGGAGAGGCCCGGTCGGATTTGCATGCAGGAAAGAAAAGAGTCTCTCTTCATTGGATGAAGAGAAGATGAAGAGTCACATGGAAAGATGTGCTCTTTATTGGCATTAATGAATGGAAGGCAAAGAGACAAATGACTCTTGGTATTCATGGGATGAATATAAAAGGGGTCAAGTCAATTTCGAAATAACTAAGTGTGCTGTCTTCTTCCCTTCCTCTCCTCCACTCTTGGACGAAACTCTACTGTAGAGTTCTTGGTGTTTTCGAGCTACCTCAAGTTGCTAGCACAACTAAGGTAGTTCTCCCGAAGTTGAGAGATTGTGTCTGTGTGGATACGAATAGAGGCACGGACGTTTGAACGTGCAAGAGATCTGGCGCATCTTGGACGAGCGGGATACATGAAGGGCACGCTTCAAAGGTATAAACAGTAGATAAATCTATCAGATAGATAACTTGGTACGAGTTTTCTTTCGTTTGGATCGCTCGTGGGTTCTTGTTTCCGCTGTGTTTTTATTGTTTTGTGCCGGGAGAACCCAACAGGAAGACCTAGTATGTGTAACGGCACGGTCGATGGTCGACGGTACGACGATACGATGGTCATGAGGACCGGTAAATAGGCCGGTAAAAGGGTCGGTAGACGGGCCGGGTCGTTACAATGAAAGCTTGTGGGCCCTGAAGAGAAACCGCCTCTGCTGCCTCAAGTTTTGTCAGAAGTTCTGCCAACGAATATGAACGATTGCTCATATTGTAGCTTAGGCGAAACTTCTCAAAACTTCCTGGTAGAGATTGGAGAATAAGATCAACTTGGGTTTCCCCATCAATCTGAGCTCCAAAAGTTTCTGTCTCCTTCAGCCAAGTCATCATCTTGAGGGTAGGTTCCCTTACGGGCATCCCCTCAATCAAGATGGTAGTGGTCATGTTCTTTATTACCGATTGCCTAGCGGCTCGATTACTTTGACCAAAGAGTTCATCAAGTTATAATATTTTATTACTGGTAATGGAAGAAGCCCGATTCTGAGGGCCTTCGGTCATCTCGTCTGCCTCTAGCCATTTCCTAAATATTCAAACTGTTCTTTGGTATTAATCTCGTCAGGCTTTTCGGTTAAGAACATGGCAAGATCACACTTAGGTTCCTCAGTAGTAGAAACAAAATCCATATTCAATTCCCAATCCTTTTTATCACTAGGGGCATTTAATTGGATTTCACTTTGAATTAGGTCTTGTGGGTCTAAGTCCATTTTAAAATCACCTGAGAATCAGAACAATCACATGCTTTAGATTTTTGAAATAAATTGACACCTCAAAATAATTTATTACAAAAAATTTACCAACACCTCAAACAGCGAGAATTTCGTATGCCACGATGGTGTGGACGTATACGAATTCTACATTTGTGAGAGGAGGTTTTACCCATTATTTTTACTATCTTGTCATCCTATGCTTTTGACAAGTAAAATTAATAGTTGGTCCACTTCGGCCCTACAAATAATATCAGTGACTCCGATGGGGAGGATACTTATTATTTGTATCTAAGTGTTTACCACCACCCGACACCAAGAAAAATTATTTTTGATTATGTGTCTTCCGATGGGGAAGTACACACGCTCATCAATAATTTTCTAGTCTTTTCTGACATAGTGACCCACAGAACAAGCCCATTTAATGGGGAGGAAGGCACTCAGAGCCGACGCGTAGACTTGTTCGCATCACATTTCAGATTGTAGTGGAGGCCATGGGACCCTTAGGGTCCCGCTCCCACTTAGTTATTTGCATTGAGGTTTTTACTTGCATCCACACAACAAGCACACACAAACCAAAATAATAGAATAATGAAAAATCCAAGATTTTTCCAACTATTATGGCCTTGGTCTTCGAATGTGCCTCCAATCATGTCGTCACCTCGTCCACTCCATCCTATCCATGCGCATGCCACCATGAAGGAGTCCCCGAGCCGAGATGTCTAGCTAACTAATTTACATCCATTGATCCTAAACTCCACGAAGGAGTGTACATGTCATATAGATCAAAAGTAAATAGAAAGCTTGGCTAAACAAGTGCCAAATTTAATTACACAAATTAAATAGCTTATCTAGCCTCGTCAACCCCGAGGATTCAAATAATTACATCAAGCACAACCAATCACTTACACACAACATAATTTGCCATAATAGTTGGAATATAGTGCTTGCAACACAAAGTTAGCCTATGCACATCCAAAATATTATCTAGCAAAATAATGTACATGATAATGTGCAAGAAAATTAACCGAATCCTTAAACAAACAAAACCGGAAACACAACTCTGATACCAATTGTTGGTTATCCCTTGGCGGTTTCCAGGACAACCACGTGGTCATATCTGAGAGACGTCTCTATGCCCATGGATTAAAAATTTAATCCGAATAGATACCCGTCCCTATAACGTCAGATTCGTCGTCGTGTTAGTTAGTCCAAGTTACAACTTAGCCACAACGGCTTTGTTACTTTCCGGAATAGTTAACCGTGGAAAAGACGATGATTTGGATCGCCAATTTTTGTGTTTATCTTCGAGGTCCAGTTAATTATAATTATCTAAGATTTCAAGTCTAAATAATAATTAAACACCCATGAAATGACAAGACAAAGCACAATGGCACAAATAAATATAGCATAACGAAAACTGAGCCCGGTAGAATTATACCTCGCCGTTTACCTCGCAGTCATCTATCCTATGAGCCAACCCACTTGGACGTCGTGTCGGCGACGATCTCCCAAGTCATGAAGTCAACAAGGCACGCAAACCAATCCTTTCTTTTTCTCCTTCCCTTGCGCCAAGAGACAAAACCGTACGGCTAGGGGTTTGATTCTCCAACCGGCGACCCTACAATGATAAACTAGGTGAAGTCGAGAGGATAGGTTCCTCTCCTTCACCACAGCCCATGACAACCTCCTCTTGTTCTTCCTATCTCACGGCAGCAACACCACAAGGAAGAAAAGCTCTCTCACAACCCTCCCTTTTCCGGCGACAAACACCACAAGGGAGTAAACCTCGCCACCGCTCCACCCTTCTTCCCCCTTGCTTCCACGCACCACAAAAGGAGAAGAGAGCTTCTCCTTTATCTTGTGAACAACCGCAACAAGAAGAGCCGAAGAAGAGAGTGGAAGAAGATGAGAACCGTTAGTTCTCTTCTCCTCCACCGCCGGCGCCGACCTCCTCTCCTTGCGCCACCAATTTCTTCCTCCACCCTCCTTGCCGCGCGCCACCAAGGGTATAAGACAACTCCTCCCTTGCTCCGTGGCCGATCACGCCGTTGAGGATGAGAAGAAAATAAGAGAAGAAGAGGAGATGCCCACTTCTTCCTTCTACCACCAGCGGCCAAGGTTATAGAGGAGAGGAGGAGAGATTAGAGATTAGAGAGAGGGAGAGAGAGAGGTGGGGTTTATATTGGGGATTAGTTAGTTTTAATTGGAAAAATTTTCTAATTAAATTGGATTGATTATATAAAAATTTATATAGAATAATTTCATAATTAATCTAATGATTAATTCCTTTAATCATTCCATCCAAATTTTTATATAGAATAATTCCATAATTATTCTTTTCATTAATTCCTTAATTAATTTTGTGATTAATTAATCCCAAATTAATTTCTTAATTAATCCTTGATTAATTCTTTAATTAATTTTGAAATTAATAATTAAATTAATTTGAAATTAATTCCTTAATTAATCCGGCCCTTTATCATGACTCTAATGGGGCTTTGTTCGGCTAGGATAGGGACCATGAGGAGGAGTTGGTTCTTGACCCTCTAATGAATCCAAATCCGATCCATTAAATGGAGATCCATTCTACTAAAGGATTCCATTGTACTTCCTCACCACCCCCCATATGTTCATATGAGCTCCACCTATTACAAGCCGTCCATCTCCCCATGTTTAAGATATCGCATGCCCGATAATTAATTTAATTACTAATAATCAAATTAATTAACTTCTTGATCCTTGGTTAGTACCACTCAACCTTTTCGGTATGACGGACCATAGTCCGCTTGCAAGATTTGGCATGGAGATCCACTTGAGCTCACCAAGGGGGCATTATCATCCTGACTTATCAGAACACGGATTCCGTCAATAATTCAATAATACATCATATTATTAATATTATTTTCCAACTTATCGGGTATATCGATCTAACAGAATAGATCTCGCCCATTGGTAAATCAAAGAAACAATTATTAATAATATATGCCCGCCATTATTTTTGGATTCAGAGATCATACTCCATAATAGCATCCGAGGTCTAATCCAATTTACTAGGTCAGTACAAAAATTGGATGACATCTCTTTTGGTCCTACTTAATGTACACAAAGTACACTAGTGCAATCCCATGGATAAGATAAACCACACCCGATTACACTACAACCATTCCGATTGGTTTGTCCAACTCCATCTCGGTTGTGAGCCTCATTCTTATGCTTCGGCAAGGTACATGATAATATGATCTTCCGTGCGACACCACGCACCATGTTATATTCAATGCCAAGCATTAGACATTTAGTGCACATACCAATATAAACATAAACCTAAACATACACTGTGTGATTTCTGTTTGTCTTTAAAATGTAGATGTATCCTTAACCAAAAGGCAAATATTTTAGTATACATCCTATCATTACAATCCCACACAAGGCAAAGTGTTTGTCGCTAGAAATGGTGTTTTTCTAGAAAAGGAGTTTATTTCTAGAAGAACTAGTGGGAGTAAAATCCATCTTGAAGAAGTTCAAGATGCAGATAGTACTGAGGCCTTAATAGACATTGAACAGGAACCACATGATGTTGTGGATTCACTACTAGAAAAAATGCATTCAACAACAGTGAATCACTGTTGTCGTATGCCAAATACCACTGTTGTTAAAGGCCATGTTGTTAAACGGGGGGTCTACGACAACAGTGAATCACTGTTGTCGTTTGGTCTACGACAACAGTTTGACAACTGTTGTCGTATATCACATTCGACAACATTTTGACAACAGTTTTTCACTGTTGTCTTTTATTATATTCGACAACAGTTTTATAACCGTTGTCGTATATCAATAACAACAGTTTATCACTGTTGTCGTTTAGGGTTTTCACTGTTGTCGTTTAGATGAGTTTTAACAACGGTGTTTAACTGTTGTCGTATACCGAATTCACTGTTGTTTTTCCATTATATTTGACAACAAAGATATTTCCATTATATTTGATAACAAAGATATTTCCATTATATTTTCAATTAAAAGGCAATAATTTAACCTCGAAACAAAAACTATATATATCAAACATCATCAACATATTTACAATAAAGATCCACCACAACCTTTCTACAGATGAAACCACAAAAGTATCTTCTGTCCAAAAACATTTCTACAGGCAAAACCACTAAAGTATCTTCTGACCCAAATTACAAGAGTTCAAATTATATATAATTTTGACCCAACTAAACTTACAATGAAGTTCAAATCACAGAAATTATAGCTTGGAAGGTCAGATTAATGGTCTTCGAACATGATCACGAACAAGTCCCTGCAGCTGGAAAAAAGAGAACAAACACTCTACTTGTAAACTTTATCTAGATTTATACCTATGCAGGAGAGACAAATGCTCATCATCGTCATCATAAAGCGCATACTGTCTTGCAAAAACATTGCCTAAAGAAACGATCCATTCATTGTCTTGGACAACATCCAAAGATACTGCTAAAAACTGCAAAAACAAAAATTCTCAGCCAAAGAAATTCTAATGCCATTTGTATAAGGAACTTTCTTATAAAAAGAAATATCTTGATGCAAAAAACAATTTGAGTTAAATTCCAAGCCCATAAACAAAGAAAAGGTAGAAAATATAATATATCACCAAACTGAAGAGTGAAGTGAAGATACAATCATGTTTCAGTAATGATCTATAAGCAGAAAAGAAGATACAATCATGTTTTAGTAATGATCTATAAGCAGAAAAGCTATCAAATGGACACTTACATTGACTATCATGTCATCCCAAGTCTCTTGATAAGATAAATCCTGCCTCAGATCATCAAGATCACTTATATATGCCTTCATTTTTGGAACCTAGTACTTGCCAAAAAAAGACTTCATAAGATGCTTCCAAGCACCAATGTTAAATAAGCTGATGACAAGAACACTTTGAGAAGTTTGTAAGGAAAATTTTCCCAATTTTCTTCTCAAAAAAAAAAGTGAAATGTGTGGTAAGGGAAGAAAAGCATGTCACTCAAAATCTTCAAAATGAAAGAATTTTTTTTTATCATTTCTACATAATGATTGTTAGCCCTCATGTAAAAAGTACTTTTCATTTTTTAGAAATGATGATAGAACTTGCTCCTTTAACTCATCTTGATACTATTTTTTCCATGGAAAAGAAAGCACTCCAAGATGCATGTTATGACTGGATATGACTGATGATGCCATGTTGTTTAGTCTGCTCTTAAGTCTTCTAACTCCGACTCGAAGCTCATTATTCTCACCTCTGCTACGCACACAAAGCGCTTAAATAGAATTCCCAAGATGAGAACTTATCCAAGAAAAACAACCACAACTACAAAATCCATCATGGAAGATAAATAGAAGGGGGAAAAAACATGGCTGATAGTACATCTTGTACCGTAGAAAAATAAATGCATCACCAGCTACCAATCTCATAGAGCTAAGAAAGATACTCCAACCAGTTGTAAGCAAATGACGTCTTGGCTGCCCTGGAAGAAGAGTTGGAACTCCAATTAACATATAGCACTTATTAATTCTGGTAGATTGAAAAACTTGCAAAATATCACAGTTATCTAGCTCAACTATACGAGTAATATTAAACATTGTCGTGTATAAACAGCAGACGACTAAAATATCCAAAGCAGATTATGAAATTCTCAAATTATGAAGTAAAACATTAATTTTACAATTCATGTCATAGATACGCCTTTTTATGAGGCTAGGAAACAAAAATTAAATTTTCATTGCAAAGAAGCATGAAAACAAATCATTTGATCCTGATAAAAAAGAAATTTATTAGGGGTCAAACAACAAAGGGTGAGATTTTGAGTTATATGAACATATCAGCAATTTGGTGTGTTATATACCTCGATAGATGTGACGAAAATTCCACTCATTTCCATGAAGATCTTTGGCAACCAACTCTTGGCAAGGTGGATTTTGGGACATACCCTAAACAGAGATATTGAAGAAAATTCAAAGCTGAAACTTTCTAAACATTTTCTGGATAAATATGGTAACTGTTGGTTGGTCAGATACATAGTCCATATATCTTAATATTGAGTAGGTCACACAATCAGTTCATATTTCTTAAAACCAACTGACCAGTGGAGGAAGGCATTCATCTGCATGCTTCCTAAGAACTGAGAATACCCTATGAGTGCTCGTGTCGGATGTAGTTAGGATCTTATAGAAAGACTGGACACTGCTGTTTTGCAGATCCAATAGTAGAGGATCTGGACTAGTGAGCTCATCTTGCTGATTAGCATAAAGATATAAGAAAAATAGATCAGTAGAACAATCAATAGTCTTGCCAGTACATCATAGTAGAAACAAAGAGAATCACAGAATCAAGCAAATCAGTCAGATTTAATTATGTGATTACTCCAAGGTAAAAACCAAGACTTCATTTTACTACCTAATTAGCATCCAAAACTCAAAATCCACTTTACCATAGCATTATCAGCATATATAAGGAATGAAATGATTATGAACATGTTCAAACTAAAAAAAGGAGAGAACGTAAAACTTCTAAATGATATACATTGTGGAGGCATCATGAGGTACACATATACTGAAATACATACATTTACTTCAGGATGCAGTGTGATCTGTGCATATACTTCATCAGTGTCTGGTTCAACCTACATATATTTGAATGTAAAAAAGGAGCATTCAGTTCACCGATGCTTTAAGGATGAAGAAAGATGAATGACATCAATTGTTACAAACAAATTGTTAGTTTTTGTCTGAATATAATGAAGTTACAATTTCATTACATTAAATATAATTTAATTACATTAAATATTTATTTGTAAACACTCTACTTGTAAACAGTCTACTTGTTACAATTTCATTACATTAAATATAATTTCTTATAGAGTAATAAATAAAGTTACAAAATATATCTGCAAACAAATTGTTAGTTTTTGTCTGAATAGCAAAGTCTTACACAACAAACCAAAGAGCATAAGATGTTATAAATCTACTTGTAAACTACTAATAGGGTTGGCAGAAAATTATGCTCTACTGGACAATGTTCTTAGTTTCAAACTCATCAACAGTTATTGAATGAATGAAGTTATCAAGGAATTAGTTGGGTCCTACATAAAAGAAATGATCAAAGCTCAACTAAACCTAGCTAATGCAATTTGGGAATCTAATAGAGCTCACGTACAAGTTTGGGAATCCAAAGGGAAACATCCAAGAATGAAGATCACAACCAAGCCATACCTGAAAACCCACACACCAAGCTTTCCTCTTCCCCTTTCTATTTCGATTAGAAGAAACCCAGCCACCTGCAAGAGCCCTAATTTCCAGAAATCCCTAGGAAGAGGACTAGGTTAGCTCCAACTCACGGTACCAAAAACAATCAATAGCGATCTCAACTCACTAGGAGGGCCGCTGGCAGTGGCACTCAGCCGGGAAGGAGCAATTTGCCTGTCGTAGCTAGCGATGAAGATGCGGTGTTGACGTAGGGTACTGCTTGCCTGGGCGTCAGTAGCTAGGGCACGCGATCGAGGAAGAAGAAAAGGTAAGTGAGGAGGCGTCGCCTCCTTGCTTGCGCGATGAAGAAGAAGAGAGCGAGAGGAGTCGGGGCTCACCTCGCGAGGGTGAAAGGAAGCGTCGCTCTCGGGGCTTCCTTGGACTCGGGCGATGAAGAAGGGGGAGAGGCGTCGACTCGTGGCTGCGAGGGGTTTGTGTGAGAGAAGCGGAACTGGTCGGGGGTTTGGGTGGTTGGCGGGCGAGGAAGAGAAAAGATTAGGGGTTTGTGCGACGAGAAAAAAGTTGATTAAGGATCGAAAAATAAGAGAATGAGGATTCAATAGTTCGTTGTTTTTTTGCAGTTGGATATCCACCGTTGATTTTGTTTATTGCTTGAACAGCACAACAATACAACAACAACAGTTTAAGATAACTATTGTCTATTGTCATAATAGACAACAGTTTATCACATCAGTTGTTATAAATCCCGCCTATAGACAACAGTTATTTTATAACTGTTGTCGTTGAGTATACATACGATAATATTTTGTTATTACTGTTGTCTTTTTACGTATACAGACCAACAACAACAACGCTTAATACTAAAACTGTTGTTAAATTGACATAAGACAACATTTTATCAAAAAATCGTTGTCGATTATGTGTTGTCGAATGCAAAAATTCTAGTAGTGATTATCAGATTGTTGCATAATTAGTTGTGGAATGAAAGTTGTTCAAGTAGACCAACCTCTTCGCAAATCTGATAGGATACGTCGTCAGCCTGAGAGATACTCATTTCTCTTGTCTTACCATAATGATGTTACGCTTATTGAGTTGAATGAGCCTACATCCTATCAAGAAGCTGTGATGAGCCCAGATTCTGAGAAATGGCTAGAGGCCATGAGATCCGAAATGGAAGCCATGTATACTAACCAAGTATGGACTTTGGTTGATACACCTGAGGGGATTAAACCCATTGGGTGTAAGTGGGTATTTAGAAGAAAGACTGACATGGATGGACGCATGCATACCTATAAAGGGTGATTGGTAGCTAAAGGTTTCAAACAAATTCATGGTAACGACTATGATGAAACCTTTTCACCAGTGGCGATCCTTAAGTCTATTCGGATCATGCTTGCTATTGCAGCTTACCATGACTACGAGATTTGACAGATGGATGTCAAAACCACATTCCTAAATGGGAATTTACTCGAGGATGTGTACATGACACAACCTGAGGGTTTTATAGATCTAGAGCATGGTGGAAATGTATGTAAATTGCAAAGGTCCATTTATGGGCTAAAACAAGCTTCTCGAAGCTGGAATTTTCGATTCGATGATGCAATCAAAGCGTTTGGTTTCATCAAGAATGAAGATGATCCCTGTGTCTACAAGAGGGTTAGTGGGAGCACAGTTGCCTTCCTGATCTTGTATGTAGATGACATACTCCTCAATGGGAATGATATCCCTTCACTACAGTCTGTGAAGACGTGGCTAGGGAATTGTTTCTCAATGAATGACTTAGGTGAAGCAGCCTATATCTTAGGTATCAAGATCTATAGAGATAGATCTAAGAGATTGCTTGACTTAAGTCAGAGTACATATATTGACAAGGTGCTTAATCATTTTACCATACAGAATTCCAAGAAGGTATATCTGCCGATGACACATGGTGTGAGTCTTTCGAAGACTCAAGGTCCCTCTTCTAAGGAGGAGAGAATATATGGATCAGATCCCTTATGCATATGCTATAGGGTCTATCATGTACGCCATGCTTTGTACTCGACCAGATGTCTTGTATGCTTTGAGCATGACGAGCAGGTACCAGTCAGATCCAGGTGAAAGTCATTGGACAACTGTCAAGAATATTCATAAGTACTTACGAAGGACGAAAGAATATTTCTTGATATTTGGAGGCACTGAGGAGCTAGCTGTAAAGGGTTACAGTGATGCAAGCTTCCAAACAGACAGGGATGATTTTAAATCACAATCAGGGTATGTGTTTTGCCTAAATGGTGGCGCTGTGAGCTGGAAGAGTTCGAAGCAGGACACAGTCACAGATTCTACAACAGAGGTCGAGTATATTGCCACGTCTAAGGTGACAAAAAAGCTGTTTGGATCCTGAAGTTCATTGAAGTCCTTGATGTGATTCCTAGCATTGTGGACCCGATGGACCTTTATTGTGACAACAATGGGGCTATTGCACAGGCTAAGAAACCTCGGTCACATCAGCAGACCAAACATATACTACGACGCTTCCATCTCATTAGAGAGATTATCGATAGAGGAGATGTGAGGATATGCAGAGTACACACTGATTCTAACATCGCAGATCCTTTGACCAAGGCTTTGGCACAAAAGAAGCATGATGGTCATACCAGGTCACTGGTTATTAGATACTATAGTGATTGGGACTAGTGCGAGTGGAAGATTGTTAGTAGGAGTCCTAGAGCCAATTATGTGGTGATTGACTAGAGACATTCTGTATCATATTCTATTATTAATAAAGACATGTTTGGTTATTATACATACTTTGTATTTATGCCAAATAACTAAGTATAATAATGTCCTTAGGTAGTAGGTTCTTATCTACATTATATCGATTGGTTGAATCGATAGTGAAATGATATAGAGAACACTACTCTAAAGCATTCCTAGTCAAGAATTAATATTCAAGGACAATATTAATGCATGGAGACTAGCATGTGTAGGATCGATCGTGTTCGCTAGAGGGGGGTAAATAGCGATTTTCGAACCCCTTTCTTCCTACACGGTTAGTTTGCACATTGAAAATAATAATAAACAAAATAAACAACACTAACCAATGCTAACACGGAAGATTTACTTGGTATGCACCCCGGACGGGTGACTAATCCAAGAATCCGTCGGTGGATCAAACCCTGGATAACCTCCGCCTAGTCCTCGTTGCTCCTTGTGGATGGAGAAACCTCACCACAAACTCAAACAAAGCACTGAGCACAAAGACTACTATCTTGCCTTTAACCAAGACAAGATTTGTCAAATGTCTCAGCCCAAACCGAGTTCTCTTTAAATAGAACTCGAGTTGATAACCTCGCTGGCAGTCGACTGCTCCTAGGGCAGTCGACTGCCCCACGCAGAATTCGACCATTGACAGCCCCAACGTTCGAATCCAGCTGTACACCAGTCGACTGCACCTAGAGCAGTCAACTGGTCCAGGGCCAAATCCATTGTGTGAGTTTTGGCAGTCGACTGGACAACCCCCAGTCGACTGCCCATCTTACCACATCACTCCTAGTCACTTTCTCGGCTCTCCTCCACGTGTGCCTTCAGGTCCACTCCCTTGCCTTGCCCCTTGAGGACTTCTTCCACCGGCTATCGTCTCTTGGATGCGCACGCAAGTCCTCGACTAGCCTCCATGCCACCCTTCGCATGTGCCCTTTGAAGTTCACTTCCTGGCTTGCCCTTGCAGTGCTCCTCCCTCGGCTCTTGCCCCTTGCCTCAGCTGACTCTTTACCAGTAGCTTTAACTATTGCCTTCGCACCCTCATCATCTTCGGCCCTCGTCCCTCGGCTGCACACAAGCCTCCAGCTTGTCTCCATGCCATCCTTCACGTACGCCGCGAAGCCCGCGCGCCCTCGGCTCATCATCCATGTCATACCGAAGCCGTATAGCCGAGTCAATATGTGTAAACGTGTACAACCTGCACACTCAACATACACATATTAGAACACAAGAGAAACCTAACTTAAACCCTTTGCCCAAACATCAAAACTCATGATCACTCCGGATCACAGATTACCTCAACAATCTCCCCCTTTTTGATGTTTGGCAATACGTTTAAGTTAGGGAAACAAGCTAGTAGTCAATAGTAAACACAATGCATATGCAATGCAAAAATGGATCCTATCCAAGGCATGTTGGGACCGGGTGCATGTTGGCATGGATGCGGGTTCGTAATTTTAAAATTAATTACGTACAACGGAAGGTTTAGCATAAATAATTTCTCTAATTATTTAACCACACATCTAAGCATGCAATTTTATCTTGTGTAGACATGATCATATATTTAAAATTTTGCAGAAACATAAACTAATTAACGTATTACCTTGCGTAACTCGAAGGAAGGGACGAGATCCAACCGTAAGCGTCCCTTGGAAGCTCCGCTTCTATTCGTGTCCACGCCGAGTATCTTCGGGATGACTTCGCAAAGCCACGAGTTTGGTGTTCTCGAGAACTACTAGATTCTCCGAGAACACGACGAGAAAAACCAAGAGAGAAGTCGGAAGACTAACCACAAAAGAATGGTCGGCTGGTGCTCCTTCTTGGGGCTTGTTGGCGCACGGCAAGAAGGGGAGAAGAGAAGGAGAGAAAGAGAGGGAGAGAGCTTATGCCTTCGTCTCTTCGATTATTATTATCCAAGCCTTGCCTTGGGTCCTTTATATAGTGGCCTCCCCACCATCAAGCCTCTCAAATATTGAATAACTTATTACATCATACCAAGTTTGATTTTATATCATGGTTAAAATCATATTTTAATTCAGGATAAAAAATTAATCAAGTCTCTTCTCTCCTCTGGAATTAATTTCCTTATCATGGTAAATCAACCCATGATTGATTTTATAAAATAAACCAATCCATGGTTCATTTTAATTTCCAAGAAAAATAAACTAAACCTTGGTTTATTATATAAAAAATTTATATCATCCATAATTTTATAAAACAAACCACACTTGGTTTATTTTATAAATTGAACCAAAAACTTGGTTCTCTCCCTTTGTTGTGGCTGGCCAAGCAAAGAGGATGGAGGCCCTCTTTGGCCGGCCCATCCAAGCCAAGGCCCAATGAATTAAACTTATTTAATT
The DNA here is from genome assembly GCA_024364735.1 of Boesenbergia rotunda. Taxonomy (NCBI): domain Eukaryota; kingdom Viridiplantae; phylum Streptophyta; class Magnoliopsida; order Zingiberales; family Zingiberaceae; genus Boesenbergia; species Boesenbergia rotunda. The sequence continues at coordinate 27,780 of JAGFNQ010002711.1, forward strand.
CATCTATTAAGTCTTCAAATGACTTAGCCATTTTACGCTTCCGATGCGTCTAAGAAAAATTCAGATTCGACTTATCGTTTGGCTCAACCAAACCTAATCTCTCTTAATTGGAAAATCCAATTTTCAACTCATTTTAAATCCCTCGGATTACTCGTAGTGCGTGTGACTAAATAGACTTTCAATTTATATTGGCCGTCTATAATTAATCAATTATAGAATGATCATGAGTGACACCTAGTAGTACATCATGATCCCCAATTAATCGAAAGATCAATGGTTGACCTCAGAAACAATTCTGAAATCCTTCAGCAGCTATAATGAATCATGCCCCATTCCCTTCACCATCTTATACCCACTTCGTTCAGGACATGGTTTATGTATGTCAGTCCCCACTAGGCTGACTACGTCACACCTAACCCAAGTAACGTTTTCTTGTCCTACAAATTCTAATTACTCTCATATATTTAAGAGATTCATACTCTGAACATGTCATGCTCTGGCCAGAGGCTTCGAGTAACAATCCGACGATAGGCCTCGGGTATACATCTCCTCGCAAGGAGTGGTGAATCCTTTGTAGGTTGTTCAAACATCTTCAGGCACTTCGGCTTATCCCCAATCATCCTGGGTCCACACCTCCTTGGAAACGCTTGCTTAAGATGTCAAAGTATAAGTCTCCATGACCCAGATGACTTGAACACCGAATGTCAAAGGAACATCGCACTTAAGCTGCAGTAAGAACTTCACTGACATATCTATATGTAGACTACCATATGAAGTTTTACAGCCAGTCACTCCAATGAACTAGTTCCCTTAACTAGCATTCATGTTTATCTCCGGGCATCTCAATGTCACCAGCCATTGAGAATCAGCTGATTAGAGAATAACTCATGCTAGTCTCAACAGAATTGATAATGTCCGTATTTATCAATTCATCGACTAGGGACAATTTCAATACTTCACAATTACATATGTAGAGATAATCACTAGTTGTGAATTCATCACAAATTCTCTCATGTTGTGAATTCTATTGTGGATATTCAGTAAATGAGTTTAAGATCTCAATCAAATACACAAACATGTATACTCAAATAGTGAATATTCATTTAATAAAATAAATGATTACAATTATAAGGTGATTGCCTTAGGACACTTCTCTCATATCACCAGCAAACACCCACTTGGCATAATACCAATCGCTACGGTACCCAATACCACAGGCTCTAACATGACCCTCAAACTTGCTTTGACGCAAGGCCATAGTTAAAGAATCCACTAAATTTCTTTCCGTGGGAATTTTCTCAATTTGTATATCATTCCTACTTTTAATCTCTCTGATCAGATGATAGCGGCGAAGCACATGTTTGGATCGCTGATGAGACCTTGGTTCCTTCGCTTGCGCAATAGCTCCTTTGTTGTCGCAGTAAACCGGTATTGCTTCATCAATGGTTGAAACCATAACAAGTTCTGAGACAAACTTCTTGATCCAGACTACTTCCTTTGCTGCTTCCGAAGCTGCAATATATTCCGCTTCCGTGGTAGAATCCGCTACGGTGTCTTGCTTGGAACTCTTCCAACTTATTGCGCCTCCATTCAAAATAAATACGTATCCGGACTGAGATTTGGATTCATATTTATCTGTCTGGAAACTAGCATATGTATACCCACGTATTACCATATCACCTTCTCCATATATTAGCAACACATCCTTTGTGTTTCTTAAGTACTTGAGGATTGTCTTGACAGCCGCCCAATGATCCATTCCTGGATCAAACTGGTATCTGCTTGTGACGCTCAGAGCATACGATACATCGGGCCTAGTACATAACATAACATACATGATAGATCCTATTTTGGATGCATAAGGAATCTTATTCATGCAAATCCTCTCGTCTTCTATGCGCGGACACATAGACTTTGAAAGGTTGATCCCATACCTGATGGGAAGGTAGCCTTTCATGGATTCCGACATGCTAAACCTTTCTAGGACTCGGTCTATATATGTAGACTGCGAAAGACCAAGCAACCGTTTTGATCTATCTCTATAGATTCTAATCCCAAGGATATAGGTTGCTTCTCCCAGGTCTTTCATGGAGAAAGTTTTGGACAACCAAATATTAACTAACTGTAAGACTGATATATCTTTTCCTATAAGTAATATGTCATCGACATATAACACTAGAAATACGACTGCACTCCCACTAACTTTCTTGTACACACAAGGTTCGTCATCGTTAATGAGTAACACGTCGTTCGATTCACTTATGAGAAATCTGTATCTCTCTGGAATATTGCGTGTCCTATCAGACCTACGAAGAAGTGGTGTTGTTTTACGTTCAACTGATAGCTCATCATTATGAGTTATTAGTTGTGGGTCTAGACTAGGTGTCTCTGTAATGTCTATTGGAATTTCTTGAACTTCTTCAAGTTCAATGCTACTCCCACTGTTTTCTTGTAAAAGAAATTCTTTTTCTAGAAATACATCATGCCTTGAAACAAACACCTTTTGTTCCAAGGGATGATAAAATTGGTAACCTTTTGTTTCCTTAGGGTATCCAATAAATAGACATTTATCAGACTTAGCATCCAATTTGTCTGATATAGTCTGCTTTATATAAGCAGGACAACCCCATATCTTTAGGTGAGATAAATGAGGTTTCTTACTATTCCACGTCTCATATGGAGTAGTAGAGACTACCTTGGTCGGGACTCTATTTAGTAAGTAAATTGCTGTCTTAAGCGCATAGCCCCAAAAGGATTTTGCATAATTCATCATAGATCTAACCATGTCCATCAAGTTTCGGTTACGCCTCTCAGATACACCATTATGCTGTGGTGTATATGGCGGAGTCCATTGAGACAATATCCCATTGTCCCTAAGATAATCTTGAAACTCTTGACTTAAGTATTCACCACCCGGATCGGATCGAAGTATCTTAATATTTTTATCAAACTGTTTCTCTACTTCACATCTGAACTCTTTGAATTTCTCAAAAGCTTCAGATTTGTGTTCCATTAAGAACACATACCCGAATCGTGAGTGATCATCGATAAAGGTAATGAAGTAGCTATAGCCTCCTTATGTAAGAGTTGACATTGGTCCACATACATCAGTATGTATTAGAGCAAGTAATTCTCCCACTGGTTTACCTTTTTCGGAAAAGGGTAATTTGATCATCTTGCCTTTTAAGCATGATTCGCATGTATCAAATGAACCGGGTTCAAATGATTGCAGAATTCCACATCGGTGTAATTTGGTCATGTGTTTCTTACTTACATGGCTAAGATGACAATGCCACATATAGGAGTCTATTTGATTATCTATTCGAGCATGTTTGTTGCTAACTTCGATATTGAAAACGTCATCGGATAAATCTAACGTGTAGATACCATTGCATAAAGTTCTGGTCCCATAAAGAACACCATTTAAAGTTATGTAACAACAATTGTTACTAAAAGTTAAATGATAACCCTTTTCATTCAAGCATGAAATAGATACAATGTTCTTTATTAACGAAGGAACAAAAAACAATTATCTAATTCTAAGACAAGTCCAATAGGGAGCTTTAGCAAATATGTTCCGATGGCAACAGCAGCAATCTTTGTTCCATTTCCAACTCATAAATTCGCTTCTCCCTTGACGAGTCTTCTTCTATTCCTTTGCCCCTGTATGCCATTACATATATGTGAGCTACACCCAGTATCAAGTACCCAGGTGTCCGAGGAAATAGAGTGACATTCAATAACGAAGATACCTGAAGAGGATGGGGCATCGGATGCCTTCTTCTTCAAGGACTCAAGGTAAACCTTGCAGTTTCTTCGCTAGTGGCCCTCCTTGCCGCAGTGATGGCAAGTGTCTTTTGGTGCCTTTTCAATCATTTTGGCCTTTTTCTTCCTTCCATTATTTTGTGCTTTGGGCTTCCTCTTAGAGCCATTCTTTGAGGAACCAACTAACAGTACCGTCTTCTGATCCTGCTTTATAGAAGGCTCTACAGTCTTCAGCAGGTTAAGCAACTCAGGAATGGTAGTCTCCAGATTGTTTATCCGATAGTTCATCACAAACTATGAGTAACTCTTGGGCAAACAATGCAAAATTTAGTCAATACATAGTTCGTGATTCATTGGAAATCCGAGTGTGCCTAGTCACTCAATGTACCCCAACATCTTCAACACAAACTATGAAACAGATGTGCCTTCCTGCATCTTAGAGGTGAAGAGGAGTCTGGAGACCTCAAACCTTTCGGATCTCGCCTGCTCGTCAAACAGCTCATGAAGATGAAAGACGATGGTAAGAGCATCCATATGCTCATGCTGCTTTTGTAGCTCTGGTACCATAGCGGCCAGTGATAATTAGCAATTTGATCGAAAAATTTTGTGCCATTAGTGGGGAATTTTGAGGCTCCGGGGTGTATTTGTTTATGAAATGATGCATAATTATGTATAGGATGTATTTTCATTGGTTAATTAATTTTCAGACATTTTCACACTCATATTTCATTCTATTGAATTTTTGGACAGCTTGTGCACCATCGGATCAAAAGGGGCACATCCGGGGCGAAGATGGTCATTCTATTGAAGCCTGATTGGTCACCAGACCAATCAGGGAAGGCATGATTGGTCACCAGACCAATCAGGGAAGGCCTGATCGGTCCAGTGACCTATTAGGACGATCAGGGAAGGCCTGATCGGTCCAGTGACCGATCAGGAGCAAATGGCACAAAAAAACTCAGAATTTTAGCTACTGATCAAGTCCTGATCTGGGTTCCTGATTGGTCCCCAGATCGATCAGGAAGGTTCCTGATCGGTCCCCAGACCGATCAGGGAGCATCTAGACCGATCCAAAGCCATTCAGTCCGATCAGTAGCTGTCCTGATGCTATCGGATGCGCGGGTCATCACAACCCTCCACTTGAATCTAGCAACGACGATTGATGGAGCTTCATTGCAAGTGATCTCAGCCACCCATAAGAGGAAATCAAGG
>JAGFNQ010002711.1:36158-148452 GCA_024364735.1 Boesenbergia rotunda
AGATGACCAAGGTAAAATCACTAGGAACAATGCTAGATTGGTAGCTAGAGGGTTTAACCAAGTTGAAGGATTAGATTATGATGAGACCTACGCCCCCGTAGCTAGGTTAGAATCAATTAGAATTCTACTAGCCTATGCCGCTCACATGGGTTTTACACTCCACCAAATGGATGTGAAATCGGCATTCCTTAATGGGATCATTAAGGAAGAGGTTTATGTAGAACAACCCCCCGGGTTTGAGGACCCTAACTATCCAAGACACGTATTTAAATTAAGAAAAGTCTTATATGGATTGAAACAAGCTCCCCGGGCTTGGTATAAAAGGCTTTCTTCATTTTTGGTGTCTAAGGGGTTTAGGAGAGGAACAATTGACCCTACATTGTTCCTAAAATCTAAGGATAAGGATATATTTGTTGCCCAAGTCTATGTAGACGATATCATTTTTAGGTCAACAAATAATGACTTCCTACAAGAATTCATCAAGTGTATGGAAGATGAATTTGAAATGAGTCTTGTAGGAGAGTTAACATTTTTCTTAGGCCTTCAAGTTAAGCAAACTAATGAAGGTACATATGTTTTTCAAACCAAATATGCTAAGGAGATGCTTAAGAAATTTGGTTTAGAACATGCTAAGGAAGCATCTGCACCCATAGGAACTAATATGAAAATGGATAGTAACCTTGAAGGCAAAATGGTAGACTCTAAACAATATAGGAGCATGATTGGTAGTCTCTTATACCTAACTGCTAGTAGACCCGACATACTTTTTGCGGTAGGTATGTGTGCAAGGTACCAATCTTGTGCCAAAGAGTCCCATTTGATTGTAGTAAAAAGGATCCTAAGGTATGTGAAAGGAACCCTAAATGTCGGACTTTGGTATCCTAGAACCCCAAATGTTGACCTAATTGGATACACCGACTCGGACTATGCGGGTTGCAAGTTAGATAGGAAGAGTACAAGTGGAGGGTGTCAATTCCTTGGGTCTTCTTTAGTTAGTTGGAGTAGTAGGAAACAACCATGCGTTGCCCTATCAACAACAGAAGCAGAATATGTGGCAATGGGTGGATGTGTTTCCCAACTCCTTTGGATCATGCACACCTTAGAGGACTATGAGCTTCATTACACCAAGGTCAAAGTCTTGTGTGATAATGTAAGCACGATCAACCTAACTAAAAATCCGGTTCACCATTCTAGAACAAAACACATTGAAGTGAAACATCACTTCATTAGAGACCATGTGGCAAGGGGAGACATAGAATTATACTATGTTGAATCAAAGTCGAACTTAGCCGACATCTTTACCAAGCCTCTTCCCGAATCGGAGTTTGCATCCCTAAGAAGAGGCCTTGTAATGTGTTTTGTAGAAGTATAGAATGAACTTGGACACATTAGCTTTGAAAAAGGGTGCTTGATCCATTAGGGTGATACATTTGGCTCACTTGTGCTTGTGGCACATTGTTGAACCATTAAAAGTATCAAAATATCAAATCTAGACCAACTATGGGGGAGGCAAGTGTTTAATCAATGGACACTTTGCCAAAGATCATAGTTGGACAATTTAAAACCTTGAAACCCATTTTATGTCTTACATACTGTGTCATGCTTTTAAAAGTCACATATTTGCAAAATTGGTTTCAAAGGTTGATACAAAATGTAGTGTTTTTCAAAACTTTTGGGGTTTTATCAAAAGACGTGCATGTTTGAATTTTATATGGTTTAATATTTTTCCCTGATAGAGTATAACATTTCAAACATGTATGCACAATTTTACAATTTTTGAAATTTTTTGGAATTTTTTGGGAGTTTCTGAAATTCGACAGAAAAGCTGAAATTTCAGACTGATGCAGTATCAGTCGACTGCCCTATGGGCAGTCGACTGGCATAGCAATTTTCAGCTGCTGTGAGAAAATTCAGAAATCAATAATCCTCGCATTTGATGTCATAGGGTTTGGTTGCTTGAGGCAATCATTTTGATGGTGTCAAAAGGGGAGAATGGGTGGTTTAATTTAGAATTTTGACTTAAAATGGATGATTTTAGGTATTTTGTCTAACCTAGACCTTGAAAGGTTAAAATTTGGAGAAAAGACATGGTTTAAGGGGGAGGTACCTCTTAGGTTCGAATATGTCTTACAATCTTATTGATGTTGTTAAGTGGAAACTTAACTTGGAATATGATTAGAATTGAAACTGTGGAGAGGACATAGGTTAAGGGGGAGGTTACCTCTTAGGGTTATTATGTCTCATAATGTTTCAATTGCTATTTTTTTTTTGTTGTTATTGCTATTGCTGTTACTTATCTCTAACTTAAACATATTACCACACATCAAAAAGAGGGAGATTGTTGAGGCAATCGGCCCTTGAATGATTGGAAGATCATGGTTTTGATGAGTGGGCAAATAGGTTTAAAGTTAGAGTGTTATGTTGTATTTGCTTTGTGTGATTGAGTTTGCAGGACTTGGAAAATCACACTTGGTGAACCTATCCGAGGGACGAGAGCCGAGGGAGGAGAGCTCCAAGGGCAAGCCGGGAAGTGGACTTCAAAGGGCACACGTGAAGGGTGACATGGAGGCAAGCCAAGGGAAGGCTTGTATGCGCATCCGAGGGACGATAGCCAGAGGAAGAAGACTTCAAGGGGCGAGTCAAGGGAGCAGACTTGAAGGCACACGCTAAGGAGAAGGTTTGAAGTGGCTCGAACTGAGCTGGGAGGCAGGGCAGTCGACTGGCCCGAAGGCAGTCGACTGCCAAAACCCACAGAGAGTTCGCAGCCTTGGACCAGTCCACTGGCCTTGGGGCAGTCGACTGGTATACCCCAAAACTAGCCGTTGGCTAACTGTTTACTAGTCGTTGGCCAGCATTTACTGCTGGGCCAGTCGACTGCCTCAGGGGCAGTCGACTGGTGGGCGTCTGGACAGACTGCGAATCTGTCCTTTTCACTTATAAAAGGAGGCATCGTTACACGTGTCTGTACAGTTCCGTACAGTAACGAAGTGCTGCCAAATTGTAGAGTGATTTCTTGCTTCCTCCATCATCTTTCTACACCTGTAAAGAGGAAGCTTTTGCTGTAAAGGTTTCTCCACCTCAAGGAGACTTTTCGATAGTGAAAAGTGGTGCTCGCGGCATGGATCTTTGGATTAGTCACCCATCTGGGTGGATACCAAGTAAAAGAATTTTTTGTTAGCATTGTTATTGTCTTTACATATTATTTCCGCTATGCTAACATCTATGTAGAGATCAAACGATTAAAAAAAATACATTCACCCCTCTTTTGCATGCCCATATCGATTTTTCAATTGCATGCATGAATTTGCTCCAACGTGATCAATTGGAATTTGCTCCCAGTGGTTGCATGCAAATCAATTGGAGCAATCACTTGGAATTTGCTTCAAAGTGCGTGATCAATTGCTCCCAAGTGATTGCATGCAACATGCAACATGCAACGGGCGTGGCCTCCAATTGGTGATTGCATGCAGCATGCAGCATGCAACATGCAACGGTTGTGGCCTCCAATTGGAATTCGTTGCTTCCCAAGTTGATCATCTGCTCCAACGTGATTGTATGCAACGTTGATCAAGGAAGAAGACTCCAACGTGATTGGTGAAGCAAGGAGGGAAGGGTTTCATCTTCCTTTAGTTGACGCAACCAAGAAAGGAAGAGGTGGTGATTTTGATGACTTTGTTTTTTGGAAGATCATCGTCCACATGACGTCTAAAAAGAGGATAAGACATACAATAGAAGATCGCGAGGTAAACAAGAGGTATAATTCTTGTTTAGTTACATCTTGCATTTTGTATTTAATTCTTATTATTGTATGTAGATATCTAACATAGACCCCGATGATAAACACAAAAATCAACAATCCATTCATCATCTATTCCGCGGCTAATTGGTTAGGCGAGTTAGATGACTTGAACAATAAGTTTGTTCAAGTGGTCACTCGAATCAATTAGTACGATGATGAGTCGGTTGTTTGGGAAATTGTTCTCTATTCGGATTTGTTTCAATTAAAGAAATTTTAATGCGGGGACATGGAGAGGATTCTCATGCCCAACCGAAACCCAACACGGAAGTCGTGATCCCTGTTGAGATAAGAGACGAATTAACTCGACAACAACTCTATACCAAGGAGAACAACGACCGAGAGCGATCACTCGATTTATATTTGGTGACAGAGGTACGCGACAAAGTAGCTAGATGACTAGCAAGTCTATAACGGCCAAGTGATCCCCAAGACTTTCTAGGTCAGAGACCAGGTTTGGAAAAAGATCAAGCTTGTTAGGGACGTGGGAGTGCTCGAACCACAATGGAGTGGACCTTACACAGTTGTTGAAAAATTCACGGGTGACAGTTATTATTTACAAGATGCTAATGCCAAAAGGCTAATAGACCATGGAACGTCAGTCACCTCCAACCCTACCGTGCACATTATGTCGGTCATTACTTGTACATGTATGTGTATTTCCTTGGAAATTGGTCAATTAAATGAACAGGAAAAATGTTAGTCGGGAACCCAACGCAAGCATGTTGTCGCGAGTTCCTACCACTTGTGGAGCAAAGGATGCCCAAGTTGTGCAAACCTTGCTGAGGTGCTAAGAATGCCCAGTCGGGAGCAGCCCGAGTTCCTACCAACTTGTGGTGACGAGGATGCCCAAGTTGTGTAGATTTGGTCGAGGTGTTGAGGATGCCCGACCGAGAGCGGCTAGAGCTCCTACCAACTTGTGGTGACGAGGATACTCAAGTTGTGTAGACCTGGCCAAAGTTGTGTAGACCTGGCCAAGGTGTCGAGGATGCCCGACCGGGAGCAGCTCGAGTTCCTACCAACTTGTGGTGTCTAGTATGCCCAAGTTGTGTAGACCTGGCCGAGGTGCTGATGATGCTCGGCCGGGAACAACTCGAATTCCTACCAACTTGTGGTGTCGAGAATGCCCAAGTTGTGTAGACGTGGATGAGGTGCTGAGAATGCCCGGTCGGGAGTAGCCCGAGTTCTTACCAACTTGTGGTGTCGAGGATGCCCAAGTTGTGTAGACTTGGCCTAGGTGCTGAGGATGTCCGACCGGGAGCAACCCGAATTTGTACCAACTTATGGTGCCGAGGATCCCCAAGTTGTGTAGACCTGGACGAGATGTTGAGGATACCAGCCCGAGTTCCTACCAACTTGTGATGCCGAGGATGCCCAAGTTGTGTAGACCTGGACGAGGTGCTGAGGATACCAACTTGTGGTGCTGAGAATGCCCAAGTTGTGTAGATCTGGCCGAGGTGCTGAGGATGTCCGGCCGGGAGCAGCCCGAGTTCCTACGAACTTGTGGTATCGTGGATGCCCAAGTTGTGTAAACTTGGTCGAGGTGCTGAGGATGCCCAGCCGGGAGCAGCCAGAGTTCCTACCAACTTGTGGTGCATTATAAAAGTATCATCAGCTCTGGATATGAGGAGCTTTGGGCACTAGCGTGTAGGCAGGACAGATGGTGATGCAGAACATGGCCTAGTGATGGATAAGAGGATTGGCTTGATGAGTCGGTTGTATGGGTTTTATGAGGATGGTATTCATGATGGTGCACACATGTATCATCCTTTGACAGCTACTCGGATCTGATACTTTATCAAAAACGAATAGCTATCTATAGGGTGCGTGGTTGGTTGTACCATTTTCTTGATATATTTACCGTTCATAAAAAAAACTTGTGGTGTTGAGGATGCCCAAGTTGTGTAGACCTGGCCGAGATACTGAGGATGTCCGGTCGAAAGTCGCCCGAGCTCCTATTAACGTGCAGCGTCGAGGGTGCCCGGTCAGGAGAGGTCAAAATCCTTGCCAACGCACAGACGCCAAGGGCACTCCCGCGTTTTGACCTTCCTAGCGCGAAAAGAGATTATCAAGCATTAGGTGGGTAGATGACATAAAAGAAGTGCTCGACAGGGAATGAGTTGGAGTTAAAAGAGATCATACTTCCATAGTATGACGGCAAGCAAATAGATTCGGAGGGAGGCAAGTTGCATTAATAGAGCAAAATACAAAGTGTATTTTACAAGACAGGTTACACTCAGAAGATAAAAATACAAAACATACGACGCAAGGTGAAATATATTCATTTAGGCAGAAAAATAAAAGCGCATAGTCTACAATCATGAAGGCCTGGTATCCAAACCACAAAGACAAAGGCAGATTACATTAAAGTTCTTTTTCTTCTATGGACAGTTCCTCCTAAGCTCGACCGACGCTGAGAAAGCCCAGGTTGACAGTTGGTTTCAGTACTTCGGCTCGCTGGATCTGCTGGACAACTCCGTTGAAGCCTTGCTTGTGTCGTTTCAGTACTTGGTCGACCATGAAGTGACCGAACTCTTTAGACTGGAGGAACTTGGCCTTGACTGCGGCCTCCATCTTGAGTTGACGGGTTTCTTCGCCGATTTTGTAGTTTTCAAGCTCTTTATAGGCTCGATCCCGATCAACCTTTGTTTCCTCTGCATCATCCGGTGCCCAGTCTCGAACCGCGAGTGCCTCTTCGAGTTGCTCTTGAGTCATCGATAAGTGGGACTTGGTTTGAGAAAGGGTCTCCTGTAGGTCAGACACATAAACAGTGGTAGCCTATAGACTGGTCTCGTTCTTGGCTATTTTGTCCACCTGCTCCTGGAGCTGGGGGCTGAGTTCCCCCTTTGACGACACAAGGAGGTGAAGGTCTTCTAACAACTTGGCCTCTTGGGCATGCAATTGCTCCTTCTCTCTTGTTAGTTGAGCCACCTCCGCCGAGAGAGATTTGGTTCTCTCCGTCAAGAGGCGTTCCCGATGTCGGATGTTGTTCAAAGTCGATTCCAGTGCCCGAGAGATGTCCACATAATACTCAAGTTTGGTACAGAGTGTTAGATCGTTGCCGTCCGCTAGAGGGGGGTGAATAGCGATTTTCCAAACCCCCTTTGTCCTGCGATGTTAGTAGCACAGCGGAATATACAAAAACAAACAAAAACAATGCTAACAAACCGTATTTAGTTGGTATCCACCCCGGCCGGGTGACTAATCCAACAATCCGTCGGTGGATCACTCCCCGGATAACCTCCGGCTATCACGTGTCGCTCCTTGTGGGTGGAGAAACCTCACCACAACACCTCGGACGCCTTGTGAACACAATAGACTACTAACACACTTTTCCCAAGTGAGTTTCGTCAAGAAACTCAGCCACCACGACGTCCTCTTTAAATAAGACTCGGGGCTGATTTCTCGCTACAAGTCGACTGCCCCCAGGGCAGTCGACTGGTGCCAGCCAAATTCGACCGTTGCACCCCAACGTTCGAATTTAACAGCTCACCAGCCACCTACCAGTCGACTGCCCCCAGGGCAGTCGACTGGTCCCTAGCTGAACCCTTTCCCGAGTACATTCACACATCACTCGATCCTCATGACTCGACTGACTCCTCCTCCGCAGCCTCGACTGTTGCCTTCGCGCCCTCTTCATCTTTGGCCCTCGTCCCTCGGATGCGCACGCAAACCTCCAGTTTGCCTCCATGCCACCCTTCACGTACGCCTCGAAGTCCGCGCCCATCAGCTCATCGTCCCTGCTCTCCAAGGTCCCTCGGATGCGCACGCAAGCCTCCAGCTTGTCTCCATGCCATCCTTCACCGTACTGAGGCCGTCTAGTCAAGTCCATATGTGTAACCTGTACAACCTGCACACTCAACATACACATATAAGAATACAAGGGAAAACCTAACTTAAACCCTTTGCCCAAACATCAAAACCTATGGTCACTCCGGACCATCTTAGGGCCGATTGCTCCAACAATCTCCCCCTTTTTGATGTTTGGCAATCCGTTTAAGTTAGGAAAGCAAGATAGTAGTAAATAGCAAAAACAATTCTAAATGAATGCATGTGCAATGCATAACTGGATCCTATCCCAAGGCATCCTACACCTAACCCTCCAAGTTATGAATTTTACACCTAGCCCTCCAAGCTAGGATTTTCCCACCTAACCCTCCAAGTTAGGATTTTCACCACCTAACCCTCCAGGTTAGGATTTTCGTCACCTAACCCTCCAAGTTAGGATTTTCTACCAAACCGGGCTTTTTAAAGCTTCTCCCAAGCTCCCCCTTACATTGGACTTACAAAGGCTTTTTAAGAACCTCTCCAAGGTTCCCCTTATGCCAAGAATGGAGCAACCATGCTCCCCCTTAATCTCAGCTCACCCTAAACCTAGAGTTTCTAGCAAAGGTAAGTTTAGTTTCCCAACTTAAACCCAAACTTCTCCCCCTTTGCCATACATCAAAAAGACCCCAATAATATCCCAATTATTGGTTCTTTTAATCCCCAATGACCCTAAACACAGTGTACTAGGCCCCCATACACTTGTTCCTTGTCATTTGGACCCCAAACTAGCTGCTGATACCCAAATTAGCCTCTGGCAGTCGACTGGCAACAGTGTCAGTCGACTGATACGCCTAAAATCTGATTTTCTGGCCGAATTTCAGAAATGCGCCAGAAATTCCACAAATTTCTAAAAATTTCCAAACTTCGTGGACAACTTTGTGGAACCTATACATACTTGGGAAAAATACATCTACCCATGTATCTATCACCATTCCCAAGTTTGGTACAAAACCCAAAAGTTTTCTTATGAGAATTATGGCAAATAGGAGACAACCTCCCCCTTAACCCATGCCTTCTCCCAATTTTCATTTTTCCCAGGTCAAGTTCTACCCAACTTAACCTCCTAAACACCATGTTGAGTTATCCCCAACCCAACACCCGAGTTCTTCCCCCTTTGACACTATCATAGACTTGCCCCAAGCAATCTTTCCCTAGGTGCCAAAAAGAACTCAACACAATCTTAAAAACTCTAAAGATTGCAAGCACACTTACTAGGATATACCCTATCCTAGAAAAATATGATATCATGGAAATATCAAGTGTGCTTGACTTTTGGTACACATCTAAGTTTCTTAAGAATTTTGCATTAAGTATCAACTTTCAAATTCGTTTCTAATTCCATGTGTTTGTCAAATCTACCCATCATAATTCGACACATGGAATTGTCCTCAATGTTCCCTGTTTAACCTCTAAATCTTAGATACATAGGGAACCTTATCAATCCTTCTTGATTTCCATAAAATCCAATAAATTCTTATCAAGTCATGGGATAACACTTTATTCAAGGAATGTGAAATCATAACCAAGAATTTTAATCCTAAACCATATCCCATAACCAAGTTTGCAATTTCTGATTAGCCAACATTCTCATTTTCAATTTCAGCCTACGGACCAGTCGACTGCCCCTGGGGCAGTCGACTCCCAAAACTCACAGAATGTTTCTGGGCTCGAGACCAGTCGACTGCCCATGGGGCAGTTCATGGGCAGTCGACTGATACCTGAAATTTCAGTTTTTCAGTCGACTTTCAGAAATGCCCTAAAAATTCTACAAATCTTCAAAAAATGTGAAATTTTGTGGGGAGATTTGTGAAGCCAATATCTACTTGGAAAAATATGTTTCCAAATAAATGTACTCCAAATCCCAAGATTGGCACGAAACTCAACTTATCCTAAAGTGTATCATTGAAACTCATCTCCAAAAGTTCTAATTCTCACTTCTCTTCAATGTATCCTCTTATCCTTGATCATAGTTCATTTCTACCATTGAGTTACATGATATTTATCCATTAAACCTCAATTTTGTCAATTATAACTCCTCTTTCACCTTTTTCCTCCTAAAACTTCATTTAATGTGCCAAAACCTAGGATTAAGACTTAGCCAAGTCTTCCAACCCTCTTTCGCACACTTCACTCAATTTCCTAGGAGAGAATCTCTTGAGATTCATTTACCATGGACCCCAAAGGCTCCTAGAGCTCCCCCTTGAGCTCTGAGCCCTAGCCACCTCCCTAGGTGACTCAATCCATACTAGGCCACACCGGTGTGCCACCGATGACTCTTGGCCTACAAAATTGGCCTTTTTAACCTTGGACACCTTGTCCTTGGTTAAGTCACCCTTTCTACCCTTGGATGGCATTCCCTTGCCATCCTTGGACCTTCCCTCCTTACTAAGATTGTATGTTTTCCCAACATACTTCTTTCCATTGCCCTTGGAGGTCTTAGATCGGTACCCCAATCCCGACCTATCATAGTTGGGTTTTATACTACCCAACACCATGTCTAAGCCCTTAGATCCAACCATGAATCTTTCTAGGGCTTTTTCTAATGTATCAAGTCTTGCCCTCAAGACTTGATTTTCCCTCTCTAGACCTTTAACCTTGTAGTCCATATGCCCACTTTGGGCATTCCTAGAACTACCCATTTTCTTAGGCATTTGTTTCCCTCCCTTGGGGTTAATGCCTTTAGCCTTGGATACACAGGTCTTAGATTTACCATGATGCATGCTTTTCTTAGGATAAGTATCTACCTTGTTATTCTTATTCCTATCATGATATTTAAAACCATGGTTATGCACAAAAAGACAATTTTCATGAAATCTAGCATGCATGGATGAATGATTTGCATTATTTCTAATATTCATGGATGGGTAATTGGCATGATTCTTAGCATTCATGGAGGAACATAAATATGAATGACAATTTAATCTAGGGTTAGAAATTACCTCCCTTACCCTTGTAGTCCCTCCTTGATGTAGGCTTCTTCTCTTCTTTCTTTCTTCTTTCTCCCATCTTCTTAGATGCTCCATTTTCTTTATTTCACCTTTCTTTGGGCACTTGGTGTGATAGTGCCCTAGCTCACCACATGTAAAGCATCTAATCTTTATTTTTCTCTCTTGGGCTCCTTCATTCCTACAATTCATGTTAGATTTTAATCGAATGGACCCGGGTTTAGAGAGTACCTCCTTTTTACCTTTTGGGCACTTATCCTTGTAGTGCCCCTTTTCATTGCAACCAAAGCATATAATGTGATCTTTGTTCCTTGCTTTGGTGGAGGTTGAGACTTCTTCAACTTTTGATGATGTGGATACCTCCTCTTGATCCGGCATGGAAGTGGATCTCTCCTCCCCCTCAATCCTTGAGGTGGAGACCTCTTCCTCTTCTTCTCTTGAGGAGGTTGACGATTCTTCACTTTCTTCTTCCTCTTCTTGAATCACGGGGTTTTTCTCCTTAGACTCTTGAATTTTTATAGGAGTCTCATGATACTCCTTCACTTTGCTCCATAATTCACATGCACTTTGATATGACCCTACACAACTCAAGATGTCGTTAGGTAATATATCAACCAAGATATTTGTTACCTTCTCATTGGCCCGGAATTGTTCTTGTTGCTCTTTGTCCCAATATCTAGGACGAAGCTTCTTCCCGTGCTTGTCCTTTGGAACTTCGAAGGGCTCTTCAAGCGCAATTCGGCATGCCCAATCCATTCCGACCCACGTCTCGATCCTCGCCTTCCAATATGCAAAATCTTCATTGTCGTAGGCCGGTGGTGTGTAGATCTCGTCCCCAAGTGGACCTTCACTTTTCATTTCCTCTAGCGTATGCTCCCTCGGCGGTTAGTCCGATCAAGAGCGGTCCTTCGCTCTGATACCAATTGTTAGATCGTTGCCGTCCGCTAGAGGAGGTGAATAGCGATTTTCCAAACCCCCTTTGTCCTGCGATGTTAGTAGCACAGCGGAATATACAAAAACAAACAAAAACAACGCTAACAAACCGTATTTAGTTGGTATCCACCCTGGCCGGGTGACTAATCCAACAATCCGTCGGTGGATCACTCCCCGGATAACCTCCGGCTATCACGTGTCGCTCCTTGTGGGTGGAGAAACCTCACCACAATACCTCGGACGCCTTGTGAACACAATAGACTACTAACACACTTTTCCCAAGTGAGTTTCGTCAAGAAACTCAGCCACCACGACGTCCTCTTTAAATAAGACTCGGGGTTGATTTCTCGCTACCAGTCGACTGCCCCCAGGGCAGTCGACTGGTGCCAGCCAAATTCGACCGTTATCCCCCAACGTTCGAATTTACCAGCTCACCAGCCACCTACCAGTCGACTGCCCCCAGGGCAGTCAACTGGTCCCTAGCTGAACTCTTTCCCGAGTACATTCACACAGCACTCGATCCTCACGACTCGACTGACTCCTCCTCCGCAGCCTCGACTGTTGCCTTCGTGCCCTCTTCATCTTTGGCCCTCGTCCCTCAGATGCGCACGCAAACCTCCAGTTTGCCTCCATGCCACCCTTCACGTACGCCTCGAAGTCCGCGCCCATCAGCTCATCGTCCCTGCTCTCCAAGGTCCCTCGGATGCGCACGCAAGCCTCCAGCTTGTCTCCATGCCATCCTTCACTGTACTGAGGCCGTCTAGTCAAGTCCATATGTGTAACCTGTACAACCTGCACACTCAACATACACATATAAGAATACAAGGGAAAACCTAACTTAAACCCTTTGCCCAAATATCAAAACCTATGGTCACTCCGGACCATCTTAGGGCCGATTGCTCCAACACGGAGATCTCTAGTGACCTTGGTATGCATCTGGCCCTCTCATTGGACTCGCTAGATCTCCGCCTCGAGCTCAGCCACCCGCTGCTGCCATACCTTGATCTCTTGCTCGAGAAGCATCCGGTGACCCAAGAGTGGGCATTCAGATGTAGCTTAATAGAAGAAGCGGTAAGAATAAAAAACAGAGACAATAAGAAAAGATAGACGAAATTATACCTTAAGGAGAGACTCGTATAGTCGGACGATCACTCCAACCGAGGTCACATCCCTGAGAAAGGTGATATACCCCTCAGCATGCTCCCTCATCGTCTCCCGGCTTCTCAGGGAGGGTATGCCTGAAGTAGCTTCGGAGCAGCAGGCGGAGAGAGTCACGCGATGAGTCTCCTCGACGGGTATGACGGAGGGTCCTGGAGGGCTGTCATCGGTGCTCGATGATATCTTCTCCGAAAATTGACTCCCCCAAGGCAGCTCCTTAATTTGTATGCGTTGGAGGTCAATCTTAGCCGCCTTCTCAACAGCCTGAACCTTCCTACGGAGGCGAGCACTCATCAGCTCCAGTTCTTCAAATTAGACCTTCTTGCCCTTGGGACTAAGGACCCCTGGTGAAGGAGGAATGGAGTAGGTTTCCTCGGTGGATGGCTTAACTTCCTCCTCGAACTCTGTAGTCGGTGATGTCGCCTCCCTTTGACGCTTAGAGAGAGGAACGAGATCCTCCTCGTCCTCAGGAATATGGAGGGGAGCTCGAGCTGATCGGGTTTTCCTCTTTTGAAGGGCAGCAGGGAGTGCGGGCTTCTAGGGGATGATGGTTGGTTCATTCTCCTCCTCCCCCTCGAAAGGGAGGATAAGAAGCCTTTGTCAAGGAGGCGGAGGACTTACTACTCGAGTTGGCTCCGCCTCTGACGTAGAGACCAGTGGTTGTTGCTCACCAGCCCCCTGTGCCACGACGATGGAACAGGAAGGGACAACCTCTTGGGTAGTAGACAACTCCACGATAAGAGGCTCCTGACTATGAGTGCTCTCAGAGTCTTCAACAGGCTCGGAGGGTGGGTTCGCAGGGACCCGAGAAGGAGTCAGGGCTTTCTCATCTGCTAGCTCCCACTTGAGAAGCTTGCTCATGGATCGGGCGAGCATGATGGATTCTGCAAAAAAGACAAGAGAATATCAGTTAGTATATGTTAGATCGTAACGCCTTGCTAGAGGGCGGGGGGGGGGGGGGGGGGGGGGGTGAATAGCAACTTTCGATTTCTACCTACGATGTTAGCGTGTGCAAGCGGAAACAATAACAATAAGAGCAATCAAACGCTAACACGTTACCGTTTACGTGGTTCGGAGATGACGCTCCTACTCCACGGCAGCCTGTAAGGTGGACGATCCCTTGATCCTTTGGTGGATCACTCCCCAAATGCCCTCCGGCTAGCTCGTGTAGCTCCTTGTGGGTGGAGAAACCTCGCCACAATCCCAACTGCACCTCTGAGCTCTTAGACTACTATTTGGCCTTAACCCAAAGCCAAATTCATCAAGAGTCCGAGCCAAAACGAAGTCCTCTTAAATAGAGCCTAAGGCTGAAAACCTTGCCACCAGTCGACTGCACCCACTCAAACTCGACCGTTGCAAGCCCAACGTTCGAATTTCTAGCTACTACCAGTCGACTGATCTTTCTGCCCTGTTTATCAGTCAACTGCCTGGGACCCAATCGCCCCAGTCGACTGCCACCTAGGTTTTTCCATTCCTGAGTACATTTCTCTCCGCACTCGACACCTAGGATTTCCCCGAGTACATTCCCTCAGCACTCAACCCCTCACGACTCAACTGATTCTTCACCTGCAGCCTCGACTATTGCCTTCGCGCCCTCTTCGTTCGGCCCTCGTCCCTCAGATGCGCACACAAGCCTCCAGCTTGCCTCCATGTCATCCTTCACGTACGTCTCAAAGTTCGCGTCCCTCGGCACATCGTCCCTGCTATGTATGGTCCCTCGGGTGCACACAAGCCCACGGCTTGCCTCCATGCCACCCTTCGCCATACCCGAAGTCGTCCAGCTAAGTCAATATGTGTAACCTGCAAACCTGCACACTCACATACACATATTAGAATACAAGGGTAAACCTAACTTAAACCCTTTGCCCAAATATCAAAACACATGGTCACTCCGGACCATAGATTGCCCCAACAATCTCCCCCATTTTGATGTTTGGCAATACGTTTAAGTTAGGGAAAACAAATAGCAAAACACAATGCTAACAACCATTTGGACTTACGTTGCCAAGGCTCCACCTTGGACTTACACCGTCAATCCATATGCAATGCAACCATGCATGGATCCTATCCCAAGGCATCCCCACACCTAACCTCCCCAAGTTAGGAATTTTTACCAAAACGGGACCTTTCCAAGGCTCCCCCTACATTGGACTTACAAAGGCTTTTTAAAAACCTCTCCAAGGTTCCCCTTACGCCAACAATGGAGCAACAATGCTCCCCCTTTACCTAGGCTCTCCCTAGACCTAGGATTTCTTGCAAAGGCGTGTTTGGTTTCCCAAATTAAAGCCAACACTTCTCTCCCTTTGCCATACATCAAAAGACTCCAACAATTTTCCCCTTATTGGACTTTTTAACCCTCTGAATGATTATAAACACAGTGTACTAATCTCCCATAAAGTTTCACACTTGTTTCACCTCATTTGGACATCTTTTAATAGCTGAAACCCATTTTTCAACCTTTACCAGTCGACTGGGACAGTTACTAGTCGAATGGCACACTAAAACCCTAATTTTTAACTTTTTGAACCCAACTTCAGAAATACACCAGAAATTCCATAAACCTCCAAAATTTTCCAAATTTTGTGGAGATGTTTGTGGTACCCATATCTACTTGGAAAAAATACATCCAAAAATGTATCTATCACCATTCCCAAGATTGACACAAAATCCAAAACTACCTAATTAGTTCAATTAAACCTTGATCTAAAGTCTTAGTTTTGGTTTCCTCTTGATGTATTTGCCCATACCAAACCACAATGCATCCCTAGCATTGATTTATATGGTATTTACACATCAAAATCCCATTTTCATGCAATATGACCCCAATATCATATTTTCATGCATGAAACTCAAAATCATCGTGCCAAAACCCAAGAATTGAGACTCAAGTCCGTTTCCAACTCTTTTGGCACACTTCATGGTCCATCTAGACCTCTAGGAGAACACCTTCCGAGATCCATTCACCATATAGCCCAAAGGCTCCTAGTCCTAGAGCTCCCCCTTGAGCTCTTAGCCCTAGCCACCTTCTTAGGTGACTCAACAACCACTAGACCACACTGGTGTACCTCCGGTGACTCTTAGCCTACAAACTTAACCTTCTTAACCTTAGACACCTTGTCCTTGGTTAGTCCTTCTTTTTCCTTTTAAATGGCACCCCCTTGCCATTTTTGGACTTCCCCTCCTTGT
Organism: Boesenbergia rotunda; assembly: GCA_024364735.1. NCBI lineage: Eukaryota > Viridiplantae > Streptophyta > Magnoliopsida > Zingiberales > Zingiberaceae > Boesenbergia > Boesenbergia rotunda. The sequence continues at coordinate 52,005 of JAGFNQ010002711.1, forward strand.
CATACTCATATGCTACCCTAACATATTTCTTCCCATTGGCCTTGGAGCTCTTAGATCGGTATCCTAGACCCGATTTATCATGGTTAGGTTCTTGACTACCCAACATCATCCTTAAACCCTTTGATCCAATAGCAAACCTGTTTAGGGTTTTCTCCAATTTATCAAGCTTTGCCCTTAAAGTTTGATTTTCCCTTTCTAGGTTCTCAAACCTAGAGTTAACATGTCCTCCTTGGACATTCCTAGACCTACCCACCTTCCTAGGCATATGTCTCCCCTTCTTGGGATTTTTGCCTTGATCCTTAGGTCTAAAGGTCTTTGATTTATCATGATGCATGACCTTTCTAGGGTTTTGATCTACCAGTTAACCCTATTGCTATCATTATACCTAAATCCATGATTATGCACAAGCAAGCATTTTTCATTATTTCTAGCATACATAAATAAATTTGAAACATGCTTAGAATTAGGGATTACCTCCCTTACCCTTGGAGCTTCCCCTTAATGTGAGCTTCTTTTCTTCTCCTCCTTCTCCCATCTTCTCAAATGCTCCATTTTCTTTAGCTCTCCTTTTCTCGGGCATTTGGTATGATAGTGCCCTAGCTCCCCACATGTAAAGCATCTAATATGCTTTTTTTTTCTTTTCCCTACAACCCACATTAGATTTTAAATGAATTGACCTGAGTTTAGAGTTTACCTACTTCTTACCTAGTGGACACTTGTCCTTATAGTGTCCCTTTTTGTTGCATCCAAAGCAAATGATGTGCTCTTTTGATTTTACTTTGGTGGAGGTAAGAGCTTCTTCTTGCTCCGGTATTGATGGAGTTCGCTCCTCCCCCTCAATTCTTGAGATGGATACTTCTTCCTTTGACGAAGTGGATGATCTTTCACTTGATTGTGTCACTTCACTTGATGAGGTTGACAATCCTTTTTCTTTTTGCTCTTCTTGGACCATTTGACTTGTCTCTTTGGACTCTTCCACTAATTGAGCTTGTGTAGGATTTTCATGGAATTCTCCTATCTTGTTCCATAGCTCATATGCATTTTCGTATTTACCTACACCACTCAAAACATTGTTAGGCAAAATATTAACTAATATATCAATTACCTTCTTATTTGCCCTAAATTGTGCTTGTTGCTCCTTAGTCCAATATCTAGGTTGGAGCTTTTTCCCATGCTTGTCTCTTAGAATCTCGAATGGTTCTTCTAGCACCACCATGCATTCCCAATCCATTCCAAGCCAAGTCTTCATGATCATAAGGAGGTGGAGTGTTGATATCATTCCCCAACTTGTCTTCCATCATTCTTTCCTCTAGCTTATGCTCCTTTTTGCGGTTATTCCAACAAGAGCGGACCTTCGCTCTGATACTACTTGTTAGATAGTGACGCCTTGCTAGAGGGGGGGTGAATAGCAACTTTCGATTTCTACCTACGATGTTAGCGTGCGCAAGCGGAAACAATAACAATAAGAACAATCAAACGCTAACACGTTACCGTTTACGTGGTTCGGAGATGACGCTCCTACTCCACGGCAGTACGTAAGGTGGATGATCCCTTAATCCTTCGGTGGATCACTCCCCGAATGACCTCCGGCTAACTCGTGCAGCTCCTTGTGGGTGGAGAAACCTCGCCACAATCCCAACTGCACCTCTGAGCTCTTAGACTACTATTTGGCCTTTACCCAAAGCCAAATTCGTCAAGAGTCCCAGCCAAAATGAAGCCCTCTTAAATAGAGCCTAAGGCTGAAAACCTCGCCACCAGTCGACTGCCCCACTCAAACTCAACCGTTGCAAGCCCAACGTTCGAATTTCTGGCTACTACCAGTCGACTGCCCCCATAGCAGTCGACTGATCTTTCTGCCATGTTTATCAGTCGACTGCTTGGGGCCCAATCGACTGCCACCTAGGTTTTTCCATTCCCGAGTACATTTCTCTCCGCACTCGACCCCTAGGATTTCCTCGAGTACATTCCCTCAGCACTCGACCCCTCACGACTCAGCTGACTCTTCACCAGCAGCCTCGATTGTTGCCTTCGGCCCTCTTCGTCTTCGGTCCTCATCCCTCAGATGCGCACACAAGCCTCCAGCTTGCCTCCATCTCATCATTCACGTATGCCTCGAAGTTCGTGTCCCTCGGCTCATCGTCCCTGCTATCCATGGTCCCTCGGGTGCACACAAGCCCACAGCTTGCCTCCATGCCACCCTTCACCATACCCGAAGCTGTCCAGCTAAGTCAATATGTGTAACCTGCAAACCTGCACACTCACATACACATATTAGAACACAAGGGTAAACCTAACTTAAACCCTTTGCCCAAACATCTAAACACATGGTCACTCCGGGCCATAGATTGTCCCAACAGTAAAAACAGACATTTAATAAAATAATACACTTATTGAGGTCAGGGCCAAGGCTGGTGGTCTTGGGGCTAACCCCAGCCCTATACAGAAGCCCTTCGTAGTGGACCATGTCTGGGCCATGGAACTCCATTCCAACTAAGATGTTTCTGGCTCGCAGGTACCCTTGGTCTTGCTGGAAGCTGCCCAGTTCTGGGGAGGGAGGCAGGTCTTCTCGCCAACGAGTCGGGCAGAAAGGATGCTTGGGGAGTCTGATAAAAAAGAACTGCTCTTTCCAACTCTTTTGTGAAGAAGGGAGGCCACCTATGAATCTGTGACTAGATCGTGCAGTAAAACTAAAAGCCCCTCTAGACGTGAGACTTGGAAGGAAAAAATAATGAAAAAAATGAGGGGTTAAGGGTATCCCAAATAGCTTGAATAGAAGGAATGACCCCCTCATCTGAGCAAAGACATTCAGAGTCATCTGGTTCTAAGGAAGACGTGTGGATGACCCCCTTCGGTTTCTCTTTGGCTTCCTCTTTCCTACTTTTGCCTTTCTTTCCCTCTACCTTTCCACTCTTTCCCATGGTTCTAAGGAAGACGTGTGGATGATGGAAGACGAAGAAGAGGAGGAGGATGGTTTAGTGAAACTTACACTAAAAAAGACTTTAGTGGAAGGAAACAAAAAATAGCAAGCTCTGATGGTCGGCGGTGCATGTCTAGGTTGTCAAACAAGTTAATACTAATATGCTTGTGAGATGCTAGCTTCTAAGCCTATAGGAGCATACATACTAGAGTTAAGCCTAAGCTAAGTTCATGTCGAAAAAAGACCCTAGTTTTGAAGAGGGTAGTTTTAAAGTTAAAGTAAAAACTAAGTATCAAAAAAATAATAATAAATTTTAAAAATAAAGTTTTAAAATTTGAGATAATGTTTTTGAAACCATTTTTAAAATCAAAATCAGACTTAGACTTTTAAAATATAGATATGAGTTTCGGCATTCAAATTCAAATCAAATATTAGAAATCCTACTCTACTAAGCATATACCAAGCACAATGTAATCCAAATAGCATGAACTAATATAAGCTAAGGTAAGACAGAAAAGATCCAAGTTAGTTAGACCAAAAATCAAGCCACAGTCAGACCAAGACAAGTGATTTGGTCAGATAGTCAGGTGAGTCAAATAGCAAAATCTAGGAAGAAGGGTCGGGGCGCCAAGACTGAGGCAACTACATAAGCTCGACGTATCGCTCTGTTGCCATCTTCGAGTATCGGGCCGCCTGACTCCTCTCTTAAAGTCTGGATCTGAGTCCCGAGACGGTGAGACTCAGTCCCAAGATGATGAACCTCTGTCTCGAGTAGAGCCCGTCTCTAATCTGTCCAGAGTGGAGGTGGCGATGGTGGATCCTGCTGAGATGGGTCCTAATCTAATGCGGCCTCGATCTCTGCAACTGGGACGTCCTCGCCCTCCTCATCATCGATCGATCCCGCTCCCCTACCCCACTTCCAGGTCAAGACCCCGTCAATATTAACTTCTAACCCAGCCAAGGAAAAGTTTCTAAGTCCTATTTCGTTGCATTCGATCAACCGCGTGACCTGAACTCTAAGGACATCGCATCCAAAACATGCAAAAATCGATGTCAGGAGGTGGCAATAGAGAATGCGTACTCTCCTGTGAGTAGAGATACTAGAGGCATAGGTGATGACATGAAATATGTGAAGCCCTATGTCTATGTCCAGGTGATGAATAAAGGCATACAACAAAAAGTGTGAAATAACCTCATCATAGCGATGCTCCTAGTGGTGATGGGTAGGACACAACGAATAAGGACTCGGTAGAGAGCGTAGTGTTGGGGCTGAAGCTGCAGGGAGCTGAAAATAGAGATGGTGGGGTCTCTCTCACCCTCAAAAAAGTAAGTGAAAAGTGTGTCTAGGGTGATGTGAGAGTAACGATCAGCAAAACAGTCATCCCTAGGTGGATAGCACAAAAAGGTGGACTCAGAGTGGTGTAGCTCAAAATGCTGGTTGAACAATTCGAGGGATATGATAAAGTCGATTTACTGGACGCGGGTAGAATAATGGGCATCATCTAATTTGACCAGATTATTAAAAAAATTTACACATAAGGTCACATCAATAGAGTCAGTGCAGTAAATAAGCTGGTCTAGGTGGTAGTAGTGGATAGCATCTATCACGATAGGACAGTAGGTCTCAAATTAGTTCCTGTGAAGGTAATGACAATCTAGGGGTAGATAGGTGGACTGTTCAAAGAGATCCTGAAGATCTAAGGAAGGGAATCTAGGGTATGTACTAGGCAAGGTAGTGGGTCTGACCCAGGCTATGCGACGTGTACTAATTTAACAGGGACATAGTAATAAGAACAAAGAAATAAATAAAAACAATAAAGGTAGGTTTTGGTTTATACCGTCGTTGAGGCATGCCGAGAATAAGAAATGACGACCCTACGAAGTTTGCTTCGTTTCGGCAGGGATTCGAGAGAGAAAACGAGGGAAAGAGGAGGAAAAAGGAGGATTTAGGCGCCTCGGTAGGATTCTGTTCGCGCGGATGAAGAGACTTATATAAAGGTCGTCCGGGGTGCCTGAGTTGGGTTTGGGTGCCTAAATAACAGGTGCCTGAGTTGACTAAGGCGCCGTGGTCAGCATACCACCCCTGGTTTTCAAAACCAGGGGCGTGTTTCGGGAAGGTGCGCGGAGATGCACGACGACCGCATCGTGTAGTGGTCGGGCGCCTGAATCCTTATTCAAGCGCCTGGGTTGAGTCAAAAATATTTAAAAATTTTAAGTTTGAAAGAAATTTTGAAAAAGAGAATTTTGGAGAAATTTTGAAAAAGAAATTTTTGAAAACAAATTTTGAAAGAAATATTTGAAATAACCTTTGAAAAAGAAATTTTTGAAAGAACTTTGAAAAAGAAGTTTTTGAAAGAAATTTTTGAAAGAACCTTTGAAGCAGAAGTTTTTGAAAGAAATTTTGAAAAAGAAAAATTTTGAAAGGAGAAAAAAAATTGAAAATTTTAAGTTGAGAGAAATTTTGAAAAAGAAATTTTGGAAAAATTTTTAAAGAGTAAGATTAAAGTTTTAATTTTGCAAGCACAAACAATTTCAAAATCCTAATTCATTTCAGCTTAGGCTAACCATTTCTCATCCATTTTAGTTTTAATTGGTTGGGTTAGATTTACTTTATATCCTAACCAGCTCACCCATTTCTAAGTGACAAAACAGAGATCTTTATTTGTTTTGTGAGATGCTTTCAATTTTATCTTGAAAATTAGGTTAAGTCTAAGATATGATTGAACCTTGAGTTAGATTCAAATTTAAGAGTTAGTAATTTAAAAATAAACTTTAATATTTGACTTCCAGGTTTTGGCGAGGCACAGAGGCCTTCTTTGGCCTTAGCCTTATTGGATCAACAACCCGTTCCTAGACAAAGCGGCATAAAGAAATATTATTTTTTAATTCCTCATTCAGAAACCTTGGACTAACTAGTCGAGGATGTGGCGAGGTAGCTTCGGCTAGTTCCACCGAACTAAGAAAACCAAATAGGAGACACCTTCCCCTACTTGACTTCCTAGACGACTTTCCTAACGTACTATCAGCTCACCCCACCCTGATACTAGGTTATGAAAGTTTCAATCAGATCTAATCCTTAACTAACCATTTCTAATCTTAATTATGATAATTTGAAAAATAAATAAATAAACAAGCATCAAGGAAGGTATTTAAAAAAACTAACTAACCACATGAATAGTCCTTTTATTGGCTCCCCCTGGATCATATCCCCGATATGGTCTATCTAAGTGATAGATATGATCCTTGGAAATCTAATATTGATTTGGTCTGGCTTGATTAGTCAAGCTTAGTTTGGGGACCCATGCTTGGACTCGGGTGCTAGGGCGGTTAATTACTGAGTAGTAGGACCTAACTCGCGAATTGGATTTAAACCCAATTCCAAATATATTTAGAATAGATTTATATTTTCCAAAAATCATATCAAAATTCTTGAAACCCAGGGTAAATTGTTCCAAATTTACTCTGAGTTCTTGGACTTGAGCTTTCAGGGAGGAATTCTCGTTCTCAAGTCGTTGGACTTGAGTTAAGGTTTCTCCCTAAACAGTAAACACGCTCAGTCAAAGAACTCGAGCTGGTCTCTTCCTTAAGGAGTTTTACCTCCTCTTGGAGAGACCTGACCCGGTCATTGGACTTAGCCAGTTTGCGAGATAAGTAGGAAATTAATTCATAAAGATCTGGTTCGGAAAAATGCGTTATCTTGAGTCGGCCCGTTTCCGATAGTCAGACGGTTCTGTGCTCCGTTTCTTCGTCCGATTCGGAGTCGATGTCGATCTCGTCTTCAGTCGTTAAGGCGAGGAGGTTGGAGTGTGTTTGTGGGGACCAGTGCCATCGATAGAGGGGGGGAATATCGACAGTAAAAACTTCGCAGAAACTTAGTAAACTTTCGATTGTTCGTTCTGGTCACAGAGATAGTAGCAGCGGAAACTAGAAAGAACGAACAAAAACATAACTCAGAGTACACACGGATTTTACTTGGTTCCCAACCCCCCAGGGTCAGTACATCCAAGGCCTAAGCACGGGAAACGCCCGTCCACTAATGGTCTCCTTTTCGGACTTTCCGGAGGCGGAGAAACCCATCTTACAGTGCACGTTTGTACAATCAAAAATATACGGAAATTAAGCGCAGAAAAGTAAAAGCAAACCAAAATATAAAAGGTTGAAGACTCGGCCGATCTGGAACTCCGAAGTGCCGTGTACTTCCTTCCGGAGCCTCCTTGGTCGCAGAGCTTCGTCTTTAGCGCTTTGTCGTCACTTGGAAAGCTCAGAATAATATTCGAATTGTTGTCCTGAGTTGAGGGGTCGAAGCCCCTTTTATAGTTTTGTCTGGGGTGCCTGTGATGAAGGAGGCGCCTCACAAGGCTTGGTCAAAGGTTATCTTCGCTCCGAACTCGCAGCAGCAGATAACCCTTTGATCTAAGGCGCCTGTGCTGAAGGAGGCGCCTGATTCATTCAGGCGCCTGACCCATTGAGGCACCTGTTTCATTAGGGCGCCCTGGTTAATGGGGGCGCCTAGCAGTCATGTTTCCAGCCCTGTTGTGTGTTTGTTTGCCTGATTTGTCTTCAATTTTAGGTACCTGCAAGATACATAAATACAAGGCAAACACATGTATATCCTTAGCCTTAAGGGTTTGGTTCTAACTTCGGATTTCCGCAAAAACCTAGGTCGAACTGACGCCTAAGTTCCCATCCTCGGGAATGCGCCTTTCACCTACTCCTCTCAGGAGACGGTTGCCACCCGGCCCATCCGGTTGGACATTTGCCCAGCATTACTCACCAGGACTTTTGCCTAATCCTACGACCAGGACTTCGTGCCCAGTCCATGACTAGGACTTATTGCCCAATTCCACGAACCAGGACTTAGTGCCCAACCCTCGGTCAGGTCTTAGGTGCCCAGCCCTCGGCCAGGACTTAGTGCCCAATTCCACGAACCAGGACTTAGTGTCCAACCCTCGGTTAGGTCTTAGGAGCCCAGCCCTCGGCCAGGTCTTAGTGCCCAATTCCACGAACCAGGACTTAGTGTCCAACCCTCGGTCAGGTCTTAGGTGCCCAGCCTCGGTCAGGTCTTAGGTGCCCAGCCCTCGGCCAGGACTTAGTGCCCAATTCCACGAACCAGGACTTAGTGCCCAACACTCGGTCAAGTCTTAGGAGCCCAGCCCTCGGCCAGGACTTAGTGCCCAATTCCACAAACCAGGACTTAGTGTCCAACCCTCGGTCAGGTCTTAGGTGCCCAGCCCTCGGCCAGGACTTAGTGCCCAATCCATGATCAGGACTTAGTGCATAGGTTAACTAGGACTTTTCATCACTTTGGTCCAATTTTCTTAACTACCCTTCCCTTGTTCAATGTATCACTGACTTAACCATATTGTCAAGCATTGAAACACTTAGAGGAGGACATCACTGATGCATCTTGCACTAACAGTGTTGGTTCATCCTCACCCGATTTCGAAGACGACTCTTCCCAGGTTTCCTGCAACGCCTTCTTCCTCCGTTGCTTCTTTGTCTCCATCGCATTTGGGCACTTGGACAAGAAGTGCCCCTTCATTCCGAACCCATAATAGGCGAGTTCCATCTTGTTCTTTGGTTCAGCCAGATCGTCCTTTAGTTGTCCCATTTTCTTCTTCTTTTGGGTCTTCCGAGCTCTAAACAGCTTGCGGACGACGTTCACAAGCTCCGCCAACTCTTCCTCTTCAGATTCCAAGTCAGAATCCAATTCCAGTGTCTTCTTTTTGATTTTTCCTGCAATCAAAGCCACACCTTTCTCTACAAGCGAACCGTTAATATGCTCATGTAACTCGAATTCAGAAAATAACACATCTAAAGTTATTTTTAGGTTATAAAGTTTATTCAACAAGAGATTGTGACGGCTCGCCTTAGTAGCAGAGGTTCTTTCGTGGAGTTCTATGAGTTTATTCCATAGTTCTTTGGTGTTGTTGAAGGGGCCAACGTGGTTAAGCTCCTCCTTTGTAAGTCCGCATTGGAGGATTTGTGTCGCTTTTGCGTCAGCTTCGATTTTCTTTTCAGTAGCGACATCCCATTTGTCATAGCTCAGAATCACCCCTTGCTCGTCTCTTAGAAGGTCGAATCCGGTTTGGATGATTATCCACATGTCCACCTGAGTTTTCAGGTGGAGTTCTATCTGACTTTTCCAATACCCGAAGTCTTCCCCAGTAAAGAGGGAGGGCGAGCAGTTCTGTAGCCCTTTTGCAACGCTATAAGGATAGTAGAGAATTCTGAACTTGCAAAAAAAAAATAACAGAATGTACCAAGTGTTAGTAGGAGCCCTAGAGCCAATTATGTGATAATTGATTAGGGACATTTTGTATCATATTCTATCATTAATAAAGGCATGTTTGGTTATTATACTTACTTTGTATTCTGTGCCGAATAACTAAGTATAATAATGTCCATGTGTAGTCGGTTCTTATCTACATTATATCGATTGGTTGAATCGATAGTGAGATAATGTAGAGAACACTACACTAAATTATTCCTAGTCAAGCATTAATATTCAGGGACAATATTAATGCATGGAGACTAGCATGTAGATCAACTGATGACTTGAGCTCACAAGTCATGGATATGTGATATCAAGTTGACATATGGGTATACATTGGAGAATGTGTACTGAATGACCCGTCATGAGAAAGTTTCATAGATTGTCATATGAGTGTCATAGACTTTCTCATGTGACTATTAGTATGAATAGTCCTTAGACCTGAAGTCACTATGGTTCCCTACATAAGGAGTTATGTACTTTGGTATCGTCAAACGTCACCCGTAACAGGGTGGACTATAAAGGCGATCACTGGGTATGTAATGAATTATGCGGAGAGATGTGAGTGATGTAGATGGGATCTATCCCTTCCATATAACGGGAGTGATATCTGTGGGCACCTTGATCGAGTAGGATTACTGAAACGCATGGCCATGCCCAAATAAGTCAATATGAGATATTGAGCTCATTTGTTTGAGTGAGTCTACTCGGGGATCAAGAAACACAAGATTGATTGAGGATGACACAGTCTATGCCTCATTAATCAATCTAGATATCAAGGATAGAAGGACAAGGTCATACATTATCTTAGTCACGGAGGTTTAGTCGGATCTCGACTTTTCTTGTTACTTGGGTAGCAATGATGCATTGCTAGATGCCGCTCATTGCTTATGTGTCTAAAGGGTTTAGGCGCATTGCCAATGTCGCGAGAGCCTATTGGGTCACACACTAAGGACATGATGCTTCGTGGGAACTCGGGAAGTCAGATCGGGACATTGATAGATACCATTTTATTGATCATTTGAGTTGCTAAAATCTATGTTTGACCTATGTTTTTATTGCTTAATTGTGAAATTGCCTTAGGTTTTAGGATTTCCTCTTATTTTGGACTTAATTGCAAATTTACATATTTTTGGATTATTTGACCACTAAATTCTTGATCTATTTTTGTAGGCATCAAAGGTTCAAGGATCTAGGGCATATTGGGTCAAACTCGAGTCGGAAGTGACCCAGATCGAATTATCAAGATTATGATTAAATCTGGATCGTCCGATTCAAAAGCGGCTAGATCTGAGCCATCCGGGATCATCTGAAGCAATCCGAGCTAGGGCTAGGGTTGATCAAGCACCCTGATCAAGATCTGAAGGTTTCATCCCAATCAGAGCTCAATCAACCGTTGGATCAAGCTTGGAGGGCTCTTGATCATCCATTCAAAGATTAGGTTGATCTGGACCATCCGTTGCATATCTGGAGGATCCGAGCTACCACGAGGCAGATCCTGACCCCAGATCATCATCATCAAAGTTTGGCTCAAATCAGACCAAGATCAGCCGTTGGATTTCCTCCGATCAATCTGGACCGTCCATTGCTAATTACTTAAGGAAAATTTCCCTGCCTTCAGCCATTGTCGCGTCTCCGCCGCAGTCATCTTCCTTCTTCGTCTTCTTCAGTTCTTAGCTAGTTTTCTTCAATCCAAGGGGCGCGACCCCTCGATTTCTGACCTAGATTGAATGCTAGATCCTTGGGGAGCTGCTTCGGTGAATTTCCAGCTCCGAATTGGCCAAAACAGAGTTGTTGCGAGGTTTCCGCAGCTCTGTCACTTATTGCTTCAATCTCGGTTTTGCTCCATCCTTCATCCATCCGAGCAGTTCAGAGGGGTTCCCTGGAGTGCTTGGTTCATCCCCACACCTTCCGCGCAATTGGACAAGGCATGATTGAAGAAATTGATTGGGAATTCAGCTTGGCACAGACTGTGAGCTGGATTGCTTCGCAGAGGTCGTTCTTCAATTGATTTGCTGAGCTTGCGGGTCCGAGGCTCACTCTTGCTTGACGACCAAGAAGCATTCGAGCTAGGGAAGCATTGAGGAGTAGATTTCTTTAGCTAATTTCTGTTAAAGTAGCTGTAATTCCATCACTGCTGTAATTTCGTTTCTCTTGGTTTCAGATTCGTTAATTTCGTTTAATGCATTGTTTCAGCTCAATTAGGATTTCATTCTTCCAGTTAAGTAACTAGATTGCTTGTTAGTGAATTTTCAATTTAATTTCAGTTTATTCGTGTCTTCTTGCTTGCGTGCCATGTTTAGCATTGCGTATCAGCCCTAGTTCTGAAAATTTCAGTTTCGAATTCTTCAGCTTAGTCCAATTCAATTCTTGCTTAGCTTAATTCCCTGCAATTTAAGCTCACATTTAGTATGTTAATGCATTAGAGTTGAGCTTGATTTCCATTCAGTTCTGTTTCTGACTTTTAGCTCAGAACTTGCGTATCAATTCTTGTATCAACTTCAATGTCGTAATCTGAATTTCAATTCTGCATCTTTTTATTTATGCACATCAGTTCATTTTGTATCAATTACAGCTTAGCAATTCTGAATTGTAGATCAATGCATAAATTTTTGGCCCACTTGTTTGTTGGATTTGCATTCAAATTGTCGTTGCCATTCTGAAATTGAATCTGAATTTCCAGTCCACAGTGCAAGCACTTAGCATAGTTTCATGTTGGCATGTTGGTTTCTCTTTTTCTGCATGTCTAGGTGGCCTCAATTTCTGCACATGAGTCTTAAATTTCTGTATATGAGCCCCAAGCTAAGTTAGCACCAGTTTTGCATAGCAGCCCTTGTATCTTGTTCCGGAATTTTGTGTCAACTGATTGCTGAAATTCCAATTCTGCAGCTAAGTCTCCATTTATGCAATTCAATTTCGATTCTGCAATCCAAGTGATCTTTGCAATATTTTAGCTGAAGTTGCTGAAGTTTGTATCAAGGAAGCCTCGAATTTGAAGTCCATTAAATTTGAAATCTGTTGCTTGTTTGATTTCGCATCCAAGTGAAGTTTAAAACTGCCATTTCTGCATATCAATTGGATTTATTCCTGCACATTTTGTCTCTGCATTGGAGTTATTTCTTCTCATTCATTTGCTCCACATTAATTGCTTCACATCAGTTGTTTGATTTGCTTTGAAACCCTGCTTGTTTCCCAAAATTGTTTAGTTGCACCAGTTGATTCAAATTTTCCATTGGGTTTCTATTCCTGTCATTGAGTTTTCATGCTTGCAACCCCAAAACCCAATTTTATTTGAAACCCGAAATTCACAAACGGCACATAAATACAAGTTTGAATCAAACACGACAACTAGCCCCGAGAAAAATACGACATGTGGCCCTTATATTACATTTTCATACTTTTGATTGTAAAAGGATTTCCAGCTTTTCATTCACATCTAAATTCTGATGGTCCCACAATTCGTGACAACTTTAACCTAGTATTTTGGGTCTGTCAGAGATCCGCTCGGCAGACTGGGTCGGCACTCGGCAGACTTGGTCGACACTCGGCAGACTGAGCTGGGAGCTCGGCAGACTAGGTCGGCACTCGGCAGACTTGGTCGGGAGACCGGTCGGGATTAAAGGGGAATTCATTAAAGTGTTTAATGAAGGGAAAAAAGAAAAGATTCTTTTCTTGCATAGGAAATGATAAAGAGCCACATGAAAAGATGTGCTCTTTGTTGGTATTAATGAAGGAAGCCAAAGAGACACAAACCTCTTCATATTCATGGGATGAGTATAAAAGAGGGTCTTGTGACTTTGGATGAGGGCTTCTTCTTCCTCTCCTTCTTCCCTTCTTCTTCCCTCCCTCATCTTCCTCCTTTAGCCGAAACCCTACTGTAGGGTTCTTGGTGTTCTACGAGCTACCCCAAGTTGCTAGCACAACTAAGGTAGTTCTCCCGAAGTTGAGAAATTGTATCCGTGTGGATACGAATAGAGGCACGGACGCTTGAACGTGCAAGAGATCCGGCGCACCTTGGACGAGCGGGATAAGCAAAGGGCACGCTCCAAAGGTATACACTGTAGATAAATCTATTAGATAGACGAACATTGTACGAGTTTTCTTTCGCATGGATCACTCGTGGGTTCTTGTTTCCGCTGCGTTTTTATGTTTTTGTGTCGGGAGAACCCGACACCAAGACTTGTGTCTTAGATTAGCAGTATGGGATAAAAAAATGCAACTGAAGAGAATTTTAAAAAGTGGTAAAATTACTCAAAAATAACTACAGAAAATTCGAAAAGTGCTCAAGTGGTGATTTCACCAAAATTGAGCAGTCCCCGCTCTTATACCAATTGTAAGATCGAGATTGAGCGATAAAAGAGGGATGAATATCACTTTGTAAAAATTTCGGATTTAACACTTAAATAAAGTAAACAAAGTAAATAGCGGAAGCTTTAAGAATAAACATAGGAGTTAGAGAGAGAGCAGCGGAAATAAACAACGAATCACGATCGCTAACTCAAGTTGGTTTTACTTGTTTCGGAGTCTTGACCGACTCCTACTGCAAGGCACACGATTCTTGATTGTTTACTTTGGGTGTCACTAAAAGTCGCAAGAATGTTTACAAGTTACAAACTGAAGTGTGCAATAAGAAATAAACAATAATACCGACTCCTGAAAATGTGTGGACAGATTTTTGTTCGGAAAGTCGGACGACATTTCAGCTTTGTCTGAACTTCGGTCGCGCAACACACAGAAGAAAAAAGTGATCGCAATGATTGAATTGTTGTTCTTGACTGTTGCACTCGACCCCTTTTTATAGTAGTTACTCAGGTGCCTAAATGGTCATTCAGGTGCCCCCATCGGAGTGGATTGGGCGGAAACTCTATCTGCTGCCCGGTCAAGTTCTATCCTAGTCAGGTGCCTGAGTCCCTTTCAGGCACCTGAGTGCTGACATGAATCCTCCACTCAGCACTCACCACGTCAGTCTGACCGTTGCGTCAGCTCAGTCGCCAACTGCCAGCTTTCAGCCGCCTAAGTCCTATTCAGGCGCCCCAGTCAAGCTGATTTATCTTTTTCAGCTGCAACATGGGTTAGTTTCATACATCCAATAATATATAATGAAAACATGTATGATTTATAGCCAATGTTGTCTTTTTCCTGACTTTCAGGTTTCATCCGAAATCCTAGGTCGGACCGACGCCTATTGTTCCCTCCCAGGAAATGCGTCCTCACCTACTCCTCTCAGGAGAGTTTACCTATTGCTACTCAGAACCACCGATTGGACTTTTGCTGGGCCTCCGAGAACCCGGAACTCGACGACGTTCGACCTCGACCTGTCTCGACTCCTGTCCATGATCCCCGCTTGGCAAGTCTTCTGCTCGATCCACCAGACTAAGTCTTCGTGCTCGGCTTCACTCGCCAAGTCTTCGTTGCCCGATCCCCAACCAGGACCTCGTGCTCAACCTTGCAGGTCAAGACTTCTTACCTAGCTTACGTAGGACTTTCCTGCAATCTTCACAAATCCATTAGTACAGCATATCAACATAACTTGAACTCTTTGCCACTTATCAAAATAAAGTTCGATCTAGTGCCTCCAGCACCAACACTATTCTATTGTTGTTTCCGTTGATCTATTGTTGTGAGCATTTCTTTTTTTGTTAGAAATTAGTTTTGGGTGTTTGGATTTTGATCTAGCTTAGGTAGGAGTTTCTGTTATGGCAGGATTGGAGACTTACCGTGAGTTATCTCGCTTAGGATTTCTTTTGGTGTGAAATTGGTAAAGCATGTTCATGCTTCTAACTTGTGCAGTGAGTGTCATGTTTCGCTTTGAATTTTGATCTAGTGTACGCATAGTGTTGTTGGGTGTAAGTCGTGTTTTGTTTTGCTCCGATTTGTACTTATCAGTCGTACATAGTTCGAGCTTGGATTACTATCTGAGAATTTGGGTTAATGATTGGGATTTCTTTTGATAGGTATTTCAACTTGCCGTGAGCTTGGAGAAGAAGGGGTTGGTAGCTCTATTTTATTTTTATTTTATTTTATTTCTATCAATGTAGACCAACTTGGAACATGATGTTGTTGGGTAGTTACATGTTGCTCCTTCAAATCTAATAATACTATTCTTGGTGGTGCTTTATAGGAATTTCATGTTTGGTTTGGATTTGGAGAGTTTGTGCTTATTGTGAGTTGTAAAGCTACTTGGTTTATGGTGTAACCCTTTAATCTTGAAACTCTACCCAAGAGCTTTAGATGTTGTAGCTAGGATTCTTCTTAATTATGTGTAATTTTTCGTTTAGCTAATTTATTATTTGTATAAATAACTTATCTCTAATCTTGATACAGGACTTTGACTATTTATGTGAGTACGGTTGCAAGGATTCTTTTGGATACGTACACTACTTTACAAGGTGGATACTTCTTTGTTTCTTGTAAATTATTAAACATAAATACATGGCTATTTTATTTCTGAGTAGGACTGCTTTACCTTGTTCTTTATTTTCGATATAATTAATTGATACTTTCTTTGCTTTATCTTTGAGTTAATCAAATTTATATCCATGTAGTATCGCCAATTGACTTTTTGATCCGTAAAATACCGTTTGTACGCGAGTATTTAGAAATCATCATTAAACACAACTAGGATTTTGTTGGTATTAGAGATACCCTACCCAGTAGTTTAGTGACATATTTAGTGATTCTGATGTTTATTTGTTGTATTGTTGCATAGTTGTCACTTGGTTGATCGTGCATTTAGTGGCATGCACCATATCTGCATAGTTACATGCTGACGAATATAGACTTCCATATGGTTAAGCCCGTCGTCAGTCATTTAGCTGCTCTGCCCACTCAATCACTCATGGTAGTGGTAGTTGCTTGAGTGCGAGCAACTGTCCTGTTATGCCACATTCGACCACTCGTGTAATGAAAGTTGGAGTTGTAGACAAGCGGTTGATACTCTTATCGTTGTTTTCGAAGGATATCAGAGTTGTTGGTGGTTTCCCCTTTTTCCTAGGGTCTTTGGAGTAGTTGGCTCCTCAGTATCTTGTCCACTCAACCACTTGTACTAGTGGTAATCATTGGAGTGTGTATAGTTATCACAACCCTACCCGCTCGGCAACATGTGATGTGATGGCGACTTGACTAGCGTCAGGGGTGACACGTGTCATTGCATCATATGCATTTATTGCATTTTACATTTTCTTATGTTTGCTGTATTTATATGAGTTATGATTGCTACATTTGGTTGACATGCTATTATGCTTTGTTATTCTGCTATCATTCTGTTTCACACATTGTCACAACCCCAGAGGCACATGCTTCCTCGAAAATCGGGCACCATCTCCCATGTACGGCGGACAATATGGGGCAAATATACAAACACTCTCCACCAATATAGCTCAGCCACAAGCGGCTGGCATCACAATAATAAATAAAAGACACATCCACGCAGTTTATAACGAAACAAAATAAATGATGGCTCAGCCATCATAAACATAAAGAAAGTCTACATACCAGTAATAACGACAAAACCATCCGATACTTGACAAATAAAATTAACTGCGGAAACAACTCAAACACTAGATCAAACCAAATCAAACCGACACGGTGGAACTAAGGGACTGGCAACTGGATCATCTCCTGGCTCCAAGCAAAGTATCTACCTGCTACCTGAAACAAAAATGGGAGGTAGCGGTGGTGAGTCCGGGTGGACTCTGCGGGTATATGAGTAGACAATAAGCATGGCATACTAAAGGTACAATAACTAGAGAACCAACAGGGTACAGTCCATAAGGAATATAAGATTTCCTAAACATGCATAACATATATAAAACAATAAGATATAAAACCGAATAACAACTGATATAAAACAGAATATCAACTAAGCAGGTAAAAATAACGCGACAACGATAAATCCAACATATACATGCATGTCAATCAAGTGCAACAACCATAGCTCATATAAGTGCATCAAACACAAGCAAATGCATAAAAGAAATACGTATGCATATGATGCAATGACATGTGTCACCCCTGACGCCAGTCAAGCCGCCAACACATCCCATCTGTGTGACCGAGTGGGTAGGGTTGTGACAACTGTACGCACCCCAACAACAAATACCACAAAGGTGTGGTTGAGTGGACAGGATGCTGGGGAGCCAACTACTCCAAAAACCCTGATACATAGGGGAGCCACCAACAGCTCTAATATCCCTCTAAAAACAACGGTGAGGGTGAGCCACCAACGACTCTAATATCCCTCTAAAACAACGGTGAGGGTGTCACTGTTTAGCATAATAGGACAGATGCTCGCACTCTAACAATTACCACGACAACAAGTGGTTGAGTGAATCGAGCAACAATATAACTAACGACGGCTTAACCAAATGTAAGCTCAACTGTCGTTAGTATGCAACGTGCAAGTATGGTGCATGTTATACGATGCACGAACAACCGGAGAAACAACGATGCAATAAAATCCATCGAGTATACGATGCATCAATACAACCAACCGGAAATCGAAAACCAACGATTATGCATCTACACTACTGGGTAGGATATTTCTAATGCCAAATAAACCTAATTGTGCTTAATGGACTTCTAAGTACTTGCGTACAAGCGATACTTTACAGAACAGGAAACCAACAGATGACTGTACAGATACGAATTGGGAATACTCGAAGATCAACGAAGAATAAGTATCAACAGAGATGTTAAAATAACAAACGACAAGGAATAAGGTCAAGCAACCTACTAGACATAAAAATAGTCATGCTTTAAGGTAAAATAACTACTCGAATACGAAGGAGAAGTACCCGCCTTTTTATTGAAGAATTTCGTAAACGAGGATCTTCCACGATCAACTGTGCGTATCCAACTCAAGGTCCTGTACCGAATGATAAAGTTTAGCTAATTATAAAATCGACAAATTAGCTAAACAAAAATACTAAATAAAATTTAGGGCAAATCCTAATTATAGTCTCTATTTAACTAACTCATAATTCGCACGATATACTCTCTCATTCTCTTCTTATTCAATATATAACATACGTTTAATCACCACCACTCCAATCATTAGACGGCACAGAACGCACGTACACAAAACTAAACAACCAAGAAAGCTATTGCACTTTAAGCACCCGTCACAGCAAGCCAACACAAACACCTACAAAAGCCATGTACGTCGAATCTATGTAACTTAACCACTTCCCATACAACTCTCACAAAGAAAAACACAACATACACATAGCTCTCACAAAGAAAAATCAGCTCTAACTAATATCAGAATACTATAACTCAAATATGACAACATCTCAACTGCTTAACTATTAAACAGATCCCGCTATATTCACCACTACTCTCATTAAAAATCTCAGATCGTACACCAAGCAATACCACAGAAATAATATCAACACAAACAATAAGCCTGACAACAAAGAAAGCAGTGCTATACTACAAAAACACACCACATCAATTAGCAGTAGCAACACTACCTCACACTACCTACCGCTCTTCACAAATGCTATAACTGTTCACAAAAACCAACTATAAAGCTCAAACTTCATCTCACTATTAGTATTTATTTAACCTAACACAAGCTCACTTCTCACAACAAAACACATTAACATCACCAAAACTCTTACCTGAGACCTCACCTAATCGGCAACACGACGCAGGAGGGGAACCGCCGATTTCGTTTATCGGACAGGGACTGCCGACAGTCGACGTCGGCTGGGGCTTCTCGCGAGGGCGATGGCGCTTTGCTCGTGCGCACCGGAGAAGAAGAGAAGAAGGGAGTCGGAGGGTGGCGGCGCTCGCTCGCTGGGAGAGGCAACGACGTCCGGCGTTGGTGGTTGTCGCGCGTGCAACGTCAGGCGAAAACCGAAGGGATCGGCGTCGGGGGAGAAGAAAACGGCAAAAGAGGGCACGGGGGAAAGAAGTTAGGGCTTTTAGGGAGTTTTTATAACTTAATTTTGGCTTTTTGCAAATAAACCCAACAACTTCAGTAAATTTCAACTAGGTCCCTATTTTCGATATTCACCTTTTCAACCCCATAAAATTCGGTATTTAACACACATGCCTAAATGTTATTCTATTTTCAGAGACTGTATACTGTTATTTCTTTCTACTTGTTATACCTTTTATTATGTCATGTGTTTATCTGCTCTTATACCCGCAGAGTCCGCCCGAACTCACCACCCCTACCATCTAATTTTGTTTCAAATAACAGATAGATGAATTACTTGGAGCCAATAGAGGATCCAGTTGTCAGTCACATGATGTCAAGCAGTTTGGAGTTTTATTTTCTGCAGTGTTTTTATTTTCGTAATTTCTTTGTTTCTGCATTTTCGATGTTAGAGTGATATAGTGATATGTTCGTTCATGCCTATATGGACTTAGGGAGTGTTTGGGAGAGCTTTTATTTCTTGAAAAGTGATTCTTGTAGTGATTATCTTGAAGTTAGTAAGAAGCTAAAGTAAGCAGTGTTTGAAAATAGAAATCAAAAGCTGATACAAGATAAAGTTTGAGTGCTTTGGAGAATAATTGCTTCCAAACTTATTTTTAATTGAATAACAATAATATCCTTAAACTATATAAATTAATCATTTTTTAATTATTTAAATATAATTTCGATACTATCAATAATTTGTTTACGTAATTATTATTATATTTTAAATATAATATATTTATTATTATATTTTAAATATAGTATTAAAATTAATTTTTTTATAATTTGAATATTTGAAAAAATATATAAAAATAATAAAAAAATAAAAAATAATATAATTTATATAAATATAATATATATATAGCGACAAGTGATAATCAGGTAAAATGTTATATTATTTAAGGATATAAATATTATTTTTTAATGTTATATCATAAATAAAAAAGCAGAAGCAGATAGAAGCATCAAATTCTTACTTCTAACTTCTGAGCAAAAGTAACAGAAACTAAAGCAGAATCTAGCCTTCCCAAACACTCAAAAGTGATTGTGTAGCCAAAATCTAAAAAGCAGGTAACAGAAGCTCTCCCAAACACTCCCTTAGTATGATTATCATTGGCTTTTGAGTTTTAATTTGGATATGTGCTCTCTTTTATTTCTAGCTTCGATATTAATGTTAACTGCGTGGTTGTGGAGCTTACTTTGTTATTGTAATGCCAGCTATATGAGGTTGTGCTGTAATTTGTGAGCTGTTATGTATCATTGTTCCAGATTGTCTGCCATACAGGGGAAATGTTGTCTGATTTTCGAGGGAGCATAGGCCTCTGGGGGCATGACAGAAAGTAAAGTTATTTTTAATGTGAGGGCAGGACTCCACTGATCCTTGAGAATGTCCAAGCATGTCACGCCCTGAGACCAGAGGATTCGCTGATCCAAGATAGAATCGGAAAACATCTCCCTTGTACGACGAAAAATTTCGAACATACATACAACACACAATATATAAATTGGTCTCAAGCCTCAAAGTAAGAAATATAGAATATGAAAAAGAATACATCACAACAATAAAACATAATATTCACCTGAGTTGCCCTGTGGATAGGCGTGCAACAAAACATCACGTACTAGTCTAACAGAGGACTCAAAATACAAAAAAAGCATATCAAATGCAAACACAAATACAATCACACGATCCCTATGGGATGGACTGATAGTTAGTGCATGGGTGTTATTAGCATGAGGTCTGGGGGTCAAAACTTGTCAAAGCCAATGTGTCTGCCCTCCCCACGCACTAACCACAGCATCCGGACTAGTAGCCCCCGTGATTTACCTCCTCCGTGTTAGCCTTGGGACGGGTTACCGGGGGGCGCTGGGGGTGAGCGAATCGCCTTTTGCCAACACAAATACAATCCCACGACATAAAACAATACAAAATAGAATGTATGTTGTAATCAAAGATCAAAACACGCAGAAGCACCCATAACTAGAGTCGTAAGGACCTGAGACTGACAACTGGGCTCCCCAGACGACCTATCAACCTGAAAACAGAAACATTGTGACGGGTGGTCAGTCCAAGTGAACTCTACAGGTATAAAGAAAGATATGTATGGCAAAATAAATAGCTGAACAAGCTATACAGAAACAACGGGATACAATCTAAACAGAAATATCAGAATATGCATAACTGAAAATACCAAATGAATTTACATACCAAAAAATCAGCCGATCCTGATCATAAAAGGGCTTGTATCATACAAGCAGGTGCAGGGTCATCAAACCAAACATAGAATATCGCTTGTATATGTGCATGTCAAATATATGCAACAAACAAGTGTAGTAATCACAATCAAATACACAATACATCATATGCACATAATGCAATGATATGGTCACCTCTAACGTTAGCCAAGCCACCGAGGCATGTCATATGCGTCGGCCGAGTGGGTAGGATTGTGACACTATATGCACTCTGTCATCATTGCTCCTGAGTGACCGAGTGGACAGGATGTTGGCAAGGGATCACCCCCTACCCCATGTACATATGGAGGAGTGTCGCTCTCATCTCCTCTACTTTATGGGAAGAGAAGGGATCCCTGCTTGCTACCACACTTCGGAACCACTACCCATGAGCGGTCGAGCGAAGCAGTACAGAGCAAATGCACACACCCAACGGTATCCACTAACCAATGAGTGGTTGTGTGTGCATATCATGTGTCGAAAGATGATAGGCTCAACCACAAGGGAGTCACTGATCACCGGAATGCAACAGTGCAAGGATGGTGCATGACTCTGACACATGCAACCCCTCTTAATCATCATACATACTCAACCTAGCATGCACAGGTCAATCACATGTATAATAACCTAACCATCATGCATCTAGATGTACATGCAAGTAATACCAAAAATCAATCCATGCAGATATAAGGAAACATGTCTCTATATCTACGTACACATGCATACATGAACATTATACAAAGTCAAATATCAAATACATAGACTGTATAGACAAGAATTAGATAATCTCAAAGATCAGGTAAAAGTATCAAGCAGAATAACAAACGTAACAGATTTAAGATAAATAAACTTACTACACAAAATATAAATAGTCATGTATAAAGATAAAGTGGATTTAAAAAAACAAGCAAGAAGTACCCGCCTCCAAATTGAAGAGATCCGTATTGGGGAAGAATCCTCACGTCCATGCTTCCGTATCATATCATTATCCTGAATCAAAGGGCATCTTAGCTACCGTAACATATGATAACTAAGTAAGCATAGCAACAATCCTAAATGAAACCATCCTAAAGTAATGATCACCAATTAACCTTAATTAGTTATTCATTTCCTCTTATACCAAACTATAGTTCACTTTAGGTTAAACCTAAACTGAAAATCTCTCAAGACAACCCTAGAACCTACTCAAAGTGAATCCAAGATTTCCAAACCACTCTCTTGGAAAAACACAATTCGAATAGGCAAAACCATGGACATGGAACAAAGGCAAAAACAGTGTGAATCCAAAAGCAGAACTCCCGGTAGAAATCAAAAAAACAGAGGGCAGATCAAGCCCAATCATCCATATTCCAATTCGCTATCAAGACTAAAAATCCAAAATTAAGTATTGATATAGAACCCAATTCCAACCATACAAGAAACATACTCACCCAATTACCAATCTAAAACTCATACTGAATCATTACAAGGATAGTAATTAATTTCAAATAGCATTCCCTATCCTTCTAGCTCATGGCAGGAATTCTACAAGTCCCATGGATCAAGCTACACAATCAACAAAACCAAAATGATCAGAACAGAACTAAATTCCATCATACATGCTACTGCGATAACCAAATCAAAACAAATCAGAGTTCTTCAAGAAACAGAACTCTAATTTTTATCCTACAGACCTGGAGAAAGGAATAATACACATTTGAGGCAACGCCATTTACAAGATCAAAACTACTGCATGGCAGAAGGAAACGACACAAAATCAAGACTGGGTTCGAAAACAAAGACTCAAAATGCAATCGGAATCAAGCCCATTCCAAAACAAACAAGTTCATTATACCAGATTCATAGGAATCTCCCAACCACTATATCAAGATCACATCAAGCCATCCTTACCTAAATTTGTGCCGGCAGAAGCTTCCCTGCTCCGATGTGTACAGAACCAAGCTCATAAAGGAAATCCACCCATAACTTTCTGTTTCAACCCTCAATCCCAATATGGAACCCAAACCAGTCCTGAATCAGCAATCGAGGAAGAGGGTTATGTTCGTTCCACGGTCGATCCTAATCAGAACATATCTACGAACTTCAAAACAACTCATACCTAATAGATGGAGCCACCTAGTTGTCCTTGACCAACGGCGTGCCCTTGGCTCGCCCGATGCCGGCGCTTAGGAGCGATCGAAGAGGAAGCAACGCCACTGACTCTATCTCAAGGACAGCCCGATCGGCTAACCTTCCATCGGAGAGCTAGGGAAGGGCCTGAGTGGAAGGGAGAGGCGAAGAAGGAGGATCAGAAGCCCCAAGGAGGAAGGAGGGGCTCGAGATCGGCTTCGGCACTTGGATCTCGACAGAGATGGCAAGAACTCGGCGTCGGGCAAGGAAGAAGGAATCGCGTTTGGGTTTGCGATCGGTCAAAAGAAGGACGACAAACCTATAAGAGTGGTCATTTTGTAAGACACCCCCTAAGTTTTAGCCAAACCCAAATACATCCTCCTCTTCCAAAGACATTTTCATTTAGCCCCTCAAATAACAACTAAACCCCTATAGGCCCCTCAAGATTTGGTTTTTGTGCACCTTAGCCGCTCAAACTTGAGGTTCAAAGCAGTTTAACCCTCTAACTTCAGTTTGGATATCGGAAATCCTAAATCTTCTCCACAAAAATTTCAGAAATTTTTTTTGAGCCAAGTCTAAATTGTCGTATTTAACAAAGCATATGGCCCCATTTTGACTACTAATGTTTGGGTGCCTTCAGCAGAGATATGCAAGCAAACAATATAGGCATAATTGGCTAGAGTCAGCAAGTGGTCCATTATTCCAAAATTTACAATGGAAAAGCAATAATCATAGTTTCTGCTACAAATAATAAATGAACTTAATATATCACAAAAATACTAATAGATGAATAAAATAGATAGCTTGAACAAATTCTATCCTTTCAGAACTCTAGTTATATATCCAATACAGATCATTCAAGATTATGATTACCACAAAGAATTAGTAATCACACAGTAAAAATAGTGATACAAAATAAAATACACTATCTGTAGCAGGAAGATCATAAAAGGAAATCGAGATCAAACATAATCCAGTAACAACACTGATGCATTTTTAAATGAAATGAGGGAGGAGCAAGCAAGATTCTAGGTGAAACAACCCTTTTAGCATAAATAATATTCCAGGTAGGTTACATCCATTGCTAAAGTGGACAAAAATAGTGCACCAAGAATAAGGAAAAAAGAAAAATCAACATCCGAAGTAAAAAAGTTGTATAAAGTGGAGGCATAACACAAATAAGATCATCATTTAGCATCAACCAATTATGAATTATCATCCATCGACAACGTCAATTCCATGAGATTACCAAGTCAAAAATAATGTGGATGTTTCAGTTCCTCAAGCCAGAATGCTAATACCAAGTATTCAACAAATTTATTTTCATAAATTGTTTCTATCAAATAAATGAACATACTAGATAACAATTAGTAAACCGAAGGAAAAAAGCATAATAAAGCATCAAGCCAAGTGTTAATGAATGAAATATCCACACCAAACTTTTGTAATGAATTGCATTTTAGGAGGCTCAAAGGGATAGTCACTGCAACAAATTGAACTCCATCATTAACTATGAGAAAAATATTTTGCAAAATGAGGAAACAATTATGATGCATAATGCTGAGAAAATATTTTGTAAAATGAGGAAACAATTATGATGCAGAAACTTGAGTACCAATGGTACAAGATGTCAATGAATACCAGTATATTAAAATTTTGGTGGCAGTGTTACCAAGTTTATACAAATGAAGCACTTCAATATGCTAATTCATACTTGGGTGTCAAATGTTATCTCAAATTTTCTTTCCAGAAATATTCCTAACATTTTTATAAGAAAACACAACTTAATAAATACAAAAACATAAATATAAAAAATTGATTCCTACATTGTTATTTTTTAAACAAAAAAAAAAACACCATGTGTCAAAGTAGTATTTACTAGCCATGTTAAAGTAATATTCACACAATTGATATATTATACATGCACAGGTGACACAGTAGGCAGACCAAGCAATATTACATGTATAAGTGCTATAGTTATCACATTGTTCTGTGACATATGTCATAACTGACTCCAAGTAATTTGTATTCGATTCAAAAATCACATCGCAAATATATCACTTTTTTAAAGAATAATAAATCATTAACTGATACGTTATCCGATCTAAATTTTTATATATTTTTTATTATTTTGTATTTTTTAATAAATAGTTACGTTAGTCCACATGGAATCTGGAATGGTTAGTATATGAGGTGTTGTCTAAGAGGTCCTGGGTTCAAATCGTGCGAGGTACACTCGATTAAAACTTTGGGTGTTTGGTATATTAATTTTTGACCCAACTGTCCACTAATTACTCCGGGGATCTTGATTTACCTCCCTCTTGATGGCCTTGGGATGGGTGGGGCGCTGGTGGTGAACGATTTCGCCTTTTTTTTATCTAATAAATAGCTACGTTAATAGAATATTAATTTTTGCACACTATTTTTATGTTAATATGTATACGGTTAATAATATATTAACGATGTATTTTTAATATGTGTCATTAATATTTATTTATTAAATTTATATTATTAACAATGTATCTTAATATGTATGTCATTAATAATATTATTAATAGTATTTTTTTAATGTGCACGGTTAATAACACATTGTTAAAAATCCTTTTTTATTATAGTATAGTGACAGAAATATATTTTCGTAAATTAGTCACTAAAAATTTCATGGAATCCTCATTCCTATTAATGTGCATTATGAATTTTTTTTTATCAGTTTCGATTTCTTCATTTTTTTTATAAGATTCGATATTTATCCCAAAAAATTAATTTATTACATCTCAATTTATTTATATTTTGACATTATCAAATATCAAAACAAACACAAAAAGCAATATCAATTTTTTTCATGATCCACAACAAATGAATCGCAAAGATATATATTTTCCCATGACATATGTATATATAGCACGATTAATAATCAGTCGGGAGAGAAACACAAGAAGAACATACTTATTTTTGGCAAACTACAAATGCCTTTGCAAAAGAAGAACATACTTATTTTTGGCAAACCACAGATGGCTTTGCAAATGAACAAGTCAACCACAAAAT
This sequence comes from Boesenbergia rotunda, assembly GCA_024364735.1. Classification (NCBI taxonomy): domain Eukaryota; kingdom Viridiplantae; phylum Streptophyta; class Magnoliopsida; order Zingiberales; family Zingiberaceae; genus Boesenbergia; species Boesenbergia rotunda. Next base: position 78,513 of record JAGFNQ010002711.1, read on the forward strand.
TCCATCCTTAACCAAATTCCATTAGTTATTAATCAATTATTCTTTCCATATGAAAAAAATTCAACAAAAAATATGATTGGGCAAATAATTACTCATATTTGTATAGTTTATGCCGTAAAATATCGATATTTTTCATAATTTTCATTTTATTTATTTTTTAAATAAATTTTAAAAAACTTCGCGGGATTCATCCGTCAAAGTTCCACAGTTGAATGGAACCAAAAATGTCTACGTCGTTGTCGTTGTCGCCGCCGTCGCTCCAGTAATCCTGATCGGCTACGCTCCAGTAGACGTCGTCCAATGCAAAAGGATCGCCATAGATAAACTCCGGCGCCAACACCTCATCAATCCCCGAGCCGCCCTCTCTTCCTCCTTCCTTCTCCGCAGCCTCGACCTGGCCTCCGCCGCCGCCGCCGCCACAGCCGCCCCTCTCCGGCGCAGGCACCTGCGATAACCTCCCGCATTCTTGCGCGTACCTCACCGCCTTGTACTTTATCTCGTGCTGGCTCAGCCCCTCGGGCGCCTCTATGTCCGGCAGCTGGTCCGGGAAGTTGAAATACTGTTTCTCGTCGGGGCCGCGAAGGCAGAGCATGGCGGCGTCGTAGGCCCTGGCGGCCATCTCCGGCGACAGGAACGACCCCAGCCACAGGCGCTTCCGGCTGTTGGGGTACCGCACCTCCGCCACCCACTTGCCCCACTTCCGCAGCCGCACCCCCTTATACTTCGCCGGCGCCGGCCCAGACCTCTCTCCCTCCCGGTCCATGTTTTGGCAATCGAGGATACTCGGAGTGGTCCATATATAACTAACGGCGAGCGAGGGTACGTGTCATTCGCCATCTCAGACACTGTTGACACAACTATTCATAAATCATAACTACTAATTTTAGGCGTGATGAATTTAATCAGGTGTGTTATTTTTTCCGATTCTCAAAATAAATAAAAAATCTATTATTTTAAATCAATTATCTATTAAATAAAAATTATATCTCCTTAAAATAGAGTGATAACTAACCCATAGGATAATATCATTATCAAATTTAAAAATTAAATTAGGTGAAATTAGGTGTCTATCCTTCCTAATTATGTGTTAATCATTATTCGAATTAGTAGCTCCGTGATTTATCTCTCTCTGAGACGTATTGACAGAATGCTAAGACGAATAAATCGTCTTTTGTCATTATTAAATAAAAATTATTTATTAAATCATCAAATTAAAATTTATTTTTTAAATATTTAAAATACTGAGTAAATATTCTATCGTTCTACCATTGCTCCAGGAGTCCTCTCACTAGTCCAAATCATTACACTATACGTAAAACTGACCGATTGAGTAATAATCAGCTATATTACAACACGTCAGTGACTAATTAAAAGTAAATTAATTTTCAGAAATTCAAAAAACACCGTCCTCCTTATTCAACTATTGGTCTAATGCGGCCGCATGATCTTTACGACATCATGTTGATTAATTATGTACTATTTGATTTGATTTGGAATCAATATAAAAAATCATATGTTAATTAGGATATCCAATACAATTGATAATTATACTCATTTATAGAAAAATAAATTAAACAATTATGTCATGATGGGTTGTTCTTAGGATCAATAACATTTCTAGAGAAAAAAAATATGAACAAGACAGCAAACAAATTGAACCTGAGGTGACCAGTCCAACCTTACGGAAGTTTCCCACCGGTCATCAAGGTAAATCGGAAAGCGCTCACGGTGGGCAGTCTAGAAGCCCAACGTCCCAGGATTCGCCCCCATTTGAAGGAAAAATTCCTGCAAAAGAGAATATCAAACGTGTGGAGTCTATAACTGTAGACTAAAAATTAAAAAAAAAATTGATTAACCCAGATTTCTCAATCTTGAACAATCGACCTCACTCGATAGAAAATTTTCATCGGTCATCAGGATAAATCGAAAAATGCTTGTGGTGGGCAGTTCAAAAACCCAGCATCTCAGGATTCGCATTCCATTTAGAGGAAAAATTTCTACCAAATATGTCATAGCTAAAAATCAAACTGTGAATATCTGGGATGATAATTAGTCATCCTTTTACTGTACCATAATTCAACAGCGAGACTAAAAATTAAAAGTAGAATGATGTAGTGGTTAATTAGGTTTTTTAAATGGTTAACTAAGGGGGCGCTTGGTATATATTTGGCAATGGGAATGATAATGGGTTTGATTGAGGGGTTTATGAGTTTGGTGATAACCTAGTGGGGGGTGGGTTATGAAATCAAGGGTATCATATCCTTATTTTGATTCCGATTCCCATATACCAAGCATCATCAATGGGAATGAAATAGATTTCATTCTCATTCCCACCTTCTAAACCCATTTACCAAGCGCCCCCTAAGTATTTAAAGATCGAATTTGAATTACGGTATTCTATAAGAATTTTTCTACAATACATATTCCTACAAATATGATATTCATCGATATGATTTGATGTCATACATATGCTTTTGGTTATATATAGATCTATTATTTGCAACTAATATTTTGTTTATTAAAAGTTGTTGTAAAATAATAGATGCCTATAAACTCTTAATGTTTCATAAGCTTACTCATTATTTTATAACCTATCATTTCTCATAACCTCCTAGTGAGAATAAGAGTTTCAAGATGGTAATATGCTTATAAATATCTTGTATGTATTCATTTTAAAGATGAGTATAAAGGAAAAGGTGAATAATATTTTCTTTTCATTTGCAATTATTTCACAATACCTTATCAGCACGAAAGTTTTGTTCTTTTAATTGTTAAGTAATTGTTTGGTTAACTATTAGTTAGTTACTTATTTGTATGACTTACAACGTTTTAAAAATATTTTACAATTATACTTTATAAAATCATCTTTTGATTATACCGTGTTTTATAATTTAGTACTAAATATGTATGATGCATGCTAATTATTATTAATGATTTAGTTTTTTTTGTATTAGATTTTATTATGTCTAATCTTTCAAAGTTAGAGTTTGCAACTCTTGACATTTCGGGAAAAAATTATCTATCGTGAATTTTGGATGTGGAGATTCATTTAGATGCAATGAGTCTTGGCGACACCATAAAAAATGGAAATAAGGAATCTTTACAAAATCGTATAAAAGCAATGATATTTATTCGTCACAATCTTCATGAAGGATTGAAAACTGAATAATATTTGACAATCAAAGATCTACTTGAGCTATGGAATAATTTGAAGGAAAGGTATAATAATATAAAATTGTGATTCTTCCAAAAGCTCGTTACGAATGGATTCATTTACATTTACAAGTTTTTAAATCTGTAAGTGAATATAACTCAGCTATGTTTAGAATCAACTCAAAATTAAAATTATGTGATGAAAAAATTACTAATTATGATATATTGGAAAAAACATATTCTACCTTTCATGCATTTAACATACTCATGCAGCAGTAATATAGAGAGAAAAGTTTCAAGAAATATTTTGAGTTAATTACATATCTTCTTGTGGCTAAGCAAAACAATGAGCTTTTGATGAAAAATCATGAGACCTGCTCAACTGATGCTAGTCCATTCCCTAAAGTGAATCAGATAACTTGTAAAAATGATAAACGATGACACAGATAAAAATTTCATCGTGGTCGTGGTCGTGGTCGTGGTCATAGACACAAAAATGATCGATTTCAAGAAAATCATGGTGATTATAATAATAAAAGTACAACAACTCACCAGAAGTGGGTTAACAATAATGCTCACCAGAAGTGAACAAATGACAATGATAAAAGGATTAAAAGTGGATATGATAATGAAGAAAATAAATCAAAAAATTCATGTTATAAATGTGGCATGAAAGGACATTGGTCACGTACATGTCGTACGCCAAAATATCTTTCTGATCTCTACCAAACCTCTTTAAAGGATAAATCAAAAGATATAGAGACAAATATTATCTTTCAAGATAATAACATTGTTCCTGGTCCTTCTATGACTACACATTTGAATGTCTCTGATTTCTTTGCAGATCTTGATGGAGGAATAGACAATTTAATTGGAAATGAAGATATTAATGGAAATATCTAACCTAATCAAATGTTTTAAAAAAAATTAGTTCATTTGTTATTATGTTTCTTTAGTAATCTTTTAGTCGTCTCTCATTATGTATTTCTTTTGTTTTAATGAAGAATATGATGGCTTTTGGAGTCAATGATGAAGATTTATGCCTTGTTGATAATGCAACGACACATTCTATATTTAGAAAGAAAAATATTTGTTCTTATTTAGAAGTGGGTGAAAGTAATGTTAATACAATATCTGGTAGTACAAATATTATTGAAGGCTCCGGAAGAGCTAATATATCATTATTTAGATGAACGAAATTTATTATTGATAATACATTATTCTCTCTTAAATCTCAAAGAAATTTGTTAAGTTTAAAAGATATTCGCTGAAATGGATATTACATTGAGACACATAATGAGAATTTGAATATCTTTATATTACAAAATTAGTGTTTGGTAAAAAACACATATATAAAATATTACCCGCTTTCCCATCTGGTTTGTACTACACGATATTATATGCAGTAGAAACAAATGCAATAGAAAACTCAAAATTTACTGCCTCAAATGATTTTATTCATTGACATGACCGATTGAGACATTCTAGTTCTACAATATTTCAAAAAATTATCAAGAATTCACATGGACACCTATTAATGAATCAGAAGATTCTTCAATTTAATGAATTCTTATGTGCTGCTGTAGGCAGTTACAACTGCACACGTTGTCAGATGTGGCAACGTGTGTGAGGAAGTGTCGTGCAGCGCTTCGATCTGTCTTTTCCCCTATAAAAGTGAGTTCGTCCAAGCGAACGAGGGGTGCGAAATCTGTGTGCGAAGGCAGAGAGCGAGAGAGAACAGCAGAGAGCGAGAGAGAGCAGCGCAGAGGAAGCGTTCCGATAGGCTGCCAAAGTGCAAGATCATCAGAGAACACCCGAGGCGCGGCAAACTTGGTTCGTGGACGGGTAGGGACCTTCCCAGTGTGTGATCGTTCCTCAGACGGCAAGCTTCTTCCTTCGCCGGAGACGAAACAGAAAAAAATTTTCATCCACTGTAAGGTTTTCGTTTTTCCGTTTAAATTGCATTTAATCCTTATATAAATTGCCTAAACGATGCAAATCTGTCAACATTGGTATCAGAGCCAAGTTTTGCATCGTTTAATAAGTAAAAAGAAAAAAAATTCGCGTTTTTCGTCGCTGCGGAAGAGATGATGAACAGTGAATTTTACTGTGCCGTCGTTTGAGAAATGTGTGCAGAGAACATTTTTTTCTCAAACCTTCTATGTGCATGTGCGCAGAAAAAAAATCAATGCGCTGTGTGCGCATGTGGCAACTGTTGCATGAAAACAGTAATTTAAAAAAAAAACAATGGTAACAGAAACGAACTTGTAGTTCGTGCATTTGCTTTGATAAATTTTTTTTTTCATTGTTTGTTTTTTTTTAAAAAAAAAAAGGGAAAACAAAGACTGCATGTTACAGTAATCTGAAACCATTTTTTTTTAATTAAAGATTAAACTTTGTGTTTTATTTTTAATTAATCTATGTTTGGTCTAATTAACTTGATTTGGTCCAAACAATTAATTGGTTTAATCGGATCAATTACATTGGTCTAATGGGCCTAGCCATTACTTGGAGTGCACGGCAGGAGCCTGGACAATTTAATATGATACCCGGCCAATAACACTGGGTGCTCTTCCAGCAATAGTATTTGACACTATTGATTGAGTAGAGATAGACTCGGTATTTGACTGAGTGAACATAAGTCAACATGGGTTGACTTAATATAGTTGACTATGGTCAACTTAACTCATGACTCGTCGAGTAGTTGTTTGGAACATCTATGACTTGACTTAAACAACTTAATAATAAACTTAATGGATAGGCTAAGTGGCTAGGAATGTAGAGATAAGGAACACCACACTAAGTGCTTGGGTACCTGGGGTGCTCGGAGCAACTTATGTAGGAGTTTTGGATCTCACATAAACACTATCAACATGAGTCTTCATAGGATTAGTTAAATGTCTATCTATGGGTCAAAATATCAATTGATTGATCAATGGGTCAATCGATTGTAGCCCCTGAAAATCAGGAAGTTTTAGTTCTTCTTGATTTTAGTGTATTTTGTTCTGTGCCTGGATAAATTGAAATAAACTGGTATTTGTACTAGTTTGTCGGTTGTGTACTGACATGATTCATTTCAATTTTGCAGATGGTACGGATGTATACCACGATGACACGGCGCGATGTGATGCGCAATCGGTATAGAAAGGCTATTGAAGATATTGAGTACGACCCTTTCCATGGAATTCAAGGACACATAGGGAAACTTGATAGGCTATTCTGGAAGCTCGAGATGCAAGATTTTCCAATTCTTGATAACTACAGAATTGGGGCGTTGATTCGTTCATTGCCCGAAAATCTTGGGAATATAGCACGACAGATATGGGGTTTATATGAAGGACGTATTTCATATACCCAGTTGTGCACTGAGCTACTTCACTACGATGAGTGTGAAGAAGATCCAGAAGAATATCCAGAGGAAGACTCAGAGAAGAGCTTATCTGTGGGCTCTCTTCGTGTAGGCTCTTTGCAGGATTCTGTGTCCTGGCATCATTTTGATAGTGTCCTAGTCGAGGATGTCCCAGTTCAGACCAAGATGACTGGGCGTGTTTGGATTGCTGCTGCGCTAGGGTTTGTCCTAGTGGGAGCAGTAATAGCTTATCTAGTTTATTAGGAGTTGTTTCTAGTTTATGAGTAGGAAGAATGTTATATGTAACATTCTTAGTAGAGTTCTTTGTTATCTGTTAACAATGTAAACATGCTTAGTTAATGTTCATTTTATGCTGTTAACTCTACATGATGCATGATTAAATGATATGTTCATTTATTGTTATATATCATGCTATGATAATGATTAATTTCATTAAGTGGGATGTATGTAATAAAATAGATCAATATAAGTCAGATTGGCACATACAAATGATGAGTGATAACATAGTTGTCACTTGATTTTGTAAACCAGATCAGATTTATTTTGAGTTTATTTTAAGATTACATGCATGGAATACATACACTGAATATCTAAATAATCTGTTTATTTATGATAGATTATGGCAACAAAGAACATCATAGCTGAATTAAATAAAGGTGAAAAACTGAATGGCGATAACTACAAAATATGGCACCTCAAGATCCAATATGTTCTTGAGGAACAAGAAGTTCTGGAGGCTATTAATCAGGTTATGATAGAACCTGTTGAGAGTACTGCAGCACAATACAGACGTGATCTGGATGCCTACAAGGCATGGAAAAAGAAAGATTCCACTGCTAAGGGCATATTGATAAGTTCAATGGTGGATGACTTAGTATTTGAGTATGAGCCATATCCTTCAGCTCATGCAGTCTGGGTCGCCCTTAGAGAGAAATATAGTGGAACCAGTCTGAGCAAGCTTCGACAGCTGACGATCAAGTTCGACAGCTATAAGAAGCGCCCGAATGTATCTATGGTTCAACATATCAGGGAGATGTCAAACATGATTCGGGAGCTTAAAACTGCTGGTCATGAGTTGACTGATGAACAACAGGTTCAGGCAGTTATTTCGTTCCCTTCCAGATTCTTGGGAGACCATGAAGCAGACCTTAACTCACAGTGAGAGTATTAAGACTTTCACTGATGTCTCACGCCATGTTGAACTGGAGGCGGAGAGAGTAGAATCCGCGAGGATTTCTGGCCAAGCCTATTTGGCTGCCGGTTCTGCTGGATCATCTGGATCCAACAAAAGAAAATGGTTCAAGAAGGGAAAGGGGAAGAAAAAGGAGGCTGCTACTGCTACTGTGAAGGATCAAATCAAGAAGAAGAAGACAGGAAAGAAACCTAAAAGCAGGGTGTCTTGCTTTAATTGTGGCAAAAAGGGCCACTATGCTCGGGAATGTACTGAGCCGAAAAAGGTAACTTCTAGTCTGTCTTCTGAGCATTTTGTTGCTAGTACTGTGTTGATGGCTGATTCTTACCCTTTGTGGATTATAGATTCGGGAGCCACCAACCATGTAGCTCGGGAGCGAGTTACTTATGTGGCGTACCGGCCGGGGTACCAGCTGGCAACAAATGGATCTATGTAGGAAACAATGCAAGAGTCGAAGTCAAAGGAGTCGGCACTTGCAAACTTAACCTTCGTGGTGGAAGTACTTGTTTCTACATGATGTATTGTATGCTCCTGAGATTCGAAGGAATCTTGTAACTGTTACTTGTCTTCTTGATTTAGGGTACTCTATTAATTTTTTCAGCCGATGTGTAGAACTTAAGATTGACTCTGTGTCAATCGGATATGGTTTTTTTATCAAATGGTTTTATGGTACTAGATGTGGTGCCTGATGAAAATTATGCGATTGATAGTTATTTTTCAAACATTGCTCTACTAGTGATGCAAATATTACTGATAAAGTTTGGCATGCTAGATTAGGACATATAGGACAAGATCGCATGAATCGATTAGCTAGAGAGGGCTTATTGGGCTCTCGGGCTAAGATAAACTTGTCTATATGTGAGCATTGTCTTGCTGGAAAAGCAACGAGGAAACCATTTGGTAAGGCTATTAGAGCTGATTCTCCATTGCAATTAGTTCATTCGGATATATGTGGTCCAATGAATGTGAAGGCTAGGCATGGAGGTTCCTATTTCATTACATTTATTGATGATTTCACCAGGTATGGTCATGTGTATTTGATTTCTCAAAAATCTGAAGCATTGGATTGCTTCATTCGTTATATGAACGAAGTTGAGAATCAACGGAACGTAAGGTTAAGGCCTTACGCACTGATCGTGGGGGTGAATATCTGTCTGATCTGTTCAAGACAACATGTAATGATAGGGGATTATTAGACAGTTAACGATCCCAGGAACTCCACAGCAAAATGGGGTTGCTGAAAGAAGAAATAGGACTCTTCTTGAAATGGTTAGGTCTATGATGGCGCAGGCTAATTTACCAATCTCCTATTGGGGAGATGCATTATTGGCAGCAGCCTATATACTTAACAAAGTGCCTTCAAAATCTGTTCCATCTACCCCATATGAACGTTGGACAGGCAGAAAACCAGATTTGAGTAATCTGAGACCCTGGGGGTCAGCTGCCTACATTCATGATAGTTCTCACAAGTATGGAAAACTGGGACCTAGAGGTAAGAAATGTATCTTTATAAGATATTCTGAGGCCTCCAAAGGTTATGTTTTCATAGGTGAGCAACACGATGGAACAATCTCTGAGATTGAATCTAGAGATGCCACTTTTCTAGAAACTGAGTTCCCAGCTAGGGGTGAAGTGATAAGACAGTTCCTTTATTTGAGGAGGATGGGTCATTATCAACTGGACAGGTGTCAAGTGTGATACCTGAACCCAGTCAACCGAGTGGGAGTAATTTGCCTAGTCACGGGGTGACTTCTCAACAGCCCAATATACGGAAAAGTGTCCGTAAGATCATACCTAAAAGGAGGTTTGATATTGAGAATGAGGCAATGATGATACTCCCAGTTGATAATGATGAACCTCAATCTGTTGAGGAAGCTTTGGGATGTAGGGTTGGTGAAAAGTGGAAAAATGCAATGGAAGAAGAGATGGAGTCAATGATTCGGAATCAAGTTTGGGAGTTAGTCGATCTTCCTCCTGGCCGAAGGGCTATTGGGAATAAATGGGTTCTTAAAATAAAGAGGAAATTTGATGGATCGATTAACCGATACAAAGCTCGTTTGGTTGCAAAAGGGTTTACCCAATTGGAGGGTATAGACTTTGAAGAGACATTTTCTCCTGTAGTGAAGTTTGTATCAATCCGAGTCATTTTAGCTTTTGTAGCACATTATGACTTGGAATTACATCAAATGGATGTCAAAACCGCTTTCCTTAACGGAGAGCTTGACGAGGAAATCTATATGGTTCAGCCAGAAGGTTTCGTTGCTTTAGGTCAAGAGGAAAAAGTATGTAGATTGAAGAAATCTATATATGGGCTGAAGCAAGCGTCAAGACAGTGGAACATAAGATTTAACGAAGTGGTTTTATCTTATGGTTTCGAAATGATCAATGAGGATCATTGCGTTTTCCTAAAGAAGGAAAAAGGAAAGTATGTCATTTTATCATTATATGTTGATGATATGCTGATAGCAGGAAATGACATAGGTTTTGTTAGAGAAGTCAAAGAGTGGTTATCTTCACAATTTGACACAACGGATATGGGAGAAGCTGAATACATCTTAGGGGTTAAGATCATCAGGGATCGATCTAAGAGACTTTTGGGTTTGTCACAAGAGTCTTATATAACTAAGATGTTACAACATTTCAGCATGTCTGATTGCAACAGTGAACAGACACCTACTGTGAGAGGTACTGTTCTGAACAAAAGTATGAGTCCCAAGACTCCAAATGATATAGCCGAGATGAATAAAAAACCATATGCTAATGCCATAGGTAGTTTAATGTATACCATGTTGTGTACTCATCCCGATATCAGCTATGCTGTTGGCTTAGTCAGCCGGTTCCAGTCAAACCCAGGACCGAGACACTGGAAGGCAGTGGAAAAGGATATTCAGATATCTGAAGGCGACGACAGATTATTGTCTCTGTTATCAAGGATCAGATATGAGCCTGAAGGGCTATTCAGATGCAGATTGGGCTGGGGACCTGGATGATAGAAAATCAACATCAGGCTATGCTTTCTTGTTGAATGGTGCGCCATCTCCTGGAACAGCAAGAAACAGGCCTGCGTGGCCTTATCTACTATGGAAGCTGAATATGTGGCATGTTCAGCTGCTGTGCAAGAAGCAGTCTGGTTGAGAAGGTTCCTGAAGCATCTGAAGATTGCTGAGGATAGTGGGAGTCCAGTTACTGTCTACTGTGACAGTCAAGCTGCTATAGCTTTTTCTAAAGATCCCAAATATCACAGCAAAAGCAAGCATATAGCTATAAAGTATAACTTTATCAGGGATATTGTTGCTAAAAAGAAGGTGGTTCTTGAGTATATCCCTACACGAGCTATGCTTGCAGATCCTTTTACTAAAGCCAATGACTAGAGAGTCATTCAATGAGCATGTAAAGTCTATGGGACTTCGAAGAATGTAACAAAATTGTAATTGACAATCAGATATGTTTTGATTGTTTGAAATGAAAGTCATAATTTATTCAGTGTATGTGTGTTTATGTTACATTCTAATAAGATCTCGGTGAGCATGTTGGCAGGTAGTGATTGGTCCTCTCACATGGACAATCATCTCTATTTGTTTTGTATGATAGAGGTAAGACCGATGCTTATAGGTCAGCTTATGTGGCTGTTGGCTTGGGAAGCTGTAAAATTTGTTACATTCCTATAAGTTTGGGTCGTCTTGATATTTGTATCAAGATAAGATCATTTTATGGTAAATGATTGAAGTAAATGAACCCACCATTTGCTATACCTGTTTTGAGCCAGATTAGAATTCATATGTTGAATTCTGGATTCATATGTTGAATTCTGGATTAGGCATTGGGAATGTCTAGATCGAAATCTGTACGATGTTGTTTTTGAGCAAACATGCACTCTTTATTGGTAAAGAGGATAACATCGTAGCATGTGATTCATACCACATGTGCTACTGCGACAATAAGGATAGTAGAAAAATTAATCCCTGCTTCTCTACTATGTGAGCCCTTTGAGATTATATGTTAATCTCAGCATTTGCCTTTAGTGACTGTTTAGCTGTCTACTTGAAGTTTTAATCAATGCTCGCTACTTTAGCATGTCGACCTATGACTATGGATGATGCGGTCTATGGAACATGTCTAGGAAAGCAATTGATTAAAATGAATGGATTCTAGCTAAAAAGGAAGATTAAATAGGTTTACATCTTTGAGTATATTCACTGGTCGACCCTTTTCTGTTGTGTACAGAAATGTTTGTGAATATTGTGAATATGAGACATGCTCTTGACATTATGATCGTAATGAGGGATTAGAGATGTTCATATTGATGTAAATGTGGATTATTTAATCTGGGTAAATAGCAAGACAAGACATATCCAGGAGAATGGTTTTGTACCAACTGGATAATGGCTGTGTGCCATCAGGTAATGGTTGTGTACCACCTGGAGGATGACTTTGTGTCATCAGGAGAATGATTATGTGTTATTCAGAGAATGGTTATGTATCATTCAAAGAGCGGCTAAGTTAGGCGTAACAACTTTTCTTAGCATTGATCGCTCTATGAGCAGCTATGTAAGGTGTAACAACTTTCTTAGCATTTGATTGCTCAGTGTGCTTGCTGTCGCACGAACCATTTTCTAGAGTATGAATTGGATGTTCTATTAGTCTATGTGACTATTGATCTCTGTTCTATTAGTCTTTTGGGGACTATAGATCTCGGCTTTGTTAGTCTATGTGACTAAATACCTCTTATTAGTCTATGTGACTAAGGACTCTGGCTCTTCTTAATGGTCTATGTGACCATTTACCCTTTAATACCTCTTAATGGTCTATGTGACCATTTGCTTTTGTGGCATTCACTTGGACGAGTGGGAGATGTAGGCAGTTACAACTGCACACGTTGCCAGATGTGGCAACGTGTGTGAGGAAGTGTCGTGCAGCGCTTCGATCTGGCTTTTCCCCTATAAAAGTGAGTTCGTCCAAGCGAACGAGGGGTGCGAAATCTGTGTGCGAAGGCAGAGAGCGAGAGAGAACAGCAGAGAGCGAGAGAGAGCAGCGCAGAGGAAGCGTTCCGATAGGCTGCCGAAGTGCGAGATCATCAGAGAACACCCGAGGCGCGGCAAACTTGGTTCGTGGACGGGTAGGGACCTTCTCGGTGTGTGATCGTTCCTCAGACGGCAAGCTTCTTCCTTCGCCGGAGACGAAACATAAAAAAAAAAAAAAATTTCATCCACTGTAAGGTTTTCGTTTTTCCGTTTAAATTGCATTTAATCCTTATATAAATTGCCTAAACGATGCAAATCTGTCAACACAGGCCTAGTTAAGAACTAGGTTAAGTCCAAGGTGGGTTAACTGAAAGCTAAACACTTGACAAATAGAGAAGTCTTGAAGGAGTAAACTTCAAGCATGTGAATATAGTAGGTTAGGTAAACCAAGTACTAGGTTTTACATGCTTTATGTGTTGCTTGTATGTTTGTGTTGCACGAAGATGCGGTTGGATGAAGACTCAGGAGATCAGAGCTCGTTCGGAGAATTAGACCAAGTTTGGAAGGGTAAACCATTTCAGTCGACCCGAACAATTTCCAGGCGACCCGAATGCTCCAAGTGACCTAAACAACTTTCAAGCGACCTATGGTCCAGTTGACCAAAACAACTTTCAGTCGACCTGAAGCAAAGTTTATCATCTTTAAGTAGTTCAATCAATGGAAGAGTTTTAACCAAGTTCTAGATGATTGGATGGTGTTCCAATAGACCGGAAGGCCAAAATTTATCTCAAAGAGGACCGAGTTTGCAGCTAAATCAATAAAGGTTCAATCGACCGGAGGGAGGTTCAATCCACTAGGATAGTGTCGATCGACACCAACTATAAGCAATCTCTTCATTCTCAGTGCTCAGAAAAAGTTTTCAAGTCTTGCTTGTGTGGTTGGGAAGCGTTAGGAGTGTCGTGACACTTAGTGTTTCCAACTGATTCCCAACAAGTTTGTTTCATTTATATGTTTATGCTCTTAATTTCTACATCTTTTTATTATTGTGGTTGTGTCCTTTACAAAACTTATAAGAGGTTTCTCTGCCTTTGAAAGGATTCCGAAAAGGAGAAAATCACTAATGATCACATTGGGACATAGGAGGAGTAGGGACTCGGGGGTTTGTCGAACCACATTAAAACTTTGTGTTCTTTCTTGTAAATAGATCCTACAAATATATGGGGCAAGGCATAGCCTTATTGTTGAAACTCTATTTCCCCAAATGGTCTAAAGTTCAAAATTCTTTCTTTTCTTGTAATTATGCTCTTGTAATTCGCAGTGCTACAAATTCATCTTGTAAGAGGGAAATGTAAGAAACATTTCTCCACCTTTATTCCTTACTAAGAAAGAGAAGGCTCTTTATTTCTTAATTTAATTGAATATATTTTATATATTATTGTTTTTCGGTTCCGATAACTTTGTGTTGTAGATATTTGATCTTCGTCCCTTCTCTACCCTCTCCTCAATTCTACATCATATTTCTCTCAATATGATTTACATCAAATATGTTTGTTCAAATATCAAAACATAACACTTAGTCTATCAGAACCAAACTAGGGATGATTGCACCAACACCAATTATATTTTGATAGCTAGTTGGCATAACTACTAGGGGATGACCATTAGAACTCAATTTATAAGTCATCTAGGTGAATCTTTTAGCATAAGAACTTATAAAAACTATAAAACTATCTCTAATCATTCCTTGTTTTCTCCCTCTTGTTGAAATGCCTGAGGGAACATTAAGAGGCTTTGAAAGCAAAGATAAGGTTTTATCCTTAAATTTAAAACTCTCTTGGACAACAAACATACACTCATCTAAGGTTAGTTGTTTATTATAGGTTAAGGCTAATGTTTTTGACAGTGTATTTATTTCTAAAGGGTATCTAGAAGTATTTGGTTTATGTTAGATTGATTATTCAGTAAAAGATCTTAAGCAATGATGAGATCTCACCTGGGATAACTTATGTAGGACAGGGGAAGAATAAGTTTTTGTGATTTTCTTTGGCAAGGGTATTTATGTTTATGATTGCTTGACCTCACTTTAGCCTAGAAATAGCATAGACAGACTAACCTTAGAAATATTTATGTTTATTGATATGTTCCAACTTCCTTCTCTAGTTGGAACATATCAATCTAGCATTTTGACCTCGCTTTAGACTAGAAATAGCATAGACAGACTTCTAGGAGGATCAAGAAAAGAGGTTATATTTTTTGTTTCTCAAACTTAAATGTTAAAGAGAATTTTGTTAAAAAAACCTTTTTGTTAGTTATTTTCACTTTACTTTAACCTACATTCAACACATGAATTTTTTAGAAGCTCCAAAGTAGAACTTGCTACATAATTGAACTTTCTCTATATGTTTATGAGGCTACCACATACCTAGCCAATTTATTCATCGTGGGACTACATGTATCCTTCAATACCTCTTTCTTAGCCTTTGTTACGGTTAAAACAAGAGCTTAAGGACAAATTTAGTCGAGAAGAGAGAGTTCACAAGCAAGAAGACGACAATGAATATGAGGTTGATAGAAAATAGGTAGCATAGACATGATTTTCCATCAAACAATTGTTTTTATCATGAAATTGGTCGGTGGACTCAGATTTATCTCCATCTGTTGTCATTCCACCTGCCATCAATTATTCATCATGCTTGGGACCGCCCAGGTACCACCGGATCCAACAAATCAATAGTGCAATGCATGTTATTGGGATCTATTCTCAACTATTTGTTAGACGTCTATTTTTTTAATATAAAGGATTGTTGAATTAGGATAAAATACTCTTATTATTCTATCATTTGGAATGAACGATATTATTTTTATATTATTTTTTATTCCAATTGGAGAATATGCTAAAAGAAATAACAAAAGAAAAGCTGTTTACTATCTCTCCGAAGGTTAAGGTGCCATGATGAAAGGATGCCTTCACACTAGTCTACTTTTAGTCCCTTTCAAATTCACACACAGTCAGCATCAGATAAGGTCGGTGACACTGCTAAGGAACGTGTCCTTTTCATTTAAGAAACAAAAAACATGTGTTTTTTTTTCCTGAAAGGCAATCAGGTGTTCTAGTGTAACTGGTGGTGTCGATGGTATTGATAGATGAAGGTATGTATAAAGGTGATGCAGTGGTGTTGACAAAACCACTAGGTACTTAAAGATTGTCCATGGAATTGAAAAGGTTATCACAGTAATTGGAAATCCAAACAGGAATGAAAGGGAATCTAACATTATACATATTGTTAGAACAAATAGACCAAGAATATCAGGTTAGACAAGTGACCTGACCAAACGATTCAAGTGAATTGACTGGAGCAGCAGATCGATCAAGTCAAGTGAACTAACTGAGCCTCCGGCCGAGTGTATAGGTCGAGCTACACCACAAAACAAACCATATTGAAAAAAGTAAATGAAATTAACCGAGAAATAGATATAAAATAAACATAAATTGAATTATTCCACTAGATATATCATTCTATTACTACAACCAAACAAAAGAATATGAATCATTCTCCCATTACATTTCATTGCATTTGTAGTATCATTTTAATTCCACTCCATTCTTGGGTACCACATGCAACCTAATTAAGTGCAGGAATTAACAGACATGTCAAATAACATCAATTCAATGCATACATAACGAGATTACACGGGGCATTCACAAAACTTGTGGACGAGCTATCACACTAATAGCTGCAGCTACTGCATGTGTTGAACTTTCTTACGACATAAATTCACAATTTTTTAAGTGCTCACAATTAAAACCTCTTCTTCCTATCTCTCAATTCACTTGGCATGATAGAAACAGAGTCAACACAGAGCCCTCCTTTAGAATGTGTGCAGTCAATCTGCTTCATGGAAAATCTCAAATCCAGTGTCTCTGAACCAGTGACCACGAAGTCACCAACAAGGTATTCTATCCAGCCACCGCGCTTGAAGAATCCCATATCATTACTACTTTCAGGCTCATCCAGGCAACACTCTCTTGAAACATTTTGACCATCGGAAGTAGAAAGATCAAATCTTACAGGCTTTAGATCCCAACCATGAGTCTGGTCATAGCTACACGCACGGCGCCCCAACCTTCGAAAGAATTTTCCAAGGTGCAACCGAAATGACAAGCTGTAGACTCCTGGAGGGAATGGAAATTTTATCAAGCCTTGTACTTCAAACCACCATATTTGCTGAAGAAAGGCCACCACTTGGAACCTGTACTTCAAGAGTTGTATGAATTTAGTGTTAGAATATTTTCATAAATTAATTCTTGTTTGTCGACGAAATGAATAATGTTTGCCACTATGAAAATTTCGGGACCTAGGCATCTCTTCATGCAACAGATGTGTCCCAAAGTTGAAAGGGCAAACTTATTCGTGAAAGGTTATGTACTGTTTCATGAAGAGTTTTGTCTCTTCTGAATAGACATTTCAACAACTATAAATATATTGCATCATCAGTATTTCGGGTGTATCACTCTTTGGACTCCATTGTATGCTGAGAGAGATTTTTCGTATTGAAAACATCTCTTAAAAGATAGCGTCTACGTGCCTTGGAGTTAAACAATCTACAACATTTAGATAAACAATATTGTCTACACCAGTTCAGTTTCAGATTTAGCTTGGTGAACTATAATGGTCAAACTAAGAAGCCATCTTTGGCTACTCTGCATAAAGCCAATGCCAAGACTAGAAGTTGGAGGAACTTCAGTCTTGAAATTGTAGACATGGTAATGTGAAATCACAGAACCATTAATAATCGAGTTATGAAATAATTAATCAAATTTAATGTCGGAAGAAATATATTCAAAAGTAGAAAATTTAATAGAGCATATGCACTTGTACACAATCAAATCGAAAAATGGCAGAACAACTGAACAAGTAGCTTTTAGTGTTTAGGATTTTTTGTGCAGGACACCAGATAATCGAACCAGTCAAAAATGGTTCCATTTGATCACTTTCTAACCAAACACCATACTTTGATTCAAATCCCATGGTTTATCTTTAGAAGAGAATGTTTCCTTCCTGATTCTAAATCTAATATGTTATTGCTACTGCTATTCCTAGCTATAGCAAGCAGAAGAGAATTGGATTAATATTTTTTGACGTTGATGTTAGAATTTTTGTTTTTCTTCAACAAAAAATTGCAATATGATAATAACGCATTAGTTGAAGGACAAGTAGCATTTACGAAGCTTGGAATAATAATATAATATTCTAGTTAAAGAAAGACAAATTACATCTTTTATCATTGATACAAGATAAACATTCTGAGTCTACCTTAAAGTTCCAGCATAATAATAATCTTAAATGAATTCATCTTATGTATTTGAATTAAGAAAGGGTCAATTATTTCATTTAGGGGCTTTTAGTAAATTTTTCATGAAGGAGAACATAAAGTATACGTTTGTGTAATGAAATTCAAACAGGCCGGTAAATAATAATTCTCTAAAATAATTCAGTTTATAACTCATGAATTCAGAGAGATCAAACTTATAAGCATCAAATAAACTAAAGTTTGCCTTCAATTATTGCAAATATGTAGGTAAAATTGCACCTGGACTCCTGGGTTGGAATCCAACTCCAGTATCGTCTGTCCTCGATCCCAGTAATGGACATAGCCTTTGCAGAAACAGACACACAGACCCCGCCAGTGACTCTGTCCAGCCAGAGAACCTACGGAGTTAGGGCAGGCCACCGTCACGGCGCAGGATATGCCATCACGAAGGTATGCGGCGGAAAACGACACCGTACCTTGCATCGGTCATCGAAGGGCAAGGGACGCGAGAGGAAGGCGAATATGTCCTTCTTCTTCGACAGGAGGGAATCACCGGGCGGAAGGAGAGACAACAGCTGGGGGTAGGTGGGGGGCAATTTGAGCTCCCACACGGAGTCGGAGGAGGCGGCACCGCGGAACGCACGGTTTAGGCGCGCCAGATTGCAGATCTCGGGCGGGGTGAGGTAAGTGAACACGCAAGCCACACAGCTCTCAGGGATGTCCCCGAGGCCTGGGCCGCCAGATCCATCGCCGACGTCCACGGTCAAATTGGAGAGCGAAGCGCCCATATCCGCCACTAACCTTTCGAGAAATAGCAACAAGGAACCGATTCGTCCTTCGCCGCACCCCTCCGCCCACCGCAAGGTGGGATGGAGTGAGGCGAGGAGACCGAGATTGAAAAGGGTGTTTGGTTGGCGAGAGAGGCTGAGATGGATTGGGCTTGGCCACTGGGGAGGAGGGAGAGACCCGCGCCTGTTGCGCAGGCCGAGCGAGTGTTTCTTCTGAGGAAGAAGGGTGGCGGCTTCTCGTCCTCGTTTCTCCTTGCTCCTTACTCCGACGACGACTGGCGAAGGAGGGAACGGTAGTTGGGACGCCACCATACATAAAAAGAAGAGTAGTGTGGATGTAGATGTGGATGGAACCGACGTGAATGCACGCAGCCGGTTCGGTTCGGCCAGTTGGCGACTAAACTGAAAAATCTTAGGGTAAGTATCGCGGTGGTAAAAGGTGATTTGCTCGTCTTTTGCATCTTCGTCAATCCGTCTTAGGATCAACGCGGAAGAAGTAGATCACGAAGGCTACTAGCTTGGATGTTGTGGCTAGTACGTGAGGAGGGAGAGAATACTAGTTATCAGATTTTGACTCTAGACTTCATGGTGACAATACTTATGTACTAATTATAAGTTCATCCCGTGAAGACCTTACGGTAACTATCATGGGTATATTTGAAGAGGATATATTTTTAAATATTCTTTAACATTAAATATCTATGTTAAATGAGAGTATTTGAGATATATGTAAAATTTAGTATTGATCTACTATCTGATTTGAGGTTCCTAAATCAAATTAAAGTGTTTTAAGGAATGGATTAATAGTTAATATATGAATATTGTCATCTTGAAGTTTGAAGGTAAAATTTAATAAAGTTAACATGTCCGTCCTCCTCACTCACTCGTGATTTATCTTATCATATAGATTGATGAAGACATTAGGATAAATAAATCACTTTTTTATCACCTAAATCAAATTCAAGCATCTCACATAATATTTTTCTTTTTTGAAAATATACTATATGAATATTTAAAATTTTTTATTTTGAATACTATAATTCAAAAAAAAATTTAAATCATACAAAAATCTTATTAATTTAAATTCAATATAATTCAACTATTAAATATTAATATCTTAAACTTTAAATTATATAATATATCCCACAAAAATTTAAAATTTTTTATCTACTATCTAAGAAGGAAACTAAATTGGCTTAAATCTACACTAACGTAATTTTTAAAATTTTAAATTTTAAACTAAAATATATATAATATATTAAAAAAATTAAAAAAAAACAATTACAATTGCAATTCGATTGTATTCACACAATTAGATTTAGACCCCCGAATCACACATGCACGTATAAAAGTACTATCAGTCAGAATTTATGTAAAATCATCGGATAAAAGGCTTGAAAGAAATATCTATTCATCTCTGACTGTCTATGTTGAGGTCAACCATATCACGTGTAAAATGCATCGGCAAGTACGGTTTATGAATATATATATATTCAACCGTCGCCTATCCCTGGGCGGCAAGTTCTTTCAAAAAACCTTCATTTTTTAAAATAAATTCTCCTTTATTGAAAATAATATAATATAATAGCTGTTTCTGAAATTTCAAGTACCCTCTTGGCTTGGCTCTGAGTCTCTTAGATGCTAAAGGGATTGAGTTAGTCATATCATAGTAGAGTTTAAAATAAAAGAGAATCTATTTTTAATAAAATTAGGAGAAATATTTTTTTATGTGATGATTTATTTAATTTTTTGATTTATTTCTTTATAAATGATTGTGTAATTGACGCATCTAAAGTCAGCATATGACTTTTTACATAATTAAATGCTAATTTTTCCCCCACGGATTAAAATAGATAGCACTGGTACATCTGATTCCTGGAATAATTTTTAACAGAGATAAATATCTCATTAAATATTTATTTTTTTCCTATAAAATCGTTATGTTAATCGGGAGCGTTTGAACCGAGCATTATACTCCGTGCTAAAATTTTTATACAATTATAAGCTAAAATTTATATTTAAAACTAGAGGGCATAATTATATTTTAGACAAAACAAATAGTTTTATTAGCTTGCCATTTCACAGATAAGCATCCTTACCCATCTTACATATCACTTCTTGTTGGGTTCTCCCGGCATAAAATAATAAAAACGCAGCAGAAATAAGAATTCACGAGCGATCCATGCGAAAGAAAACTCGTACAAAGCTATATATCTAATAGATTTATCTACTGTTTATACCTTTGAAGCGTGCCCTTCGGTTATCCCGCTCGTCCAAGATGCGCCGGATCTCTTGCACGTTCAAGCGTCCGTGCCTCTATTCGTATCCACACAGACACAATCTCTCAACTTCGGGAGAACTACCTTAGTTGTGCTAGCAACTTGAGGTAGCTCGAAAACACCAAGAACCTTACAATAAGGTTTCGGCCAAGAGTGGAAGAGAGGAAGAAGAGAGAAAGGGAAGGGAAAAACTAAGGCAAGGAGAAGCCCCCATCCAAAATCACAAGACCCTCTTTTATAATCATCCCATGAATATGAAAAAGTTTGTGTCTCTTTGGCTTCCCAATAAAGAACACATCTTTTCATGTGACTCTTCATCTTTTCCCATGCAAGAAAAGAATCTTTTCCCATGCAAGAAAAGAATCTTTTCATCCAATGAAAAGAGACTTTTCTCTTTCCTCCATGCAATTCCGACCGGGCCTCTCGGGCTTCCGACTCGGCCTCCTGACCAAGTCTCCCGAGTGGCGAGCTCCCGACCCAGTCTGCCGAGCTCCGACCCAGTCTGTCGAGCTCCGACCCAGTCTGCCGAGTGCCGACCCGATCCACTGAGTGCCGACCCGATCCGTCGAGCTCCGACACGGTCCGCCGAGCTCCGACTCGGCCCGCCGAGCTCCGACTCGGCCCGCCGAGCTCCGACTCGGCCCGCCGAGCTCCGACTCGGCCCGCCGAGCTCCGACTCGGCCCGCCGAGCTCCGACTCGGCCCGCCGAGCTCCGACTCGGCCCGCCTCGAGTTCCCGACTCGGGCTCAGATCAGCCGATCAACTTTCCCGAAGCATTGTGTCCTTTGTGTGTGACCCAATAGGTTCTCGTGACGTTAGCAATGCGCCTAAACACTTTAAACACATAAACAATGAGCGACATCTAGCAATGCAGCATTGCTACCCAAGTAACAAGAAAATTCGAGATCCGACTAAACCTCCATGACTATGATAGTGTATGACCTTGTCCTTCTATCCTTGATATCTAGATTGACCAATGAGGCATAGACCGTATCATCCTCAATCAATCTTGTGTTTCTTGATCCCCGAGTAGACTCACTCAAACAAATGAGCTCAATATCTCATACTGACTCATTTGAGCATGACCATGCGTTTCAGTAGTCCTACTCGATCAAGGGGCCCACAGATATCACTCCCATCATATGGGAGGGATAGATCCCATCTACATCACTCACATCCCTCCGCATAATTCATTACATACCCAGTGATCGCCTTTATAGTCCAC
This sequence comes from Boesenbergia rotunda, assembly GCA_024364735.1. Lineage (NCBI taxonomy): Eukaryota > Viridiplantae > Streptophyta > Magnoliopsida > Zingiberales > Zingiberaceae > Boesenbergia > Boesenbergia rotunda. Next base: position 100,794 of record JAGFNQ010002711.1, read on the forward strand.
CCTGTTACGGGTGACGTTTGACGATACCAAAGTACATAACTCCTTATGTAGGGAACCGTAGTGACTTCAGGTCTAAGGACTATTCATACTAATAGTCATATGAGAAAGTCTATGACGCTCATATGACAATCTATGAAACTTTCTCATGGCGGGTTATTCAGTACACATTCTCCAATGTAAATCCATGTGTCAACTTGATATCACATATCCATGACTTGTGAGCTCAAGTCATCAGTTGACGTATATGCTAGTCTCCATGCATTAATATTGTCCCTGAATAATTGATGCTTGACTAAGAATAATTTAGTGTAGTGTTCTCTACATTATCTCACTATCGATTCAACCAATCGATATAATGCAGATAGGAACCTACTACACAAGGACATTATTATACTTAGTTATTCGGCACAGAATACAAAGTAAGTATAATAACCAAACATGCCTTTATTAATAATAGAATACGATTCAAAATGTCCCTAGTCAATCATCACATAATTGGCTCTAGGGCTCCTACTTGTTGGATCGGGTTGGACCGGCTAGAGGGGGATGAATAGACGGTAAAAAAAAATATGAAAATAGAAGGCACTCGTCTTTAAAAAAAAACTTGGTCGCAACTAAGGACGTTGCTTCCAAGGCAGTGGACGCTCAATAAAAATCTCCTTGTGGCGGAGAAGCCTTACAAAAGTAGCACACTAGACTTTTAGAGATTTTACAAGAATGAATAAGAATGATTAAAAAGGTTAAAACTCTAAGCCTATTTATAGCCTAAGAGAATAAATCTGGATTGTTGATTGTTGAGAAATTTTCTCTTGGCCGTTGATCCATGGATGTAATCTGAATGGCTGATCTTGGATGGGATTAAACTACATCCATTGGATCTGATTAAAGGATAAAGTTATCCTTTAAGAGATAACTTTGTCTTCTGCTCGCAACAGATAAATAACTTTATCATTTGCTCGCAACAACTTTAATCACATCTCTTCTTTATCTTAGTCGGTAAGATTGGTGATATATGTAGGCGAGGTTGCTGGTTCGAATCTTCACAGCAACAAATAAAATTATTTTTGTTTCAGGTGCCTGGTTTGACTTGGTCAAACTGACCAGTCTTTTGGTTCATCTTCTGGGTGATTTCCGGCCAACCGGAGTTAGGCTCACCCGAACCCGACTCCGGCCTTTCGCCCCTCGAGTGTCCTTCCTCCCGGCTTCTCGTCCCTCGGACACCGCGCACGTCCTTCTCGCTCCACCGGCGTACTCTTCCGCAGCTTCCGCGTCCCTCGGATTGTACCGAGCCCGTCGGCTCACTTCCTCGCACAATCCTTCTCGTCCGCTATGTCTTACGCTCGACTTCCTCCGTACCTAAGCTCCTGCACACTTAGCAGAGGGATTAAACATACCAGGACCTAACTTAAATCGGTTGATCACATCAAAATCAACCAGGGGTACTTACACTACTAACACTTCTAACATTCGAAAATTATTTTGATATTTTTAATTGACATTGAATAATGGGGTTGAGTATCCTAGGGCTGACACGTGGAACGAGAAAGTTATGTGTCAGGGTCCATCGCGGACTCCCGAAACCTCCTCAGGAGGGCAGACTCTCGAGACCACCTCGGAGGGCAAATCGTCGAGATCAACTCGGAATGATATACGCCCGAGACTCCCTGGGAAGATAGGCTCCTAAAGCCCTTCCAGGAGAGAAAATCTTTCGAGACCCCCTCGGGAAAGCGGAGCCCAAAAAGTCACAGATCCGATAGCCCGACTCCAATAGTCGTTACCTTTTCTTGTTCAGGAAAGGTGAGGGATAATTATTCATTTATATGAAACAATTAAGGCTCAATAATCACGAAAATCGTTACCTAAGAACTATCAGGTAACCGATAAGCACGAAACGTGGAGATACGTCCGAACAAAGCTTACAGGTATATAAAGTACTCTAACCCCCAGGTAAAAGGGTTACGCTCTCTAAACTCACAACTCCTCCTTAGTTCTTTTCTGGCAATAGACTTGAGGGATTACTTGAGTGTCGGAGAGGGCTCCGTCGGAAAATCTCCGGTGTATTCCCATTAACTCTCGTGTTGATCTCGCAGGGTGCTATCTCCTTCCCTTTCATCATCATCCTCGTGGGTTGTGCTCTGGTGACTGGTCGTCCACGTCGATTTTTTCCAGAACAAGTTTTCTGATTCTCGGGTATCCACTGCTTCTACGAGCCTTTTCTTACCAGCCTAGTGATCCTTCCCTGACCGAGAGTCTTGTTGGATCGAGAGAGACGATAGAGGGGGGGAGTGAATATCGTTAAAAATTTTCGGAAGAGAATTAGAGTAAATACGCAGCGGAATAAGGGCAATTGCAAACACTGGGATTTTTACTTAGTTCGGAGCCTGGGTCGACTCCTACTCCAAGGCCCACGGTCGTTGACCGTTTACTGAGGGTAATTCTATAATCGTGCAAAGATTCTTACAAGATTCTTACAAGAGTTTGCAATTGTAGTACAATAATAGTATAACAGAAATGAAAATTCAGTTCTTCGTTACCGACGTCCGATATCGGATGTTTCTCGGAGCAGAGGGACGTCGTCGGCGCTTTCGTGTCGAGTTGGAAGATTTCTGGAGCGAAGCGCAGGAGCAGAAGAACGTAACAGCGTTGGAAGTGTTGGGACCGGGTGCATGTCGACAAGGATACGAGTTCGTAAAATTTAAAATTTTTACGTGCAGCGGAAGAGTTTGCATAAAATAATTTCCTAAATTATTTTAACTTCGTATCTAGCATGCAACCTTATAGTGTATCGACATAATCATGAAATAAAAGTTTGCGGAAAAGTAAACTAATTTACTTTTATACCTCGCGTAACTTGAAGAAAGGGACGAGATCCAACCGTAGCGTCCCTTGGAAGCTTCGCCTCTATTCGCGTCCACGCCGAGTTCTCTTGGGGATGACTTCGCAAAGTCACGAGTTTTGTGCCGACGAGAACTACTAGATTCTCGGAAGGCACAACTAGAAGGACAAGAGAAAAATTAGGAAAACTAACCAATGAAGTAACGGAATCGTATTCCGGAAGAGAGGAGTCGCTATCCGCTTCTTCTACTTCGCGTTCGGGTTCTCCTTCTTCTTCTTCAATGCTCACGACAACTTCACCTTCTTGGATTTGGTTGGGCGCCGGCCCTAGAGGAGCTAGGGTGCGCCGGCCCTAAGGGAAGAAGAAGAAGAGGAGAGGAGAGATTAAGAGAGAAAGGGAGAGATCTAATTAATCTCTTGATTAATTGATTGATGTTTTTAAAGGGCTAGCCTTTGGGTCCTTTATATAGTAGCAACTCTTTGCTAAGTCTCCCTTTAAACGGAATTAGTTATAAGAAATTTATCCTATAAATTTTCTTAACTAATTATTCCGTTTAAACCAAGTTTTATTTTAAACTAATTTATAATAAAACTAATTCTTCTTCTCTTTAAATTATGGAATAAATTTTATAAGAAATTTATAAACTTTCTTATTATGGAAAAAAATCAATTCATAATTGATTTTATAAAATTAAAATAAACCAATTCATGGATTATTTTAATCTTCCATAAAAGAATAAATTTCTATAAATTTTATTTATATAAATTTCTTTATACAAATTTATTTATCCATAATTTATAAAACAAATCATACTAGATTTATTTTATTAATTAAACCAATTAAATTGGTTTTATTCTCTCTCTTGGCCGGCCACCCAAAGAGGGATAATACCCTCTTTGGCCGGCCCAAATCGACCCGAACCGGTCGCGAATTAAACTCATTTAATTCGCCCAAAAAGCCTTCAAAAGACTTAGCCATTTTTAGCTTCCATTGCGCCTCTGACTAACTCAGATTCGACTTGTTTCTCTTGATCGGAAAATCCAATTTTCAACTCGTTTTAAATCCCTCGGATTACTCGTATTGCGTGTGACTAAATAGACTTTCGATTTATGTTGGCCGTCTATAATTAACCCATTAATTATAGAACGATCATGAGTGACACCTAGTAGTACATCATGATCCCCAATTAATCGAAAGATCAACGGTTTGACCCCAGAAGAAATTATTCTGAAACCCTTCAGCAGCTCTAATGAATCGTGCCTCATTCCCTTCACCACCTTATACCCACTTGGTTCAGGACACGGTCTATGGTGTCAGTCCCCACTAGGCTGACTACGTCACACCTAGCCCAAGTAGTGTCTTTCTCGTCCTTTGGATTTCTAATTACTCTCATGTATTTAAGAGACTCGCACTCTTAACATGATATGCTCTGGCCAGAGGCTTTGAGTAACAATCCGACGATAGGCCTGGGTATACATCTCCTCGCAAGGAGTGGTGAATCCTTTGTAGGCTGTTCAAACATCTTCGGGCACTTCGGCTTATACCCAACCATCCCGGGTCCACACCTCCTTGGAGATGCTTGCTTGAGATGTCAAAGTATAAGTCTCCATGACCAAGATGACTTGAACACCGCAAGTCAAAGGAACATCGCACTTAAGCCGCAGTAAGATCTTCATTGACATATCTACATGTAGATTCCCATATGAAGTCTTACAGCTAGTCACTCCAATGAACTAGTTCCCTTAACTAGCATCCATGTTTATCTCCGGACATCCCAATGTCACCAGCCAGTGAGAATCAGCTGATTAGAGAATAACCCATGCTAGTCTCAACAGAATTGACAGTGTCCGTTTTTATCAATTCATCGACTAGGGATATTTTCAATACTTCACATTTACGCATTTAGAGATAATCACTAGTTGTGATCTCATCACAAATTCTCTTATGCTGTGAGTTGTATTGCGGACATTCAGTAGATGAGTTTAAGATCCCAATCAAATACACAAGCATGTATACTCAAATAGTGAATTATCATTTATTAATATAAATGTTTTACAATCATAAGGCGATTGCCTTAGGACACTTCTCTCATATCACTAACAGGAAGATGTTGTTTCGAAGCTTGGGGGGTCGAGGGCCTTTTATAGGGTTCTAAGGGCGCCCTGGAACACGGGGTCGCCCTCCACGTGGCCTGTGATCCCCTCTTCTCGCGGTCAGCGAGTTATCCCTTCAAAGTCGGGATAATGCCTTGACGGGGGCGCCCGAGAAGGCGAGGGCGCCCTGGCTGACCTGTTCAGCGGAAGTCTCAGCTGGATAATATTATCCTCTTCGCTGGCTTCAAGTGCGGGGCGCCCTGGTGGCTGGGGGTGCCCTGACTGCTGAGGGCGCCCCGACCAGTATTCCGCCGAAGCTCCTTTTGCTTCATTTTTTTTGTGTTCACCTTGGGGGCGCCCGGGACACTCAGAGCGCCCTACTCAGCTGCTGCCTCACTCCTTTGATGCTCTCTAAGCTGCAGACACTCGTTCCTTTGGTCCTGCATCCAGGGTTAGTCCGAAAACAACATAAAGCAGTAAGTTGTTAGTTTTATACAGCCTTAGCTGTCTTGGTTCTGACTTTGGGTCTCCAAAATGGAACCCTAGGTCGAACCGACGCCTACTGTTCCCTCGACGGGGAACGCGTCCTCACCTACTCCTCTCGGGAGAATGTACCTGATGCCAACCGCTCCTCTGGTTGGACTTTTACTTAGCGGTCCTTCGCCAGGTCTTGGATTCCAAGCTGTCCTTTGCCTGGCGCCTAGCAGTCCTTCGCTAGGGCTTCAATACCCTGGCATTCCTTCGCCAATGCCTAGCTAGCAGTCCTTCGCTAGGGCTTTGTGACCTGGCATTCCTTCGCCAGTGCCTAGCAGTCCTTCGCTAGGACTTTTTACCCTGGCATTCCTTCGCCAGTGCCTAGTAGTCCTTCGCTAGGACTTTTTACCCTGCACACTAGAGTAGTATGTTAGATAACATGTAAGACTTAACTTTTGAGCCCTGTTGCCATTATCAAAACTCAGGTTTGACTTGGGTGCTTTCTGCACCAACAATCTCCCCCTTTTTGATTTATGGCAACCCGATTTAAAAAGTTAAGTTAATCATAGCAGATTTAGTTCCCTCCCCCTGGAAGGAATCTCCCCCTAGATTTTTTAAAAATTCGTGGGGTTTTTGAAAATAAGTTTTAAGTCTAAAGATGGATTTTCCTTACACTTTTTAACAGAAACTTTAGAGTCAAATTTTCCAAAAATAATTTTGGTTGTGTGCTTTTGGAAAATTTATACAAAAATTAAACTTTAAGTTTAAATACTTAGAGTAATTTTGAAAGCTTAAGTACTTTAAAAATTTTGAAAACTTAAGTTTGAAAACTTTTTGAAGCCTTAAGTTTTAAAGTACTCAGATAGTTTTGAAAACTTTAAGTTTAAAGTACTTTAGTAGGATTTAAAACTTAAGTCTCTAAAGTACTTAGAAGGTTTTCAAAGCTTAGAAGTTAGATAACTTTTGAAAAGCTTAGAGGTTAGAAAAATTTTGAAAGCTTAGAAAGTCTTTTTGAATAAAGGATAGAGTTTTGATTTTTGAAACAAAATTGATTTTTGAATTTTGAAAAATTTAAACTTGAATTTTGAAAAATTTAAACTCTCTCCTTTTCTATCTCTCCCCCTTTGCCATATATCAAAAATAAATAAATATAGCAAACAAACAGATTGCATGAAAAATTGAACTGCATAATTTGCTTGTACTGAACCAATTCAAGATATGAACTCAATCAAATCAGTTTTAATTTTTCGTTTAGGGTCCTGTCTAACCCGATTAGCTACTTACTAACTGTTATAAACAGTAGTTTTCGCTAGGGTTAGTCAAGTTAAGTGTTCTGTTCAAGTTAGATTTTCTAAACTTGACACTTAACTTGATTACTGTATAAGTTGTATTTAGTGCCCCAATTACTGCAGATGCACTGACTTAAAGCATCTTGAATTAAGGCAAAGACCTAAGCATCTCAACCCATTCTAGGTTATCACTCAAAAGTACCCTAAGGTGCTTGTGAGATGCTGGCTTCTAAATCTATAAGTGCCTGCAATTCTAGGGTTAGGGCCTAGGCTAAGTCCATTTACGAAAAAGCCCTAGTTTTGAAAGGGGTAGTTTTGAAAATAAAACTAAGTCGAAAAAAATTTATTTTTAAAGCTTTTCAAAACTGAATAAAGGCTGATTTTTAAAACAAAACTGATTTTAAGTTGAGTGAAGTAGTACGAAAATGAAAAGTCAATATAGTGGTAAGAAAATAAAAAGTCAGGTTGAACCTATTCTATTAAGCACAGTAAAGATCAGATACTCAAGTCAAATAAGTAGTCAAACCAAACAGGTTAACTGGTCAACCAGAGGTCCGGTAGAGTCAGACATGAGTCAAGTTTTTAGTTAGTACAATGCTGAAATAGTCTAACTAAGATGAAGGGCCAGGGTGGTTAGATGAGCCAGGCTGCCATGATCGAAATAGTGTCATCATCTCGTGATACTGTGCATCTCTGGCCTCCCTCTCAGCTCTAAGGGCTCTCATATACCTGGTGTAGTAGCCCAGATTTGTCTCCATGTTTTCGGCATAATTGGCCTCCACTTCCTCTCGGAGGCTCTGGATCTCCGTCTGCATCTGTGTGAAGCGCTGGTCGATGGTCGGTGGAGGCGGCTCGTCTATGTGTGCACGAGCCTCGGCTGCTAAATTGGCGACGTCGACTTCTACCTCCTCGTTTGAGTCGATCTGGGGAGCTGCTCTCTGACGTCTCCAAGACAAGACCCCGGTACCGGACACCTCTATACCAGCTAGGGAGAAGTTTCTATATCCTATCTCGTCGTAATCAGTCAACTCAGCCATCTCTCCCTCGGTGATGTTCCGACCATGGTGATGTAATATGGACGTGATGATGTGGTAGTAGGGTGTGCGTACCCGCCCTTGCGTGGTAACACTGGATGCATGTAGGATAGTATGAAATATGTGAAGTCCTATGTCGATGTCTAGCTGATGAATCAAAGCATATAGGAGAAAGGTGTGGAATGGTCTCATAGTAGTGACGTCTCTAGTAGATAATGGCAGAATACATCGGACTATGACTCTATATAGAGCGTAGTCCTGGACCTGTAGTTCGACAGACTGAAATCGTCTGGCCAGGGGTTGCCTAAAGAAGTAAGAGTGTAACATGTCTAAGGTAATGTGAGAGTAGGGAGCATCAAAGGGAGTCTCCCTCGGAGGGTAACAACAGAAGGTGGACTGCGAGAATCGTAGTCCTAGAAATCGGTTGAGTAGTGTAGGTGTGATAGTTAAGGGAATTCCTTGAACAGTGGTGACGAACATGAGACCATCCTGTCTAATTATGTTGTTATAAAATTTTGCACATAAGGATGTATTGATTGGATGGGTGCAGAATATTAGATTGTCAAGTTGGTAAAAATTTATAACATTCATTGTTAAGGGACAGGATTGGGTGAAAAATTGTCTATTTAAGTAGCTCGTTTTGATAGGCTTATAGGGCGTTCGAGCAAACTTATTACACAATTCTAAATTCGGAAACCTAGGATCAGGACTAGGATGGGTATCGGGTTCTGCCTGGTTTGGTTGGCGTCTTCTAAGAGAAGGAATATGCATTTAAAGAAAGTATGAAGGAATTGCATTAAAGAAATTTAACTTAATTAAAAATTATACCGGGCTGCTCGGGGAGGCATTGTTGAAGATGAGAGCTCGAGAGGGTTGCAAGATCTCTTGGAGGGTAGAGAGTTGAAGAGAAGTAGAAGTTTGAGTGTGAGGAGAAGAAGGGGTATGGAGCCCCTTTTATAGGGCAGTTTCGGACGCCCTGTAGTGTGAGGGCGCCCTAGATGGCGTGGGCGCCCCGCCTGGCGAGGGGCCCTGGCCAGGGCTATGGCTGCCTTTTGGCAGCTTTCTGCCGTTGAAGACTATACGGGGCGCCCGGGAGCACCCGGGCGCCCTGGTCAGCATGCAGTGGAGAAAGCTGCTTTTGACCAGCCTCGGGGCGCCCGCAAGGGTTTGGGCGCCCTAAACGACTGTTTTTGTCCCTAAAACACTGTGTTTGACTAGATTTGACCTGATTTGACTGTTTTAGTCATGGTTTGCCTAGCGTTAAGTCAGTGCCGTTCTAAACAAAAAAAATGTAGTTATTAAAAGACTTTTCATTAAGTTTGCCGTCCCACCCAGTCTAGGGTTTTCAATCATATTAGCCTTATAGGTTTTGTGAGACAGGTTTTGATAAGTAGAATTATTTTAAAAAATTATTATTTATTTTGAAAACCTTAAATTAATTTTTAAAATAATTAAATTTATTTTGAAAGGAAATGTTTGAATCTACACCTAACTGAAATTTGTGTTAGATTTGAATTTGACAAATAGTAATTTGAATTTGAAATTCAAAAATTGGCTTCCAGGTCTTGGCGAGGCACTAGGCCTTCTTTGGCCGTAGCCTTATTGGATCATCAACCCTTTCCTTGACAAAGCCTTTCAGTGAAGTTTCATTTTCAAAATTAATCTTTGAAAAATTCTGGTCTAACTAGTTTGGGTTTGGATCGGTAGCTTCGGCTAGTTTCACCAGTCTAAAGAGACCAAGTAGATACTTGATCTTATTAGAATTGGTTTCCTAACGTACTATCATCTCACCGCCACCCAATACTATGTTGTCAATTTCAGTTAAGTTTGGTTCAGTCCTTAAACTAACCATTTCTAATCTAACATGGCATATTGCAGAAATTAAATAAACAATCAAACAGGCAATTGCAAAGAAAAAGTTTTTATCTACAATAAATATGGTTTTTAATTTGGCTCCCCCTGGACTAAAGCCACGATAATGGTTTGGCAAGATGTGAATCTTGTCCTTGGGGATCCAATACTGATTTGTTCCAGTTTGTTTGTTCAGGCACAGTTTAGGTACCCATGCCTGAACTTTGGGTCTGGATTGGTTCAGTACAGCATAATAGGATCTTTGCCTAGATTTGGTTCTATAGCCTAGTCCGGATCAATTATGAACGGACTTCTGTTTTCCAAGAATCATGTCAAGACCCTTGGAACCAGAAGTGAATCGTTCTAAGGCAGCTCTAAGATCCTTAGCCTGAGTTTTCAGGGAGGAGTTCTCTTTCTCAAGTTTTTCAACTTGAGTAGGAGTTCCTTCTTGAACTTTCTCAGTTAAGGGTCTAGAGTCAGCCCCCTCTTTCAGGAGTTTTACTTCCTGTTGGAGGGATTCGACTCGGAGTTTAGCTTTCGCCAAATCTCGAGAAAGATACGAAATTAGTTCGTTTAATTGACTTCTATTGAAACCACTTACCTTGATTTCTCCGTCCTCTGAAAAGGTCAGTCTGCCGTCGTCCTGTTCTGATTCTGACTCAGTCTCGACTTCTTCTAAGGCGGTCAGGGCTAGTAGGTTTGATTGGGGTGTTTCTTCTTCTTCTTCTGAGGAAGATTCGTCCCAGGTTGCTTGGAGTGCTTTCTTTCTTCTTGTCTTCTTGGTCTCCTTTAGGTTCGGACACTCCGTCTTATAGTGACCCTTCTTCTTGCACTCGTAGCATGTCACGTTGGGCTTGTTTTTGTCACTTGCGGGTTCAGCTGGTTCGTCCTTTCTTCGGCTTGTTTTCCGTCTGTTGGTTTGGTTCTTCAATTCTTTATAGTAGCTTCGGGCCAGTCGGACCAGCTTAGGTCGACCTCCTTCTTCGTCTTCTGAGTCTGAGTCTGAGTTAGACTCGAGTTCAGGTTGAGGCTTCTTCTTTGTTGTCCTTCCAGTTTTTCCTGCAACAAAGGTAATACCTTTCTCGGCCATATTGCAGTTAGTCTATTCGTGTAATTCTAGTTCAGAAAAGAGTTCATCTAACTTTATTTTTGAAAGGTCCCTTGAAACCTTGTATGCATCTACCATAGATGCCCACAAGGTGTTTCTCGGGAAAGTTTTTAAAGCGTACCTTATTAGGTCACGGTTTTCGACCTTGTGACCAATAGTGTGTAGACCGTTCATAAGTTCTTGGATTCGGGCGTGAAGCTGCGCTGCCGTTTCGGTGTCGATCATTTTGATGGTATACAGCTTGTTTAGGAGCAGATCTCTCTTGATGATCCTAGTGTCTGATGTTCCTTCTTGCAGCTCGATCAATTTTGCCCACAGCTCCTTAGCACTGTTGAAAGGGCCCACCCGATTCAGTTCCTCTTTTGTTAAACCGCATTGTAGGGTCTGAGTTGCCTTTGCATCGGCTTCTATTTTGCGCTTCAGAGCGGTGTCCCATTCTGAGTAAGTCTGAGGTACTCCTTCAGCGTTCTTGGGAATCTCCAGTCCGGACTGGATGATGATCCACATGTCCACCTGAGTTTTCAGGTGGACCTCCATTCGACTTTTCAAGTAAGAAAAGTCTTATCCACTGAAAAGTGGAGGTCTGGCTGTGCTGAATCCTTCTTGCATGGCCATTAGGAATTTTTATCTGAAAAAAAGATAAGAAAAAAATATTATCCCAAGACTTGGTCTTGGATTAGTAGTGTTGGATAAAAGAAAAATATTTATCGAGTGGTGTTGCACCAACCTCGATCAACGAGAAGAAATTCGAAGAAATTCGAACAAAAAAATGTTAGAAGAATTTCGAACGAAGAAAATATTAGAAGAAATTCGAACAAAAAAAATCTGAAAAATTTTCAAACTGGTGGTTGCACCAAGTTTGAGCTTCCCCGCTCTGATACCACCTGTTGGATCGAGAGAGACGATAGAGGTGGGTGTATATCGTTAAAAATTTTCGGAAGAGAATTAGAGTAAATATGCAGCGGAATAAGGACAATCGCAAACATTGGGAGTTTTACTTGGTTCGGAGCCTGGGTCGACTCCTACTCCAAGGCCCATGGTCGTTGACCGCTTACTGAGGGCAATTCTATAATCGTGCAAAGTTTCTTACAAGATTCTTACAAGAGTTTGCAATTGTAGTACAGTAATAGTATAACAGAAATGAAAATTCAGTTCTTCGTTACCGACGTCCGATATCGGATGTTTCTCGGAGCAGAGGGACGTCGTCGGCGCTTTCGTGTCGAGTTGGAAGATTTCTGGAGCGAAGCGCATGAGCAGAAGAACGTAACAGCGTTGGAATATGTTGTTTTGAAGCTTGGGGGTTTGAGGGCCTTTTATAGGGTTGTGAGGGCGCCCTAGAACACGGGGGCACCCTCCACGTGGCCTGTGATCCCCCCTTCTCGCGGTCAGCGAGTTATCCCTTCAAAGTCGGCATAATGCCTTGACGGGGGCGCCCGAGAAGCCGAGGGCGCCCTGGCTGACCAGTTCAACGGAAGTCTCGACTGGATAATATTATCCTCTTCGCTGGCTTCAAGTGCGGGGCGCCCTGGTGGCTGGGGGCGCCCTGGGCGTTCGGGGCGCCTTGGGTGCTGGGGGCGCCCAGACTGCTGAGGGCGCCCCGGCCAGTATTCAGCCGAAGCTCCTTTTGCTTCATTTGTTTTGTGTTCACCTTGGGGGCGCCCGGGACACTTAGGGCGCCCTACTCAGCTGGTGTCTCACTCCTTTGAGGCTCTCTGAGCTGCAGACACTCGTTCCTTTGATCCTGCATCCAGGGTTAGTCCGAAAACAACATAAAGCAATAAGTTGTTAGTTTTATACAGCCTTAACTGTCTTGGTTCTGACATTGGGTCTCCAAAATGAAACCCTAGGTCGAACCGATGCCTACTGTTCTCTCGACGGGGAACGCGTCCTCACCTACTCCTCTCGGGAGAATGTACCTGATGCCAACCACTCCTCTGTTTGAACTTTTGCCTAGCGGTCCTTCGCTAGGTCTTGGATTCCAAGCTGTCCTTCGCCTGGCGCCTAGCAGCCCTTCGCTAGGGCTTCAGTACCCTGGCATTCCTTCGCCAGTGCCTAGCAGTCCTTCACTAGGGCTTTGTGACCTGGCATTCCTTCGCCAGTGCCTAGCTGTCCTTCGCTAGGACTTTTTACCCTGCACACTAGAGTAGTATGTTAGATAACAAGTAAGACTTAACTTTTGAGCCCTGTTGCCATTATCAAAACTCATGTTTGACTTGGGTGCTTTCTGCACCAACAAAGACAATCCTCAAGTACATAAGAAACACTAAGGATGTGTTCCTAATATATGGAGAAGGTGATATGGTAATACGTGGGTATACAGATGCCAGTTTCCAGACAGATAAGGATGACTCCAAATCTCAGTCCGGATACGTATTTATTTTGAACGAAGGTGCAATAAGTAGAAAGAGTTTCAAGCAAGACACCGTAGCGGATTCTACCACGGAAGCGGAATATATTACAGCTTCGGAATTTGCAAAGGGAAGCAGTCTGGATCAAGAAGTTTTTCTCAGAACTTGGTTCCAACCATTAATGAAGCAATACCGGTTTACTGCGATAACAATGGAGCTATTGCACAAGCAAAGGAACCAAGGTCTCATCAGCGATCCAAACATGTGTCGTTATCACCTGATTAGAGAGATTATAAGTTGGAATGATATACAAATTGAGAAAATTCCCACTGAAAGGAATTTAGTGGATCCTTTAACTAAGGTCTTGCCTCAAAGCAAGTTTGAGTGTCATGTTAGAGCCTGTGGTATTGGGTACCGTAGCGATTGGCATTAGGCCAAGTGGGAGTTTGTTAGTGATATGAGAGAAGTGTCCTAAGGCAATCACTTTATGATTGTAATCATTTATTTTAATAAATGAATATTCACTATTTGAGTATACATGTTTGTATATTTGATTGAGATCTTAAACTCATTTACTGAATGTCCGCAGTACAATTCACAGCATGAGAGAATTTGTGATGAATTCACAACTAGTGATTATCTCTACATGTGCAATTGTGAAGTATTGAAATTGTCCCTAGTTGATGAATTGATAAATACGTACACTATCAATTCTGTTGAGACTAGCATGGGTTATTCTCTAATCAGTTGATTCTCACTGGCTGGTGACATTGAGATGTCCAGAGATAAACCTGAATGCTAGTTAAGGGAACTAGTTCATTGGAGTGACTGGATGTAAAACTTCATATGGTAGTCTACATATAGATATGTCAGTGGAGTTCTTACTGCAGATTAAATGCGATGTTCCTTTGATTTGCGGTGTTCAAGTCATCTTGGTCATAGAGACTTATACTTTGACATCATAAGCAAGCATCTCCAAGGAAGTGTGGACCCAGGATGATTGGGTATAAGCCGAAGTGCCCGAAGATGTTTGAACAACCTACAAAGGATTCACCACTCCTTGCGAGGAGATGTATACCCGAGGCCTATCGTCGGATTGTTACTCGAAGCCTCTGGCCAGAGCATGACATGTTCAAAGTATGAATCTCTTAAATGCGTGAGAGTAATTTGAATCCGTAGGACGAGAAAACGTTACTTGGGCTAGGTGTGACGTAGTCAGCCTAGTGGGGACCGACACACATAGACCATGTCCTGAACCAAGTGGGTATAAGATGTTGAAGGGAATGGGGCACGATTCATTATAGCTGCTGAAGGGTTTCGGAATTGTTTCTGAGGTCAACCGTTGATCTTTCGATTAATTGGGGATCATAATGTACAACTAGGTGTCACTCATGATCGTTCTATAATTAATTGATTAATTAAAGACGGCCAACATAAATCGAAAGCCTATTTAGTCACACACACTACGAGTAATCTGAGGGATTTAAAATGAGTTAAAATTTTAATTTTCCAATAAAGAGAGATTAAGTTTGGTTGAGCCAAACGATAAGTCGAATCTGAATTTTTCAGAGACGCATCGGAAGCGTAAAATGGCTAAGTCTTTTGAAGGCTTAATAGATGAATTAAATAAGTTTAATTCATTGAGGCTTGGCTTGGATGGGTCGGCCAATGAGGGCCTCCATCCTCTTTGCTTGGCCGGCCACATCAAAGGGAGAGAACCAAGTTTTTGGTTCAATTTATAAAATAAACCAAGTGTGGTTTGTTTTATAAAATTATGGATGATATAAATTTTTATATAATAAACCAAGGTTTGGTTTATTTTTCATGAAAATTAAAATGAACCATGGATTGGTTTATTTTATAAAATCAATCATGGATTGTTTTACCATGATAAGGAAATTTATTCCATAGGAGAGAAGATTTTTATCATGAATTAAAATATGATTTTAACCATGATATAAAATCAAACTTGGCATGATGGAATAAGTTATTCCATATTTGAGAGACCACTATATAAAGGACCCAAGGCAAGGCTTGGGTGTGTGATAATTATAGAGATGATGGCATAGGCTCTCTCCCTCTCTTTCTCACCTTCTCTTCTCCCCTTCTTGTCATGCGCCGACCAGCACCAAGAAGGAGCACCAGCCGACCATCCTTTTGTAGTTAGTCTTCCGACTTATCTCTTGGGTTTTCTCGTCGCGTTTTCGGAGAATCTAGTAGTTCTCGAGAACACGAAACTAATGGCTTTGCGAAGTCATCCCGAAGATACTCGGCGTGGACGCGAATAGAGGCGGAGCTTCCAAGGGATGCTTACGGTTGGATCTCGTCCCTTCCTTCAAGTTACACGAGGTAATATGTAAATTAGTTTACGTTTCTGCAAAAATTTTAAATATATGATCATGTCTATACAAGATAAAATTGCATGCTTAGATGTGTCGTTAAATGATTTAGAGAAATTATTTATGCTAAACCTTCTGCTGCACGTAATTAATTTTAAAATTACGAACCCGCATCCATGTCAACATGCACCCGGTCCCAAGAAATCTATGGTCCGGAGTGACCATGTGTTTTGATGTTTGGGCAAAGGGTTTAAGTTAGGTTTATCCTTGTATTTGATATGTGTATATGAGTGTGCAGGTTGTGCAGGTTACACATATTGACTTGGCTGGATGGCCTCGGTACGGTGAAGGGTGGCATGGAGACAAGCTGGAGGCTTGTGTGCACCCGAGAGACCTTGGTGGAGCAGGGACGATGAGCTGAGGGGCGTGGACTTTGAGGCATGCGAGAAGGATAACATGGAGGCAAGCTGGATGCTTGCGTGTATCCGAGGGACGGGAGCCGAAGATGAAGAGGGCTCGAAGGCAATAGTCGAGGTTGCTGATGAGGAGTTAATTGAGTCGTGAGGGTACGAGTTCTATGTGATTGTACTCGGGAAATCCTAGTGTTCGAGTGCGGAGTGAAATGTACTCGGGAAGGGTAACCTTAGGTGTGTGAGTGGACCAGTCGACTGGCCTAGGAGGCAGTCGACTGATGAAACTCACAGAAAGGTTTTGGCTGGGGACTAGTCAACTGCCTTGGGAGCAGTCGACTGGCAAAGTCAAAAACAAACTGTTGCAGCAAGCCGTTGGACTGCTTGGCTGGCACCAGTCGACTGGTAAATGGGCAGTCGACTGGTGGCGAGGGTTTCAGCTCGAGTCCTATTTAAGAGGACTTTGTGTTGGCTGAAAGGGTTAACGAGTTTGATCTTGGTTAAAGGCCAAACAGTAGTCTTGGTGCTCAGAGAATGTCGAAGTGCTGTGGTGAGGTTTCTCCACCCAAAAGGAGAGACAAGGGCTAGCCGGAGGTTATCCGGGGAGTGATCCACCGAAGGATTCTTGGATTAGTGACCCTTAGGGGTGGATACCAAGTAAATCATTCTTGCTAGCATTGTTTGTTTTCATTATTATTGTTTCCGCTTGTGCAACTAACAACGTAGGTACAAGAAGAACCGAAAAAGTGTAATTAACCCCTCTAGCAACCGGATCGATCTAACAAAGCTAACCTCGTACCTAATTCCAACCCAAACCATTTTATCTCAATCTAAAGCCAATTCCAAAGCATTATGTTACAACTGTGATACATGACAAGGAAAGAAAAATCCAAATCAACATAGCCATCAACTCAAATATATGATTATAACTAAAATATCATTGAAGGTTCTTCCTCAACCCAATCCATCACAAATGTTTCCTAAACAAACTCATGACAAGTTCTCAAGCACAATAGCTAATCCAAAAACAATAACAGAAAGCATATACACTTCAGATAAGACCTACAAATGGTCTAGCACATATTTTCTCAGCATGTAAACATGAAACACTTCGTGAACACAGGCGAGAGATGGTGGAAGTGCCACTCAGTAAGGAACGGCTCCAATCCACTCCAAAATTTGAAAACTTCGAATATACCATAAAGCTAATTTACCTTTAAGGCCAAACCTCTTTAATGAGCATAGGATAGACACATTTTTATACTACCATTAGCACTTATTTACTTGTTTTTCTCGGTTCTATTCTATAGTGTTGCACCCTATTTCTATGATTTTTTTTCTACTTTTACTATCTTGGTTCGAAGAACTGCTCTTTGTCAATTTTCACTGATAGAAGTGGTTTTTGGAGCAAAATGGTGCAAATTTGGATGAAAAGTGAGCAAGACAAGGTCGCATGCCAAGGACACACGCCCATGAAGAGGATTGTATTGCAAACTGATCTTGAAATGGTCATAACATATTGCTCGGTTGACCTAATCAATCATAGATGTGACAAAAACAAACTCACGGTAAGGTCTCAAGCATAATAGCTAACCCAAAAATAATAACAGAAAGCATATACACCTTATCCCAAAATCAAAACAGGACAAGCCCATATCCACACCACCGAATCATTATATTCATATAACTACTCTAGCCCTCAAAACGTCAGCCATTAAAAAAAAAATAGAATTGTTATACCAATCACAAAAAGAAGAACTCAAGAAAATAGTGGAAACTCATATTAGAATTCATGTACAAATGAATTATTACTTGGAACTGAGCTTTGGGGGCCTATTTATAGCCCCAGTCATGTCTATCCGAGTGTTAACGTGGCACTACACGGACACCCAAGAGCTTAGGGGTGTTGGACATGTGGCTTAGAGATTATCCCTTCACAATGTTCACAAACGGCTAGTTGTGGATCAACTTATTGCATCTCGGGCGCTTGCATGCACTGGGGCACCCGGGAATAGGAGCGCCTGAGTTCATAGGGGCACCCTCATTCACAAGCACCCAAGTGATCTTAGGCGCCCGAGAGGCTTTCAATCAGCTTTATGTTGATCGGTCTCCAACGGGTCTTCTTTGGGTGATCTCGGGTCTTCCAGAGTTTGGTTCACCCGAACCCAATTCCAATCTTCTCCTCGAGCATGCTTTTGCCTGGCTTCTCGTCCCTCAGACGTAGCACGCGTCCTTCTCGCTCCACTAGCATACTCTTCCGCAAACCTTTGCATCCCTCGGATGCACCGAGTTCGTCGGCTCCCTCCCATGCCATTCTTCTCGATCGTTGCATCATTCGCTTGACTTCCTGCACTCCTAAGCTCCTGCACACTTTGACACAAGGATCAAAACATAACAACATCTAACATGACTCGGTTGACCACATCAAAACTTACCTGGGGTACTTACAATCTCTCCCCTTTTGATGTTCATCAACCCGAGTTAAGTTAAGGTAAAAGAACACATAAAAAATATAAGAATAAATATATGACAATGTAAGAACAAAAAAAATTAAAATTAAGTCACCCCCTTAATTTAATCCTATTTCTCCCTGTTTGATCACATCAAAATTTAAACATGTTAATGGTAAATTTAACAGATATACAAAAATTTATAAAAAATTATTAAAAATTCCAAAAATATCTTTGGATATCAAAAGTTTTTGAGAACATGTCTACCATAATAATTAGATTCCAAATAATTCAATATATCAAAATATGATCAAAAATTATTTTTAAAATTTAAAGTCTAATTTTTGAAAACTAATTTTCAATAATTTATTTTTACTCAAAAATTACTCAAGTTTATATGCATGTTAGATTCTTAAAAGATTTATTTTTGTAAAAATTGTCAAAGTGAAATTAATTTTCTTACTTTATGAAAATAATTTTGAATTTAGAGTTGGTAAAAGTAAAAAAGAATAATTTCTAAAAATTGATTTTGACTTTAAATAAGTTTGAAAATTTTTCTTAACACTTGAAAGATAATCCATAGATATTGAAAAAATTAGATTCAATAAAATTAATATTTTAAGTATTTTTTAAAATTTAAAAATATATTTTTTAATGAAAAATCAGAATAAATCGGTTTAATTGTTAAAAATTTTGAAAAAAAATAATTTATTGATATCATGCAGTAGACTCTATCATTAAAAAATATTAAACTAATTTTTTTATAAAAATTTATCCTCAAATTCATCAAGATTACAAATAAATCATTAATTACCAAAAAAGAAAAATTAATTAATAATTGATAAATACGTAACGAATGAAATTTAATAGTTTAATACTGATGTTAGTATTGAATATAAGTTCTTTCTAACAGGATTAATCAGAAACTTAGGTAAAATATAAGTTTTGAGAATTTTTATAATTTTGTCCCTATGACATCGTAAATACCAATTAAGCGTTCCATAATATCTAATGTTTAAATTTTGAAAATAATTTGAACATGCATAGTTATTTTTCAAAATTTAAATTTGAGCCTTCAAATTTTCATTTTCAAATCTCAATTTATCATACATATCTAATAGGTATGCAGATGCTAATTTCTTTTTCAAATCCACATTTTTGAATTTTAACTTACAAAATGATTTGGTCATTTTTTTTAATGCCGAAATAGAGTTGATTGGGTGGAAGTAAATATACCTTACTTATCAAGTCATTTTCGAATTCGGAAGCTGCCCCTTCATCGTTGCTTTCTTTTGATGTGACTCTCCCTTTATCGATACTTTCTTCTTGGTAGGGGGCCATCAACGCTAGTCCGGTATGTTCCTCGAGATCTAAATCTTCTGATGAGGACTCGTCCCATGTTACCTTTAGGTTGTGGGTCTTTGACTTTGTTGCCCCTTTTCCTTTATTCTTCAACTTAGGGCAGTTTTTCTTGATGTGCCACTCTTCGTCGCAGTGATAACATTTAATCTTCTTTTTTCCCCGAGGGTGTCACTTGGCCTGCATCTCATTAAATTTATTAGATTTAAAAATTTTCTTGAATTTTCGTTCCATGTGTGCTGCTTCCTCTTCATCGGCCAAAAACACTTCATCATTTTGGGTCTTTCATGAGTGTAGAGCAATGTTGTTCATCATTTTACCATTTCCTGCGCACCAAGACTCGTGAAGTTTTAAAGTAGAAAATAATTATTCTAAGGTACCTACATCAAGGTCCTTAGAGATAAAGTATGTGTCTATTACAGAAGTCCAGTCTGGGGTCTGTGAGAATGCATTTAAAGCATACCTCTGTGTGTCATGACTTGTTACCATTTCTCCATGGTTCATAAGTCTCATGTTCAGCTCTTTGAGTTTGGCGTGCAGCTAGGCAACTAATTCTCCTTCTTCCATTTGAAGGTTACTGAGTTGGTTGCGGAGTAGATCTCATTTCGCCAGTTTTGTTTCAGAAGTACCTTCGTGGAGTTCTAGAAACTTTTTCCAAAGTTCCTTCGATGATTGATAGGTGTCGATTCAGTTGACTTCTTATGCCGGAAGAACGGTTAGAAAATAAAATTTTGCTTTCCCGTTTGCTACAAAGTCTGCTTACTCTTTTATCATCCATAGGCTCTCGTGATTGTCTTTATTCTTGACATCTTTGAGGGCTATAAAACCATTTTTCATATTTAATAATAAATCAAAAATGCTTTTAAAAAATACCTGCATCTTTCGCTTCCAAGCAGCGAACTCCCCCTCAAGCATTAGCGGTTAGATGGCTGGTCTGACCATTTTGTACTTTAGTTCATATGGCGGTTAGTCATTCTGGAGCGTCCTCGCTCTGGTACCATTTGTCATTGATCATGTGATCAACAAAATATAGCCCCATCTCCGAATTAACTCCTTGGGGCAGAGAAACCTCTTACACAAAGAAGAACTCAAGAAAACAATGGAAACTCATATTAGAATTCGTGTACAAGTGAATTGTTGTTTGAACTGAGCTCTGGGGGCCTATTTATAGCCCCAGTCAAGTCTATCAAAATGCTAATGTGGCCCTACACAGGCGCCCAAGAGATTAGGGGTGCCTGACATGTGACTTAGAGTTATCCCTTTGCAACGTTCATAAACAGCTAGCTATGGATCAATTGCATCTCGAGCGCTTGCATGCACTAGGGCACCCAAGTGCATAGGGGCGCCCTCATTCATCAGCACCCGAGTGATCTCAGGTGCCCGAGCGACTTTCGGTCAGCTTTATGTTAATCAGTCTCCAACAAGTCTACATTGAGTGATCTCAGACCTTCCAGAGTTGGGCTCACCCGAACCCTCCTCCGGCCTTCTCCTCGAGCATGCTTCCGCCTAACTTCTCGTCCCTCGGACGTCACGCACGTCATTCTCGCTCCACCGACATACTCTTCCGTAGACCTATATGTCCCTCGAATGTACCAAGCCCGTCGACTCCCTTCCAGTGTCATCCTTCTCGACCGTTGCGTCTTTCGCTTAACTATCTGCGCTCCTAAGCTCCTCCACACTTAGACACTGGAATCAAAACACAACAGTACCTAACTTGACTTATGGTTGACTACATCAAAACATACTTGGGGTACTTACAAAACCTGGTAAGTGGAGTCGGGCATGAAGACCTGGTTCGGAGGACTAGACACGAAGCCCTGACCCAGAGTCGGGCACCGAATACTTGATCCTAAAAATTAGGCAAGAGGCTTAGCCAACCGAGGGCAATGAACAGAAGTAGGGATGGGTTGAGGTATGGACGTCTCGAGATTTGGAATCATCGGAGGTTGAGCAAATGTCCAACCGGAGGTGCTAGTTGGCAACAGGTAACTTCTCCAGAGTGGAATAGGTGAGGACGCGTTCCCTGAAAGAGGGAATAATAGGGGTCAATTTGACCTAGGATTTCAGTTGAAATCCAAAGTCAGGATTGGACACCGCTAGCTATCATACATGCACTTATATTTTATATATTTTGTATTCAGACTAAACGTCTATTGCAACTGATATTCTTGGGGACTAGTGGCATATGGGGCACCCGAGAGGACTCAGGTGCCCGAGAGGTCTCGAGCGCCCCTATATGGATGACTCAACTTGGTCGAAGTTGAGTTGGCGCGCGCTGGTTGGAGTCAACACATCAGCAACATAGGTGCCCCAGATGCTCTCAGGCACCAGAGAAGGATAAGGCTTGACCAGGAAGCGGATTGGGACGCGACTGGATCCCAGCGTTAGGGGAGCCCCTATAGGCACTAGGGCGCCCATATGCCTATATATAAGTGGTTTCAACCACAACCTCTAAATATTAATTTACTATAGCTTTTGTGCTCAAGTGTGCTGCTTTAAAGAGATCCAGAAACACAGAAATGCTGCTCCGACAAAGATCGTAGCTTTCTCCTCTTACTTGAGTTGTCGATATAATATGTTATTTTTCTTTGTACTTAAATTTGAATCCTTATAGCATCTTTGCGACATATAGAATTGTCCAACGTAAACTATCATGAACCATGGGCCTTGGAGTAGGAGTCATCACAGACTCTAAACCAACTAAAAATAAACATGTTATCGCTCATTCTACTTCTATTTATTCATTCCGCAGCGTACACTCTTATTTAAATCTAAAAATTTTTGAAATGCGATATTCACCCCCCCCCCTCTATCTCTCTCTACGATCCTATAAATGGTATATGTTGGTGCTGAAAGTACCAGATCGAACCTTATTTTGATAAATGGAAAAGGGTTCAAGTTAAGCTGGTTTGTTTGTACTGATGAACTTGTGAATCTTGTAGGAAATACCTAGGTAAGCTAGGCAAAAAGTCTTGACCTACGAGGTTGAGTACGAAGTCCTGGTCGGGGATCGGGTAACCAAGACTTGGTCAGTGAAGCCAAGCACGAAGTCTTGGTCTAGGGGATCGAGCAGAAGGCTTTGCCGAGTGGGGATTGTAGACAGGAGTCGAGATCCAAGTTCTGGTCGGGGATTGGGCAACGTCGTCAAGTTCCAAGTTCTCGAAGGTCAAGCAAAAGTCCAACTGGAGGTTCCGGGTGGCAGCAGGCACACTCTCCTGAGAGGAGTAGGTGAGGATGCATTCCCCGAGGAGGGAACAGTAGGCATCGGTAAAACCTAGGGTTTTAGGAGAAACCTAAAAGTCAGGACCAAGACAGCACTAGCTTTAATTTTTACTTGCATTTAATTATATTTATATTATTGTGTGGAACTAACCCTTGATGCAGCTGAATAGTTGAACCAGTTGGACTAGGTTGCTTGAATGGGACTCAAGCGCCTGGGAGCTAGCAGCGGGTGGCTGAGCTGGCACAACAGTCAAGCTTACGTGGCGAGTGCTGAGTGGAGGAGCCACGTCGGCACTCAAGCGCCTAAAAGGGAATAGGGCGCTTGAGTCAGGGTAAAGTTTGACTTTGTAATAGATAGAATTGCTCCTGAGACACTGTGACTTGGGTGTCTGAATGGCCTTTCAAGCGCCTGGAAGACTACAATATAAAGGGGTTGAAAGCAGCACCCCACATATAAAAAATTCACTTTTCTGCGATCAGTCTATTCACCTGTGTGTTGCGTGATCAAAGCTTCGACAACGCCGAAACGTCGTCCGACTCTCCGAGCGAAAGTTTTCAGTTCATTCAAAAAGGAATCAGTATACTTGTTTCTTTTAATTGCACACTTATTTTGTAATTTGTATAATCTTGTGATTATTAGTGATTGCCCAAAGGAAATGATCAAGGATCGTGGGCCTTGCAGTAGGAGACAGTCAAGACTCTGAAGCAAGTAAAACTAACTTATGTTAGCATGCTGTGTTTTGTTTTCCACTGCGTACTTGATCATTCTAAAATCTGAAAAAATTTTAAAGCGATATTCCCCCCCCCTTCTATCACCCTATTTCGATCATACAATATCAGAGCGGGGTTGCTCTGAATTGGTAAAACCACTATTCAAGCATTTCTTTCATTTTCATATTCTTTTAGCTTTCTCATTCAAATAAAATATATTTGAATTATTATTTTTTAATTTTGAATTCTCATCTTTTCACTATAAGTTAAAATTGATATAACTACTATTTTTGAAAAATTTATCCTTATCATTTTTTAATACTTTATTTTTTTTCAAAATTGGTGCAACACCTTTCGAGCCATTTTTTTCTCCCGTATTACTAATCCAAGACCAAGTCTTGGTACTCGTTTTCATTGTTTGTGTTTTGTGAGATTTCTTTTTATTTCACGATGGCCCAACAAGAAGGCTACAGTATCGTCTGCCCGATTCTTTTCTCCGGTGAGGACTTCAGCTATTGGAAAAGTCAGATAATGATTCACCTAAAGACCCAATTTTTAATGTGGGTGATCATCCAGACGGGTTTCATATTGCCTCTCAATCTAATGGAGAACCATTAGGATGCAAACTCTAGGACGTAACCCTAATGGAAAGGATTGAGCCTGATGCAAAAGCTACCCAAATACTAAAATGTGCCCTGATAACCACTTTAGTCGCGTTACGGTTTCAAATACAATTAAAGTATCGAACTCCTCTAAACTAATGTAATATAGAGTAACTCGAGTCGTCTCTCTCAAGGAATGTAATGATAGGTTAATAATCTTAGGAATCTAAGTTATTGCTTCTGGATTTTGGATATGAAACTGGGGTTTGGATTTGAACGCTAAGACTACGAAATGAAATAGCACAGCAAGTATGAAATCTAATCCTAATTAATGAAAGACAATGCGAGTAAAGAAGATCTAATCTAATCTAAACTATACTTGCAAGGAAATGAAAAGCAACATAAAGTAAGCATTTAGGGAACTGGAGCATAAATGAAACCTAACCTAATTGCATCAAACTGAAAGACAATGATAAGAGAATATAAAGCAATCAAACTAACGAAACATTGCAAGAATCTACGTTAAGGAAAATTCAAACTAAAATCCAACTAATGGAAGAGACAATTCATCAAACACCTGGTATGCATAAAAGAAAGCCTTAAGGGAACTTAACCAAATCGAACCTAATTGCGTACTTAAACATAAAAGAAACTTGAAACATTCAATTAATAAAATATAGCAAAAATCTAAGCCGAGAAAATACAAAATTAAACTAAGACAATTGGTTGGGGCATTTCAACGAACACTTGATGAGCATATATTGATTTAAGCAATATGAGTGCAATTCAAACATGGGAGCTCAGTTTAGTATAAGCATTCAATACACCAATGAAATCTCTCAACTCAACACAAGAAATAACCAAAAATCAACTAACAACATAAGCAAACTAGAACTTGATTAATGGAAGGAACAATTCAACAAATACTTGATGAGCAACGTTCAACTTAAGGCTAATGCAGGAAATCTAAACCTAGGGAAATCCAAATCAATTACAACTGATCAACATGAAACAAAGGTGAACATTCAAAGTTGAATTAGATGTAAAACACGGGGCGTGTAACCGATTACAATTCCTTCACGACATGGATCAAACATGAGGAAGAAAGACTCAATGGTGTTGTCCAATGATGATGAGCTGCTGTCCAGATCGGGAGAAGATGCGGTGATGCCCTAGCTTCTCTCAATGTGTTCGTCCAAGCCCTCGCTTGTGCAATGGCCTGCGTTTTGCTTGGTGTTGGTGGCTGCCGAAAATTGAAGTGGACTGCTGTGAAGAATAAGAAGTGAAGAAGAAGGAGATGAAGTCGAGTGCGCTAGGGTTGAGAGAAAAGGAGAGGAGAAGTGGAAGGGATGACTGGCCGGCTAGGGTTCGCGGATGGAGAGCGTCGGTTAAGAAAGTGGAGAAGGAAGAAGATGGTGGAAGAAGAGGGGCCTGTTGGGGACGAGATGGCTATAGAGGGGGGGTGAATATAGACAATCACAATTTCTTGAGCTTTTCAAATACTATTCTGCACTTCAGAGTTAGGCAGCGGAAGCAAATGCAGAATAAAGAAACTAAGCAGAGAAAGAAAACAAAACCAAACAAACGCTGAGACGGAGATGTACAAGGTTCGGGGATAACATGCCCCTACTCCTTGGCATGCCCGTGAGGTAGACGATCCCTTGATCGTCGGCAGATCAAGCCCCGGTGAACATCGAATATCAAGCGCCTCCTTCTCGGTGGAGTAACCTCTCCACAAGCTATCTCAGTAGATGAATACAAGATTAAGCACACGAGACACTCGAGAAGTGAAGCTCACAAAGTTGAAACAAGAACGCTCAAGCACAATGCAACAGAGAGCACGAACACAGCCCAGCAACAACTTCCCAAGTTTTCTGTCTGTCTCTCGCCGTCTCCTCTACCTCTGCTTCATCACATAAGCTCTGCTCACCATCACAAGCTTCATCAGCATCCACTGAGCCAGCCTGAACCCACTAACCTCCCTGAGCACTCAGTCCACTGAAGACTCCCTCTCCAGCTGAGCCTCCGTCAGTCGCCAGCTGCGTCAGTTGCCCGTTGAAACCTGAGAATGAGAAACAACCAAACCTGCTCAACGGAAAGCCTCCCATTGACCCTCCTTGAGTGTTTGAATCATCTGCTATCACCTGCACACTCCAACAGAGGCTTAGCAATGCATATCAAAATATATCAGCAATGTATCAGAGAATCGACAGTGAAAACAGACGCGATCAGAGCTTCTGACAGCGTATTTGAATTAAAGTGATCGGTCACCGGACCGATCAGAGAGCCTCCTGATCGGTCACCAGACCGATCAGGCTGGTTCCAGACCGATCAGGCTCCGTCCTGATCAATCCCCAACGCTCAATCAAAAATCACGATTTCTTTGAGATTCTCCTGGACCGATCATCAGATCGATCCCAGGTCGTGGATCGTTCACCTGACCGATCCACCCTTATATTTGGCCATTTCTGAGTTTCGCAGGCTAAGCCTTCTGATCGGTCAACTGACCGATCATGGTGTCATCTGATAGGTCAGCAGTCCGATCAGGTCATCACCAGACCGATCAGGAACCGTCCTGATCGATCTTAGTGAGAAGCCCGCGAAGCTGGATCGTTCACCAGAACGATCTGCACAGTGATCCTGATCGGTCATCAGACCGATCAGGAGCAGTTCAGCAAGGGAACTCAACCTCACTGCTCGCTCCCTGATCGGTCACCAGACCGATCAGGAGCCAGTCAATGGGTGAAACGCATACTCCCTGATCGGTCACCAGATCGATCAAGAGCAGCACAGTAGGTTCCCAACCTGACTGTGTGCTCCCTGATCGGTCACCCGACCGATCAGTCATCGCTGGATCGGTCACCAGACGGATCCACAAAGGAGCAGTGTGCCAGAATCCCTGATCGATCACCAGACCGATCCAGGGACTCAAACATAGCCCTCAAAGCTAAGTTTCCATCCACCTTAGCCCTCCAAGCTAAGGATTTTCCATCTAACTCTCCAAGTTGGGAATTTGCACCTAACCCTCCAAGTTAGGACTTTTCACCTAGCCCTCCAAGCTAGGACTTTTCACCTAGCCCTCCAAGCTAGGACTTTTCACCCAACCCTTCTGAGTTAGAACATCATCCAAGCTAGCCCTCCAAGCTAGGCACCTGACCCTCCAAGCCAGGATTTTTTTCACCTAATTCTCTAGGATGGGAATTTGCACCTAACCCTCCAAGTTAGGACTTTTCACCTAGCCCTCCAAGCTAGGACTTTTCACCCAACCATTCCGAATTAGGACTTTTCCAACACCTGGCTTCACTCACCAGGACCTGGCTTCACTCACCGGGATTTCCAACACCTGGCTTCACTCACCAGGACACGGCTTCACTCACCGCGATTTCCATCACCTGGCTTCACTCACCAGGATCCGGCTTCACTCACCGGGATTTCATGCCCAGTCTCCGACCAGGACTTTAACCCAGATTCGCTCAACCAAACTTAAATCATTGTCAAACACCAAAACAACAACCGGGTCAGACTGCATCAACAGGGCAGGCCGGAGGAGAAGAGAAGTGGTGGTGGCTGCCGACCGGAGGTGGTGATGAGAAGAGATGGCGCGAGGGCGCTCCGGCCGGCGGCTGTGAGGTCGAGAGGAGATAGAGTAGGGCTCGCGCGTGGAAGGGATCGAGAGTGAGATAGAGGTGGGCTCGCGCGTGGAAGGGATCGAGAGTGAGATAAGAAGTCCAGTCCTTTTTTCTCCCCGAGCCCTTGTGTCCACAGCACTTGGTTCAGGACAGCCTCGGGTTCAGCCAAGCAGCACATTACACCAGCCTCTGATTTCAGCCCAGCAGCTCTGGTTTGGCCCAATTCAGCTCAGCTCCCTCAGCCCTTGGGTTCAGCCAAGCTTCAGCCCAACTTCAGCCCAGCAGTTCCTCAGCCCAGTCCAATCCAGCATTTGGTTGACCCAACCTCAGCTTTTGGTTGGCCCAACCTTTGGGTTCAACCATGCCTTGGGTTCAGGGTCCAATCTTTAATTCCCTATAAAAATCATGAAATTATACCAAAATTTAGAGGAAATTATAATGAGCTCCAAAAATAGATCCTAATCGTAAAATGTGATATAAACATGATTTAAACATACGATAGGATAAAAAATGCTAAATAAATAAGCAAATAAAATGACATAAAATGCTAGTTATCACACCCCCACACTTAATTCTTGCACGTCTCGAGCAAGCAAACAAAACTAAAAGAAAACAACATATCTCCCAAACATTACATCCCCTATCGATACCTTAAAAATAATAAAAGAGGGTTACTTAGGATCATCAAGTCTCAAGAATCAATGTATTTATGGTTCCAAATCTCACATAAGTCAAAAGGCATGATAATTTCATCAATTTGAATAAACTAAGCATGACAACAACCTCACAAGATAGATATGTGCACTGATGCTCACAAAAATAACAAATATGATAGTGGAGTTCTCTCAAAGCATTCATGACATTTCACTACCATATGCTTGCTTATTTTCTACTTCTCCACTACTCTAACATAAGTACACAAATCAAGAGGATTTTTCAATGACTAATGATGAAACCAAGTGCTAACAAAAGAATTAGAAAGTAGATAACAAAGAAGATCAAAGAGAATATGAGAGCATTGGGGCAATCAACATGATGTATACAATCAAATAATATGCCAAAATAACAACTCAACCAAACATCCAACACTCAAAATTCTCCTTACACATTCTCAATGCAAACACACAACAACCACATAAAACATCTCTAAAAATGCATGTATGCATCAAAAACTTAACTCTTGAGTTCCTCAATAACAAAATTCCAAATGCTTGAGAAAATTTTTTTTCTTCACTCTCTTTAAATATTTATTTTTCATTCTTTTTTCCTTTTTTTCCCTTTTTTTTTCATTTCTCTCTTCTCTTTTTTTTCACAGAGAGATTTTTTTCATCTTTATTATTTTTTTAGAGAGATTTTTTTCCATAAGCATTCGTCCATACACACTTGTTTTCCCCACACACTTAAAACCTGCCTCAGACAATAGGACAAAACATAATAACATCTGAAACTCACAATAATAGAGGCTAATAATAGGCAAATAAAAATGTAACTCATCATGCAATCACCCCATGCTCTCATGCTCAAGGGAAGAATATGCTAATAAAAATACGACAGTGAGAATACAATAACAATGAGAAGAACTGAGAAAGGAAAGATAATGAAATATGAAAGCAATAGGTGAAATGCTCAGTAGTAACAATAGCAAAGTAGAGGGAAAACGAAGAGATCAACTCGAAAGTTTGCCTCTGTCATATTCATGTAAGCTTATGCTAATATAATTTCAAAAAGAATCAAAGCAAGTTCTAGAGTGTCAAGTATCACAAATGCTATCACACATAGGAGTATTAAGGCTAAGCATGGAAATATCCTCACTAGGTGAATAATAAAATATCATGCTTAATCTATCAAGATAGAGTCCATCACCACAACAAATGACGAAATGCAATTAATATCCCCACGTATTCCAAGAAAACCAAAACTCAATAGTCAGACTTAACCATCTTTTATGATTCTCAAAGCATAAAAAGAAACATGTAGGGAGATACAATTGGAAATCAAACATGGTTTATTCAAGACCAAACAAAATGCAAAATGAGGAAGCAAATCATGAATGCAAAGTATAAATACAAACAAACATGCAAGTATAAACATAAAGAAAAATGCGAAAAGAAAAGAAAAAGAACAAACTCCCCTTTATGTAGGATAGAGAGCACGTAGCATCTATCTTGGGAGAACTATCATCCTATGATCAACCTTGTAGTGCGCAGATTTCTCCCTTATTAATTTTGCCCAAGCATCTTCCGGTGGTCGGAGACGATTAAGGTTCAGAATTCATTCTTGGGGTAAATGATTAAAAGTCAAAGTGAACTCGACCCCTCCCACTGCATGCTCCTTAGAAGTCCTTCCGGGAGGTTGTAGGCTGTTAAGTTTGAGTACCCATTCTAGCAGCCTACGGGATCCTGCAAAACCATGTAGAGAAAATACCTCCCGCACGCATGCAGGGTAAGAAAAGAGTAAAATATATACCACCTCTACATAAAAAGAATCAAGATATATGTCACATCCTATGAAATCAATTTTTGGTACCTCAATGAATTTTTTAAACAATGAGGAGAAATACTTACCTGATCATGCTGAAGAATACCTGGAGGTTCTACAAGAGTATATGCAACTATAGCCTCCTCTTGGTCATGTACAAGCTCCACTTCCATCTCAGGTTCTGGTGGGCATTCAACTATGGAAGGTGATTCTTGGGTTCTTGCTTCCACCATGCAAGTCCCTACACTTCCATACTTATCCTCTGAATCTTCTGATATGTCACTCAATGTAGGTAATCCCAGGGGCTCAGTGCAATCCCCTACACCCATAGAATCATTTCCAACACATGCTTTTTCAACAATATCTACAACAACCGTATTAGAAAAGTTAGGATCGACAACAAATATATCATCACAAAATAAAAGACTAGAAGGATCACAGAATAAAAAACTAGAAGAGTCCTGTAGAGCTTCGGAATCAAATTCAAGACTGTCACAAGCTTTACTATCAATCTCCTCCACTGCCTCTATAGATAATGACTGCCCAGTAGGTATGAGTGGTCCCTGGGGCTCAGTGCAATCCCCTACAATCTCAAACCTATCCTCTGAAGGCATCTCATTCAATATAGGTGGTCCCTGGGGCTTAGTGCAATCCCCTACACCAATAGAATCATCTATAACTGGAAATGGATCAGATGCAACCTCCAACTCAGCTGTCTCTGTAGCTAATACCTCTTCTGAATCTCCCAGATGCTGCTGAAATGGAGCGTTTAATTGCTGAAAATCTTTCTCAAATTGCTGCTTAAGCAGAGCACTAATCTGAGTGCTAATCTGAGCACTAATCTGAGTGCTAATCTGAGTGCTAATCTGAGTGATCATCTGCTGAAAACTCTTCTCTTGATGATGCTGCAATTGAGTGAGAAGTGGCTCCAAAGTGAGTGGAAACTTCGGTTCTTGTTGCTGAACCGGATGTAACCATGAAGGTATAGGATCATCCTGGAATGTCTGGAGGTTCTGATATGATGGATATGACTCAGTAAATTGACTTTGTGTATCCTCATACCTGAAATATGAATTATCTTCCAAATTAGAATCATAGGAATTAGAAGATGAGTTATACCTATCTGACTGTTGAGGTTGTTGAAAATCAGTTTGATAACTTGGTGGAGGTTACTGAAGAATGTGACTTTGGAATTGCTGATCTGCTTGCTGAAAGTGTTGGTTGAATGGTTGAAAATTCTAGGGCTGTGAAGATGGAAAATCTTGTTGAAAATTCTGGACTAGTGGCTGATAAACTTGCTGTGAATGTGACCATCCTTGCTGATCAGAATTGAATGGTTGTTGGAAATCTTGGAAACTGCTGAAACTGTTGTTGTGGCTGATTCAGAGGTTGGAAATCTTGCAGAAAATTTGGATTGTACCCTTGTTGAAAATTCTGAAATGGTGGTTGAAATTGCTGTGGTGGTTGATTGAATTGTTGGTTTTGCTAAAAATCTGAATAGGGTAGCTGAAATTCTTGAAAAGACTGAGATTGTGGCTGCCCTTGCTAAAATTGATAATCTGGTTGTTGAAAATCTGAATAGTACTGCTGAAAATCCTGGTTCTGCTGCTGAAATTGTTGGCACGGCTGCTGGTAAGTAGATGGATAAGCGTGCTTAAACATACATTTTAACTCCATCAAAAATTTGATCTCTAACTGTTCATTTGAAGACATTTTGAACCTGCAGTCCTCTCACAAAACAAACAAAATGGCAGCACCCGTATACAAAAGGATAAAGCAAATAAGAATAGAATCAAATCCTAAAATTATCAAACACCAATACACTCTCCGGCAACGGCGCCAAATTTGATAACCACTTTAGTCGCGTTACGATTTCAAATACAATTAAAGTATCGAACTCCTCTAAACTAATGTAGTATAGAGTAACTCGAGTCGTCTCTCTCAAGGAATGTAATGATAGGTTAATAATCTTAGGAATCTAAGTTATTGCTTCTGGATTTTGGATATGAAACTGAGGTTTAGATTTGAACGCTAAGACTACGAAATGAAATAGCACAGCAAGTATGAAATCTAATCCTAATTAATGAAAGACAATGCGAGTAAAGAAGATCTAATCTAATCTAAACTATACTTGCAAGGAAATGAAAAGCAACATAAAGTAAGCATTTAGGGAACTGGAGCATAAATGAAACCTAACCTAATTGCATCAAACTGAAAGACAATGATAAGAGAACATAAAGCAATCAAACTAATGAAACATTGCAAGAATCTACGTTAAGGAAAATTCACACTAAAATCCAACTAATGGAAGAGACAATTCATCAAACACCTGGTATGCATAAAAGAAAGCCTTAAGGGAACTTAACCAAATCTAACCTAATTGTGTACTTAAACATAAAAGAAATTTGAAACATTCAATTAATAAAATATAGCAAAAATCTAAGCTGAGAAAATACAAAATTAAACTAAGACAATTGGTTGGGGCATTTCAACGAACACTTGATGAGCATATATTGATTTAAGCAATATGAGCACAATTCAAACATGGGAGCTCAGTTTAGTATAAGCATTCAATACACCAATGAAATCTCTCAACTCAACACAAGAAATAACCAAAAATCAACTAACAACATAAGAAAACTAGAACTTGATTAATGGAAGGAACAATTCAACAAATACTTGATGTGCAACGTTCAACTTAAGGCTAATGCAGGAAATCTAAACCCAGGGAAATCCAAATCAATTACAACTGATCAACATGAAACAAAGGTGAACATTCAATGTTGAATTAGATCTAAAATTCGGGGCATGTAACCGATTACAATTCCTTCACGACATGGATCAAACATAAGGAAGAAAGACTCAATGGTGTTGTCCAATGATGATGAGCTGCTGTACAGATCGGGAGAAGATGCGGTGATGCCCTAGCTTCTCTCAATGTGTTCGTCCAAGCCCTAGCTTGTGCAATAGCCTGCGTTTTGCTTGGTGTTGGTGGCTGCCGAAAATTGAAGTGGACTGCTGTGAAGAATAAGAAATGAAGAAGAAGGAGATGAAGTCGAGTGCGCTAGGGTTGAGAGAAAAAGGAGAGGAGAAGTGGAAGGGATGACTGGTCGGCTAGGGTTCGCGGATGGAGAGCGTCGGTTGAGAAGGTGGAGAAGGAAGAAGATGGTGGAAGAAGAGGGGCCGGCCGGAGGAGAGGAGAAGTGGTGGTGGCTGCCGACCGGAGGTGGTGATGAGAAGAGATGGCGCGTGGGCGCTTCGGCCGGCGGCTGTGAGGTCGAGAGGAGATAGAGTCGGGCTGGCGCGTGGAAGGGATCGAGAGTGAGATAGAGTCGGGCTCGCGCGTGGAAGGGATCGAGAGTGAGATAAGAAGTCCAATCCTTTTTTCTCCCCGAGCCCTTGTGTCCGCAGCACTTGGTTCAGGCCAACCTCGGGTTCAGCCAAGCAGCACATTAGACCAGCCTCTGATTTCAGCCCAGCAGCTCTGGTTCGGCCCAATTCAGCTCAGCTCCCTCAGCCCTTGGGTTCAGCCAAGCTTCAGCCCAACTTCAGCCTAGCAGTTCCTCAGCCCAGTCCAGTCCAGCATTTGGTTGACCCAACCTCAGCTTTTGGTTGGCCCAACCTTTGGGTTCAACCATGCCTTGGGTTCAGGGTCCAATCTTTAATTCCCTATAAAAATCATGAAATTATACCAAAATTTAGAGGAAATTATAATGAGCTCCAAAAATAGATCCTAATCGTAAAATGTGATATAAACATGATTTAAACATACGATAGGATAAAAAAAATGCTAAATAAATAAGCAAATAAAATGACATAAAATGCTAGTTATCATGCCCTAACCAAATAGGAGTTGAACCGGGTTGGACCATTTATATGTGCCAAAAACCTTTGCAAGAAACTGATAAAGCTAGACAAAGGGGCCACTGAAATGAAGGTAAATAAACATGATTTATATTTTAATAAATTATATAATATAAAAATGTAGGATGGAGAATCAGCAAAACAAATTCATGCCAGAATTCAAGACATCCTTAATGGACTACATGCATTCGGACGGCAAGTTGAAAATCACGATATAATTAGTACACTTTGAAAGCATTCCCAAGAAATACTTTATGGGCATCTATGATAGATGCATACAAAGTTTCAAGGGATCTTTTAAAGGTTAAATTAGATAAATTATTTTCCGAGTTTGAACTTCATGAACATACTAATACTTCTCTACTCGAGAATGATCATACTCTACTTGCAGGAAGACTTACAAACAAGAAGTCAAAACCCAAGTATCAACCTGAATCTGAATTTGAAGACGAATCAGATTCAGAATGACAAAGAGATCATCTCCAAAGTAGTTAACTTGGTTCAAAAAATACTAAAGGAAAAGAGGATGATCCAATCAGAGTACCCAATCATAAAAGAAACAAAGAAAATGAAAGGCCCTACGAGCAACATGGTCTGAGTCATCGGAAGAGTCAGGCAAAGAAGAATAAACTCAACTGGGCATTCTGGCACTACTGGTACAAGTACATGTTGCCGAGAATGAATCCAACTCCGAGTCTGAGAACGCATCCAACACCGAGTCTACGAATGAATCCAACACTGAGTTTTAGACCGAGTCGGAAGCCGAGCCGGAAAGAAGCAACCGATCAATTCCTATCTCTGAAAAGGGGAAACTCACTGTAAGTGGTTATTTTGAAAATAAACTTTCCAATCTTATCTCCTACCTATCTCTCAAGTTGGCTAAATCCAATGATCATGTCAAGTCACTCCAAAAGGAGGTAGAAGCCCTTAAGGAGGAGGTTAACTCAAGCTCCCTGATTGAGACCATTTAGAAAGGAATCTCTACTCAAGTCCAACAACTTGAGGAAGAGAATTCCTCCCTGGAAAGTCAAGAGAAGGAACATAGAGCAACCCTAGAGCGGTTCACTTTGGGTTCGAAGAATCTTGACATGATTCTTTGAAAATAAAAGGTTGTTCTTAACCGATTCAGACTTGAGTATACAACTAACTCGCGATATAGATCGTACTATTCAATTATGAACCGTACAAGCACCCGAGTCTAAGCATAGGTCCCAAAACTGAGCTTAACTAATCAAGTTGGACCAAAACACTATTAGATTCACAAGGATCAAATTCATTACCTTGATAGACCATATCGAGGCTTTAATCCAGAGGGAGCCAATAGAAAAAGAAAATTATATTGTTATATTTATCAAATTGTTTGATTGCTTGTTTATTTATTTTTCTGTAAATTATCATGCATAGGAATAAAAATGGTTAGATAAGGACTAGACTTGATTGAAACATTCACAACCTAGTATTAGAGTCGGGCGAGTTGATAGTACGTTAGAAAAGCCTGCCTAAAGAGTTAGGTAGGGTAATGAGTACCCTACTTGATCTTTTTATCCCGGTGGAATTAGCCGAAGCTACCTCGCCACATCCTCGACTAGTTAGACCAGGATTTCTCAAAGAGTAAACTAAAAATATAATTTCTTTAAAAGACTTTGTCTAGGAAAGTATCGTTGTTCCGATAATCAAGAAAGCCCCTGTGCCTCGCCAAGATATGGAAGCAGATTATTAAAATCTATTTTTAAATTACTATTTATTAAACATGAATCAAACTCAAGATTCAATCAAATCTTAGATTTCACATATCTAAAGATAAAATTAATGCATCTCGCAAAATAGATAAGGTTTCCTTGTTCTGTTACTAGAAATGGGTGAGATGTCATGGACCTAAAAAGCTAGTGCAACCCAACCAACCAGCAAACCTAATTAGTTTCATATTTAATTTACTAATTTAATTTTAAAAGTTAATTTAACTTAATTAATTTTTCAAAATTAACTTTTTCAAAGTTAATTTAACTTATTTAGTTTTTCAAATTCAATCGTTTTCAAATTTAATTTAACATAACTCAAATTTTCAAAATCAATCTTTTTTTTAAAATTTAATTAATTTCTCAAATTCAAACATAAACTATTTTCAAACCGAACTTAAATTTTTTAAATAAATTTAATTCCAAATTTAAAAGTAAACTAATTTTTCAAAATCAAACATTTAAATTAATCAATTCTTTTTAATCAAAAATTTCAAATTAAGTCTTGAACTTGAACTTAAGTTAGTTTTCTAATTTCAAATTCAAATTAATTTTTTTAAATCTCAAAATCAACATAACCTTTCAAATTTCAAACTTAAAGTTCTC
The DNA here is from genome assembly GCA_024364735.1 of Boesenbergia rotunda. Lineage (NCBI taxonomy): Eukaryota > Viridiplantae > Streptophyta > Magnoliopsida > Zingiberales > Zingiberaceae > Boesenbergia > Boesenbergia rotunda. The sequence goes on from JAGFNQ010002711.1 coordinate 137,233, forward strand.
AAATTTTAAACTAAATTTAATTCCTAAAATTACTTTAGTTATTCACTTATAGTAAATATTACTTAATTGCTTAGAAATGACTTCAAATCTATACCTAAAGTATATTTTTCAAATTATTTTAAAATGATATTATTTCTTTCGTATAAAATTACTTTTTTAAGTGTTTATTCTATGCTATTTTACTTAAAATTTTACAAAAGCCTATATTATTTTGAATTAGACATTCTTATTATTTTGGGTTCTGATACCTAAACTTAGTTTTCAAACTGAAGACTTTCCTAAAGAAAAATATTTTCCTTAAACTTTCTTTGATATTTTTTTCTAAAGTTTTTTTAAACTCCTTGAAAATGCATATTTTCCAAAACATAAGGAGGAGAGAATAAAGAAGTCATGTTTTTCCAAACTCTCAAAACTTAAATATTTTTTGTAAGTTTAAAATATTTATTTTTTTATAAGCTTTAGGGGGAAAGTAATACATCATGGGGGAGCATGTTACTTAAGTTTAAGTCAACAAGTATTTTTAAAAATTTTGGTCTTATAAAACTTTGTCAAATGTCTTTCTTACTTAGGATTTTTTTGCTATTTTGAAATAGCAATCTATTTACTCAGAAAATTTATCCTTTGCTTAATAATTTTATATTTTGGAATTCTCCTTTATCTTGAAGATTGCATGCTTAGACATAAATCATGCTTGAACTCAAATCATGCTTGGACATAAATGAGTGAATCAAATTAGTTCTGAGATTTAACTCTTATTGCCTAGTTTATTCTTGCTAATTAACATGATTTACTGAGCATAATTTATTTGTTTCAATTTGAATATTTTTTTCAAAATTTACTTAGCATAATTTATTTTCTTTACTTAGAATATTTTTTTTGAAAATTTAATTTGCGTGATTTATTTTCCTCACATAAAATATCTTTTCAAAAGTTACTTAACATTATTTATTTACTTCACTCAAAATATTTTTTTTGCTTCATTTAAAATATTTTCACAAAACTTACTTAATATGATTTACTTGCTTCACCTAAATATTTTTCAAAATTATTATGGACTCTGATACCTAATTTTTTCACTTGTCTAAAATTTTTTTTCCTTAACCAAAATATTTTTTTTTGATATATGTCAAAAGAGGAGAGAAAAGAAAAGTTAAAAGAAAAAAATCTTCAAAGTAGCAAAAGAGTTTTTCAAAGGAGCTTTTTCAAAAACTCAAACATTTTCATAGTACTTTTTTTCAAAATTCTATTTAATGTAATTATCAAAGTCTGCTTTCATAGTTTTTCCTACTTGCTTAAATATTATTTTAACATAACTTTTGAACTGGGTTGCCATAAATTAAAATTAGGGAGAATATTAGTGCTGGAAGCACTAGATCAAATCTGGTTTTGATAATGGCAAAGGGTTCAAAGTTAAGTATGCTTTTGGATCTAATGTGTTACATTAAGTGTGCAGGAAAATCCTAGTATACCTAGGCATGAAGACTTGACTTGTAGGGTTGAGCAGAAAGTCCTGGTCGAGGACTAGACTCAAAGACCTGACCGAGGGTTGGGCACCGATGACCTGGTTAGTGGAGTCGGGCACGAAGTCTTGGTTCAGAGGACTGGGCACGATGATCTGACTAGGGGTCGGGCACCGAAAATCTGATCCAGAAGATCGGGCAGGAGTCTTAGCCGAGTGAGGACAACGGAAAAAAGTAGGGACGGGTTGAGGTACGGTCGGAGGCCGAGCAAAATTTCAACCGGAGGTGCAGGTTAGATACAAGTAACTTCTCTAGAGTGAAGTAGGTGAGGACGCCTTCCCCGGAAGAGTGAACAGTAGACATCGATTTGACCTAGGATTTCAGTTCAAATCCATAGTCAGGATCAGACAGCACTAGCTATCATACATGCACTTATATATTATATTCGGACTAATGTTGTGTTGCATCTAAAGTTTTTGGGGACTAGCGGCATCTGGGCGCCGGAGAGGACTCAGGTTCCTGAGAGATCTCGGGCGTTCGGGAATATAGGCACCCGAGAGGTCTTGGGCACCCTTGTGTGGATGACTCAGCTTGGGCGAAGCTGAGTTGGCGTGCACTAGTTGGAGTCAACATGTCATCTCAACACAGGTGCACCCAGAGGCTGTCAGGCGCTAGAGAAGGATAAGGCTTGACCAAGGAGCGGATTGGGACCCGGTTGGATCACGACATTAGGGGCGCCCCTATAGGCACTCGAGTGCCTGTATGCCTATATATAAGGGGTTTCGATCATAGCCTCTAAATATCAATTTTCTATAGCTTTTGTGCTCAAGTGTGTTGCTCTAAACCAATCTAGAAATACCAAAACACTACTCCGACAATGTCACGCAACTTCCTCCTCTTACTTAGAGTTGTCGGTATAATTTGTTATTTTTATTTATACTTAAATTTGCATCCTTGTAACATCTTTGCAACTTATTGCATTTCCCAACATAAATGGTCAAGGACCATGGGCCTTGGAGTAGGAGCCGTCACAGACTCTGAACCAAGTAATAACAAACTTGTTAGCGTTTGTTCTGCTTGTGTTTGTTCTTTCTGCTACGTACACTATTACTTAAATCCAAGAATTTTCAAAATGCGATATTCACACCCCCTCCCCTATTGCTCTCTATGATCCCACAAAATGCTCAAGGTTGCATGCCCGGGGAGTCCTATGTGACGAGCATAATTCTTTAACCAAACATCCTTGAGAGTTATCTTAAGGTGGAGACTATTTCCATACAAAGATAGACTTAATTGGCGCTTAATGAGTCTTCCCAAATCCTATGTTAAGAGATGACTCATGTAACCTAGAATATATGACCGGTGAGCCCACTGTGACATGGTAATCCTTTAACCAGATATTCTAAGTAATTCTGCCCATTTAATGGCATCGAATGGTCAAAGGGAAGATACTCCGGTGTGTCATTCGCATGACAAACCAATAATTAGTTAAGCTTCCTACGATGTATGAATATTGAGAACATGGCACTAGCTATCCATGGGACATCAATAACCATCACAATGAAACATAGATCCTAGACTACTCTTCCCACATAGTCTTTCTCACTTGATCTCCTAGCTCTCTCTCTCTCTCCTCTCTTACTCAATCTCTCATTCTCATGTGAACATCTACACTTTCAGCTTGTCTAGCTAATTCACCTTGCACCCTCTCTAGTGTTTACCTCATCAGTGCCTGTGGATATGATAACTCATTATATTACTTGACGACGTTTCCTAATACTTCCATGGTATAACGATCAAGGTAACGAGAACAAACCAATTTAGGACTTTTAAGAGTATCAAATCTAGCCTTTTGTTCATTATTCCGAAAAATAATGTCATAATAATCATCGTTACCTTCTTCGCGTGCTCATCTTTTCTCTTTTTTGGTTATCTTTCCTTTGCCCTTGTTAATGGCCTTCTCTTTTCCCTTGTCGAGATCCTCGCCTCCTCCGCTAGATCTATCGCTCCTTCAAAGTTTTCTCAAGTCTAGAGGGAAAAATAGAACTTGTGAGAGATGTTGATTGGAGAGAGAAGGGGAGGAGAGCTTCTTGAAGGTGAAGGGAGAAGATCTTGGAGAGAAGAGGAAGAATCGGTGAAGAGGAGAGGGAGATCTTGAAGAGAATAGGAGAAGTGCTTCTTGGAGAATAATAGGAGGAGAAGAAGAGAGGAGTGGAGATTTTGCTGTCGGAGGTGAAGAAGGCATAGATCTAAACCTTGGAAGGGAAGATCTTGCTCAAGGTGGAAGAAAGGAGAGCTTTGGGAGGAAAAGTGAAGAAACATAGGAGAGGGGCTACTGCAGATCCACATAGTTGTGATAAGTGTGACGCACAACCATGTTTAGGGTATAAAAACCCGTAAAGCCAATGCCACATGGTTGTGTCTCAAGACACGGCCTAGGCATGTGTTCAGCTGATGAGGAGGCAGGGCCATGTTAAAATGACATGATTGTGTCGTGTAATTCCCTGAGAACCCTGGTATAGTCATGCCATGTTCCCTTTTGAGAAAAGCATGACCAAGTTTTTTTTTTGGAATAGAAGACACACACGGCCATGTCTTAAGTGACATGGTCGGAAAACACTCACACCACTCATGAAATGACACAGTCGTGCCTTTGAGGCACAACTGTAGCATGTTTTCTTCTAAACAATGGGACACGGTCATGGCAAGTAGGCACGACTATGCCATGGGAATCTTCTACTATAGCTTAGTTTTGGAACGGCCATGCCATTTGGCATGATCTCAACTAAAAAATTTTCTAAAATGGAGACATGACCGTGTCTCCAAGACATGGTCGTGTTGTGTGGGCTGTTGCTCCTATTTTTCTCCAACATAGCTTTCTTCCATGTTCTTCATCCCAAATTCCTCCACACCCATGGAAAAGTCTACGGTCAACTCATGGTGCCAATTACCCTAAAAATGAAAATAAAAAAATAAACTCATGAAAAAAAACAAAAAATATGAACAAAAAAGACAAGACAATGAACCCTTGGTGCTACCCAAGAAGCACTTATTTAAGGTCACGAGCTCTACCCCTGATGCGGCTCAGCTTGGAGCCTTTGCCTTGAAGGGGAGATGCTCTCCTCTATTGTGGCAACTTGTCTCAAATCCTTCTCTTTTTCAGGCTCTCGCCGAAATGATATATTTGCCATTTTTGATACGGTGGCATTTCTCTTTGCTCGTCAGACTTGGTGCTTCATCTGACGGTCTCCCCATAGGACGATGCTCCTTTTCTTCTAGTTGTAGATTGTCCAACCTGTAGAAAATACTTTTACCAGCAACAAGTTGATTAGAAGCCTTGGATAAATAAATTCAAGTTTTTCCTTTCCAACTACCACAGATATTTTATGATTATTTACATCAATCTCAACTCCAGCTGTGTCCAGAAAAGGCCTTTCAAGAATAATTTGGATCTTTGGTTCTTCATCCATATCTAAGACCACAAAGTTCGTAGGGACAATGAAGCTCCCTACCTCCACTAGCACATCCTCTATTATACGCTTTAGGTTTCTATAGAAGTGATCTACTAATTGCAGTGTCATGGTGGTTAGCTTCAAATCATTAAGTCCAGGCTTCTTACAAAAAAAATAGGGTATAAGACTCACACTTGCTTGTAAGTCACAAAATCCCTTACCAATTATAGTCATGACAATCTTATAAGGAATGGAAAAACATCCTAGATCTTGGAGCTTAGCAGGTAGTGTATCTAGTAACAAGGCACTACACTCCTCAGTTAATGCAACCGTCTTATACCCTTCTTTCTTATGCTTGTGTAAGATAATTTGTTTCATAAATTTAGCAAATTTTGGTATTTGTTGCAAAGCATCCAATAGAAGAATATCAATGCATATCTCTTTGACTTTTTCTAGAAATTTGTCAAATTCTTCATTCTTCTTGGTCTTGGAGATTCTTTGGGGAATAGGAATTGGTTGGACATGTCTTCTTGATGGAGGTTCTTCAACCAAAATAGTATTATCCACCTCTTCTTGGATGCCACTCTTGTGAGAAGAGGATGGAGAATGCACTCCATTGATTTCAATTTCGTGTTTGTCATGGCCACTTGGGGTTCACTCAAGGTCTGCTCGTTTGTTTAAGATAATCTCTTTCATAAATTTGGCAAACATTGGCATTTGTTGCAAAGTATCCAATAGAGGAATATCAATGCATATCTCTTTGACTTTTTCTAGAAATTTATCAAATTCTTCATTCTTCTTAGCCTTAGAAATTTTTTAAGGAAACAAAATTGATTGGACATGTCTTCTTGATGGCAGCTCTTCAACTGAAACAGGTATTCTCCACCTCTTCTTGGATGCCACTCTTGTGAGAAGAGAATGGAGAAGGTATTCCATTGATTTCAATTCCCTTATCTGTCATGGTCACTTGGTGTTCACCTAAGGTCCGTCCGCTTCTTAGCTTAATTATATTGCAATGTTCAATGGGATTTAGCTTTGATTTCCCTAGAAAAGACCCTTGAGTTCTTGAAGAAGTAATAGCCACTTGTACTACTTGATTGTCAAGCACCTTCACATGTTTTTCAATGCATTCCATTCTCACGTTAAATTGCTTGAGATCATTCTTCATTTCTAATCGTGTGGCTTGTATTTCTTCAAGTAGTTTTTCGATTCTGGAGGGTTGGTGGTTCTATTGATATCCAGATGGTTGCCCTTGGTCATGATTTTTATGAAAGAGAAATTTGGATGATTTTCGCATCCAGGATTGTATGTGTTAGAGTGTGGGTTATTTAGTCTTATGTTGAAGTTGCGATTGCACAAGTTGTTTAATTTGAGCCAACTATCTAGTAATAGCTCCAAGTGGGCAAACTTCCTTCTTGTGTTTCCGTGGTCTCACCACCTTCACAAGTTGTGACAATTGCATTTACTAGATTGGTGTTTCATTAATGTTGATGCAGTCTGGCCCTGATTGTTGTTTTGGTATTGACAACGATTTTAGTTTAGGAGGATGATTATGATAATTATGATTAAGTCCTGATCGAGGATTAGGCATGATATGGAAAATCCTAACCTGGGAGGTTAGGTGTGATGATTATGATGTTATGATTAAGTCCTGATCGAGGATTAGGCATGATTGGAAAATCCTAACCTGGGAGGTTAGGTGTGGAAAATCCTAGCTTGGAGGGCTAGGTGTTGGAAAAGTCCTAATTCGGAAGGGTTGGGTGAAAAGTCCTAGCTTGGAGGGCTAGGTGAAAAGTCCTAACTTGGAGGGTTAGGTGCAAATTCCCATCCTGGAGAATTAGGTGAAAAAGTCCTGGCTTGGAGGGTCAGGTGCCTAGCTTGGAGGGCTAGGTTGGATGATGTTCTAACTCGGAAGAGTTGGGTGAAAAGTCCTAGCTTGGAGGGCTAGGTGAAAAGTCCTAGCTTGGAGGGCTAGGTGAAAAGTCCTAACTTGGAGGGTTAGGTGCAAATTCCCAACTTGGAGAGTTAGATGGAAAAATCCTTAGCTTGGAGGGCTAAGGTGGATGAATTCCTAGCTTGGAGGGCTAGGGTTGAGTCACTGGATCGGTCTGGTGACCGATCAGGGACATTGGCACGCTGCTCCTTAGTGGATCGGTCTGGTGACCGATCCAGCTATGTCTGATCGGACTGGTGACCGATCAGGGAGCGCACAGTGAGATTGGGAATCTACTGTGTGGCTCCTGATCGGACCGGTGACCGATCAGGGAGCAGGCTGCTTCCTTGCTGTCTTGCTCCTGATCGGTCTGGTGACCGATCAGGGAGCAAACGGTGAGTGAGTTCCCTTGCTGATCAAAGTCTTGGATCGGTCCGGTGACCGATCAGGGATCTTGGATTTGATTAAAAAGTAACTGTTCATCTCTGCTCTGATCTCTGGGTGACCGATCAGGATCCAATCTGATCGGTCTGGTGACCGATCAGGCTTCACCCTGATCGGTCTGGTGACCGATCAGGCGTGTATAGCTGCGAGAGCTGGGAATCCCAGCGAAGCAGTGGATCGATCTGGTGACCGATCCACACACCCTGGATCGGTCCGGTGACCGATCACTTTAATTCAAATTTCACTGTCAGACGTGGTCAGAGCGTCTGATCGTATCGATTTGCTGATGTATGTGATATGATATGCTGCTGATCTTCTGCTCTAATGCTCTGATTGAGTTTCAGGTGACAGGGGAGGATTCAAACACTCAAGGAGAAGTCAAAGAGTGCTTTCCTTGGAGCAGGTTTGTCCCTTTTCATCTCAGGTTGCAACGGCGAGCTGCAGACTGGAGCTGAGACTGGAGCTTGACTGAGGAGCTCAGTGAGTCCAGAGATAGCTCAGTAGAGGCTGGCGTTGGCAGATGAGTAGCTGGGAGCTACAGAGATGTGTCACTTGTCGCTTGGCGGAGAAACAAAAAGGAACGCGAGAGGAGAGTTAAATAGTTCTTGAGTTTTTCGTGTCTTGCGTTCTGCTGTACAAGCTTGCTGTTCTTGAGTTCTTCAACCATTCTAAGCAAGCTATTGAGGAGCAATCATCATACTTGAGCGCTTGAAGGAGAAAACAAGAAGCTTGGAGTCCGACAGTGGGAAGACACGAAGCAGCAGGGGTCTGCGTGAGATCGCCACTGGGTGGAGCTCAGGGAAGCTTGCTGTGTTTTGTCCTTGCTAAGTGTTTGAGTAAGATCCTTCTTGTTGTTGTTTCATTGTGCTCATTATATATCATTGTTTGAAACACACTGTGGAGAGGTTTCTCCACCGAGAAGGAGGTTGCTTCATATCCGGTGTTAACCGGGGCTTGATCTGCCGACGATCAAGGGATCGCCCACCTCAAGGGCACGCCAAGGAGTAGGGGCAAGTTATCCCCGAACCTTGTAAACCCTCCTTGTTAGCGATCTTGCTAGTTGTGTTTGTTTTGCTTCGTTTGTTTTTCTGCATACTCTGTTTTCCACTCTTTCCGCTGTGCTACTGATATTTGAGTTGCAGAAATCGTGATAAGTTTAAGGGGCAAGCGATTGTCTATATTCACCCCCCCTCTATAGCCATCTCGTTCCCAACAAGTGGTATCAGAGCAAGGGCTCTGTTACGGCTTAACAACCGAGAGTTTCAACAAGATGGCTTTGAGAGAAGGCTTCTCCACCACCCGACCTCCATTCTTTGATGGCGCCGACTTCCAATATTGGAGATCAAAAATGGAATACTATTTGAAGATGGATATCCATACGTGGTTCGCGGTGAAGGAAGGATTCATCCCTCCTAAGGATGATGAAGGCAAGGAACTCGAATCTTCGCGGTGGACTGCCGAACAAACAAGGAAAAGTGAAGCCGACGCTAAGGCGGTTGTCACTCTACAATGTGGCATGAACAAAGACCAACTCATCAAGGTTGGTCCCTTCACGAGCAAAAGACTTGTGGAACAAACTCATAGAGCTCCATGAAGGCACCCGGACTCGAGGATTGCAAAGAGGGACTTGTTCCTCAATCAACTTCAAAATCTCTCCATGAAGGAGAATGAGTCGGTAAGTGAGCTCCATAGCCGGTTCAAGGAAGTTCTTAATGGACTTCATTCAATTGATGAAAAGGTCGAGAATCGCGACCTTGTGAGGTATGTCTTGAAAGCATTTCCAAGGAATGCTTTGTGGTCATCCATGGTGGATGCCTACAAAGTATCCAAGGATTTATCTATTGTAAAGTTAGATGATTTATTTTGTGAGATGGAATTGCATGAGATGGCTAACAAAGGCCCCAAGGAGAAGGGGATTGCCTTAGTTGCAGGGGACCGGATCAACAAGAAGAAGAAGGAGAAGAAGAAGGAGAAGGATCTTTCATCTTCATCCTCCTCCGAATCCGAGTCAAACTCGAGGAAGATGGCAGTGGCTCCTCTTCATCCGAAATGGCGAACTTCGTGCGAAGGATGATGCGAAGAGACGTTTCAAAAGGAAAGGTAACACTAGTGAATTCAAGCTTGATAAGAATAATGCATCTTGCTTTGAGTGTGGTAGGAGAGGACATTTCAAGAATGAATGTCCGAAGCTTAAAAAGGAGGAGAAACCTAAAAGAAAAGAAGAGAAATCCAAGAAGAAGAAGAAAGCCTTGAAGGCTTCTTGGGATGAGTCATCTTCTAGTTCATCTGATGATGAGAAGGAGGAGAAGAGCACAAGGCAAGTGGCTCTCATGGCTCTTGGAGAGGAGAGCAGTGAAGAAACTTCAAGCTCCTCAAACGCGGCTTCATCATCTTCGGATGATGAAGAGGTAACTTCTCCTGAGCTTAAAAAATGTTATAGAGCAATTGCATGTTTAACTAGTATGCTTAAGAAGTCCAAAAACAAAGTTAAAGCATTGCAATTAGAGATTGATCAATTGAAAGCTTCTAGGGATGATAACATTGATGACTTGCATGTTGAATTACTAGAAGATGAAATTAAATCTTTGAAACATGAGATTGTAAGCCTGAAATCCTCTAAGGTTGAGGAAATCAGTGATTTGCATGTTAATGAGTTAGTGAGGAAAACCAATCATTGAAGAGTGAAGTTGAGAAGCTCAAGAATATTCTTGGGAAATTCTCAAATAGCTCTAAGACCTTAGATATGATTTTAAATGCCCAAAGAGCGGTCTACAATAGGGCCGGTATTGGTTACCGCCCTAAGGAACCCTCTTTTGTATCTCTCATGTCTAGGACTGACATGAGACAATCTAGGACACCCAAAATCCAAAAGAAAGTTGTCAAGGCATGGGTGCCTAAGTCATGTTTAGTTGATGCATTAGGTCCCAAGGTTTGGGTACCTAAGACTTCTATTTTTCGAATTGTGTAGGTTATGATTGAGGGGGAGCATCTATCAACTTGGTTCGTTGATAGTGGATGCTCCAAACACATGACCGGGGATAGATCATTGTTTACCACATTTCACAAGAAGAGTAGAGGTAATGTATCATTTGGTAACAATGGTAGCCTTAAGGTCATAGGAATAGGAGACATTCAAATATCCGAATGTCTTAGAATCTCAAATGTCCTTCTAGTCAAGGGGATGAAGTTTAATCTCCTAAGTGTCAGTCAATTGTGTGACACGGGTTACACAATTGACTTCCAACCAAGTCAATGTCTAGTTAGACAAAATGACACTCTGGACACGGTATTAGTAGGAGCAAGAGTAGATAATATTTATCAAGTTTCATTTAAAAGTGCTACTAATTCTTTTGCCAAGTGTTTCGTGTCAAAAGAAGAAGAGTCCACACTTTGGCACCGGAGGCTAGCACATGTGAACATGAAGAACATCCGGAAGTTGGCCAACAAGGGACTAGTTCGAGGCTTACCAAGCATTAAGTATGGAAAAGATAAATTATGTGATGCGTGTCAAATGGGTAAGCAAACAAAATCTGCACATAAAGGTAAAAGCACTGTAAGTACTTCCAATGCTTTAGATTTACTTCACATGGATCTATTTGATTGTAGTACCATCATATCATTGAATGGAAGTAGATATTGCTTTGTTATCATTGATGATTTTACTAGATATACTTGGACTTACTTTTTAAAACATAAGGATCAAACCTTAGATATTTTCATTTCTTTTTGTAGAAGGGTTGAAAATGAGAAATCATCAACAATTAAGACAATAAGAAGTGATCATGGAGGTGAATTTCAAAACCAAAGGTTTCTAGAATTTTGTCAAGATAAGGGTTATAGACATGAGTTCTCTACTCCTAGAACACCACAACAAAATGGTGTTGTAGAGAGGAAGAACCGTGCACTTCAAGAGGCTGCACGAAGCATGCTT